>JAFJYI010000254.1:600000-1178408 GCA_019022655.1 Acacia acuminata
CCATTCCGGTTGGCACAGGATGGATCTCAGAATCCATAGAACCAAAAACAAGCAACTATAAATTTAGAGGCAGGTTCTCATAATACCATTAAAAACCATAGATAGATCACAATGGTAGAACATGTGGAAATACTTCAAGATCTGACGTGACTAGTGTAAGAGTTTAATTTTTCAAGGGAACTGGCTCAGCAAACAACCAAAGAAAGTACAGCAGAATTAAGCAGCAGTCCTGGCACTGCTTATAACACAATTTATTTGGCGGAATCAGACTGATAACTCAGTCCGGGAGATGAGAATCCCGTCAGTATCCGCATAAAGCCATTCGCCATCACAGATCCTAGTCCCAGCAATACTAATAGGAACATGCTTTTCCCCCATGCCTTTCTTGTTGGCTTTCATGGGGTGTGAAGCAAGAGCTCGCACCCCGATATCACAACCATTAATCTCATCCACGTCTCTAATACATCCATTCACAACTATACCTGCCCATCCATTGTTTTGTGCTTGTACAACAGGGTTGCCACCCAATATTGCACATCTCAAACTCCCACCCCCATCCACAACAAGAACTCTACCATTACCTTTTTCTTCAAGGAATTCGCGAACCAACACGTTGTCTTCAAATACCTTCAGGGTAACTATAGGTCCAGAAAACACCTGTCGACGACCATAAATCTGAAATAGTGGCTGAAGAGCACGAAGCTCCCCACTCAAAATTAATTGAGGATTTGCATCACATACTTCAGCAGTAGTCACCAAGGCCATCTACTCCCCTACACTATTAGAACCTGTGCATATTTAACAAAAAAACAACAGTCAAGTTTATGCTTGATTTGCACGCTTGTGAATATATTCTACAGGATGTGATGTTAGCTTTCATAAGATTTACGCCCAACAAAGGTTGGAGTGGAGCTGGTATTTCTGATGTAAAACTCTCACACTCACACAACAACAATTGCAAACAGAATAGGATCAAGGGAAAAGATAGAAAAAGAGGTGAAACAGAGAAGAGGAGAGGGAGAAACAGAAGAATGGAAGGGGAAGAGAGATAGACGAGGGGAAACAGAAATGGAAGGGGAAGAATCAGAAAGAAAGAACTTGGGGGAGGCTAGTTGAACATTATAAGCAGCAAAATATTCATTCATCAAAGTTGTTCTACATATGTTGCTTCACTTCCTATTTATAGAGCAAGGTTATTGCAACTTGCTAATATAATATTAAAAAGCAAAAAGCAGATTCAACGTTTCCTTAGCTAGAAGGAAACTTACATGTAAAGGAAACTTAAAAAACAATTCATTTCTTCCTAGAATAATATCTTCCCTATTTTCTATCAATTACCATATTCCATCAATTTCTCTATTACACAACCTGATACTAAAAGTGAACTGATGTATTCCAAATAGAAAAGGATAAATAAAATACACTTACACTGAAAAATACGTTCAGAAATTACTTTTAAATGTGATCTCTCTGCTAAACAGTCACAAGAAGTGGGAAAATGATTTCTTGTTCAGGCAAATCTTGTTCCACCACTAAAATAATTAGAATGTAAGTAGAAACGTTAGGAATTCAAGCTTCAACAGTCACAAAATGACGTAGAGATTCAAAATTATGCCTTTTGAATTCATCCAAAAACTAAATAAACACAAGATAAACTATTATTACTGATTTCATAAGTAGAGTTTCTGAAGCCCAACGAGAAGACATATTCGATTAACTGTGACAGAATGTCGGAAAATGCATATAAATTCGTTCTGCTAAAAGATAAAACACAACATAAAGGCCAAAAATCATTTCCACAATTTTAAATCAAACTCCATAAGTCACTCCCATTTTACTTCCCTCTCGCTCGCCACCAGAATATTCAATTAACGACCTCCACACTCCAGCCAAGCGTTAATTAGATAATTGAGACAAGAAAGTGGAAGGATCGAAAACATTCACAGAGACGTGATCTACGTAAGGAGATGAGGCAGGGACTTTATTAGACTAGAAAGATTTCTCAAACAAAAAGATCAAAATACTCGCAGAAGGATCCATTAATAATCATTGTTGATCGAATTTCAAAGTAATAATCTGGCAACGAAAGAAAAAGCATCAAAATCCAACAGAACGGAAAAAAATGGAAAAAAACAAAAAAAAAAAAAAAAAACAAAAAACAACAACAACAATAATTACCGAAACAAAGGTAGCATAAACCTAGAGATTACGCAAAGAATAAGCAAAAGGGGCAAAATAGAAAAAGTAATTGGATCAATATATTCAAAATCACGAGATGAAATCCTTGAGGAGAAAGAGAAGCTGGACTTACCAGATGGGAAGCACAGTATGGATAGATCTGGAGCAGGACTTCCCGTGTGAAGGCGGAGCAAGGACAGTGGGGAGCATATAGCTGTGCAGTTAAATAGTTTCTCTTTACCAGAGTGGGTCTAGCGGCGCTCTCTCTCTCTTCGTTTTTGTTTTTTTTTTTGTTTTTTAATGAAAAATGAGAAGCCATGTTAAATTACACTTTATATATTTATAAATAATTTAAAAAGTTAGTTATATTAGTTATTTATTAAAAATACATATTAATTTTTTTAAAATACGTTATTTAATCATTTGAAGTGAAATTATCCTTTGTAGAAATTCTCCTAATATATACAATCAACAGGGATAAATGGAAGAAATCATAATTTAAGAAGATGAAGTGGATTGAGAAATTATATTTAATATTGTAGTAAACCCACTAATTATGTTCACAGTCTTTATTAATGTAAGACAGAGTTGACTAATTTAAAGAGATTAAATAGACTAAATAAATTAATTAGTTATAGCATATGATCCAATAATCCTTATGACTTAATATATATGCATATCAATATATCATAAAATTTTATGTGTGTATAAGGCTAATTAATTTAGAGAAAAAGATAAATATAAATATTTTAAAATAATTTATTCAATTTTATTAATCTCTCTAAATCAGTTAACTAAGCCTTATATCAAAAATGAAATATAAGTAACTCATAGATTTATGTCAGGAAGGAGTGTCAATTAAACGACAATTAAGTTTTTTTCCCTGGAACAAACGCCCGTTTTTTTCTTGACAATTATTGATTTTGATTACTTTTGCAAATTAACAACTGATAAGTCTTAATCACATATTTGAGTTTTAAATGTAATTATTAATTTGTAACTGAAATTTTCATTTATAACTATCTGAATTGATATTTATAACTCATATTTTTTAAAACAAATACTCGTATTATCAGATGGGCTGGGAATACATTTCACCCCTACCAAAGTTTAGTTTTATTTTATTTTAAAGTTATAAAAATTAGATTAAGTTCATTATATCCATTATTATGCTAACTAAATAATAAAGTTGGAAGAGAAAAATATATAAATAAATTTCATGTAAACAATATCTTAATATATTGAAGTAGGGCTCAATATTTTATTTTATCTTTATCTTAAATTTTCGTTTATAGAACTCATTATTTTTCCACTAATTTTTTTGAAATTATTGAATAGGTGACTATTAGTAAAAGAACTTGGAAGTTTTCAAATTACCTCTGAAATTTTAGTAAATTAAAGTTAATTCAATTAGAAATTATTTTAAAGTTAAAAAAATAGTTTTGAAAAGGTTAAAAAATGCATGAAATTTTTTTGATGATTAGTTGGAAGTAGTAGGTAATTGACTTCGGAGTTGCGAAATGATAAGTGTTAAAAAAGTCAAAGGTTGTTGACCGTGGTTTTACTTCCTGGGTAGAAGAGTTAAACTTAAGACTCATTCACATAGGATGCGATGGTGGACCGTGGTTTTTTCACTTGTATTAAAAACATTTAAAATATTTTTTCAAATATCTAGGTGAAATACCAAAAAAATTGAAAATTTGAGTGAGGGAAAATCAAAGATGACTCCCATATTAATTAGTAGCACAAAATTTTTAGAATTCACCATTTCTAATTGAGGATAGGATATTGTCACTATTAATTTCATTACCATTTTTTTACCGTTAGATCAGAATTTCAATAGAAGAGAGAAATGATTAAGGTATATGAGATTCTGATCTAACGGTAAAAGAAAATGATAATGACAATATCCTATCCCTCTAATCATACTTATAGAGTTTATAAAGTTCTTAAATGTCTTTCTCTCCTGAAGTGTTTAGTTAGAGGGCAAGCAAGAAGAGATCACACTTGATTATTAGTATAAATTATTGAAAGAGAGAATTGAAAGATAAGTAACCTCATATAAGGAAATTAATCACTAATTAATCTCCTAATTATTAGTTAGAGGGCAAGAAGATAGGGTTAAGTAGCAAATCTATTCCAAAAGTATAGGCCCTAGCAATGTTGCTCTGAAAGTTTTTTTTTTTTTTTTTGGTCTCAATGTTACACCGAAAGTTTCAAAAGATTGTTATGTTGCCTTATTCGGTTAAAAAATAACGTTGACTGTCAAAAATTGACGTTGACCATTAAATTTTTAATTGAAATAGCCAAGATTGCCACGTTTTAAAACTTTCAGGGGTAACATTGAGACACACACAAAACTTTCAAGACAACATTACTCCTCAGTGAAAACTTCTAGGATAAATTTGCTACTTAATCCATGAAAATATCACACATGTCTAATTAGCAGTCATGTTAACTCTATAAATAAGATGTGTCTCCTTCAGTTGCCTTCACTATTAAGTTTTTTGACTCTCTTCTTTCTGCATTTCTCTTACGTGATGGTTGCAGTTTGACTTGATCCAACCTCTTAACGTAGTTTTCTTCTCCCTCCTAATTTTTTCTTCTTGCAGAACTAACACAAATGCATGGGTGTAGTAGAGGATTGTGACCAGTTACAAGTTGTAGTTTCTTGCTTTCTTTTAGTCAATGCGTCAATATTTTTTAATGGGGAAAAAATCAGTGAATAAAATAGTTATAATCATTTAAAAATCTGCACGCTGGACAAAATTTCAAAACCAAAAGTCATTTTACTTTGTATAGTTGGTGCATATCTCTTTCAAAACGATCAAAAGTCAAAGTAAACTCAGTTTTGTTCATAGAAGAGAATTCTCCACTATAATATTGTTTTTGAGAAAAAATTTAAAAAATAAAAAAAAAATTCTATGTATGTATTAATAGTAAATTAAAAAAGCAAGGATAAAAGTGCAAATCTACCTATAAATTTTTGGAGAGAAACTGAAATGAAAAAACAGAGATAATGATGAGAAACAGAAATAAATGTAAAAATCTACTTATAAATTTTTACGCACTGTATGTCAAATAAAACATGGTCAAATAAAAAAGTCAATTAATGTTAATCATTCACTTCCCTCCCGTCTTAATTATAAGACCTAGTTAACTTTTTTAGAAAAATAAAGGAAGTTAATTAAATTACTCTAGAGTATTTATATTTATATTTTTTTTTCAAACTAATTAATTTGACTATTAAATTAATATAAAATTTAAGGATACACAACATATAAAATGATTAATTAACTTATTTGGCTTCCCTTAATCTCTCTAAAAAAAAGTCAACTAAATCTTATAATTAGGACCGGAAGTGGTAGAAAATATGCCAGTCAATAAAGTAATATAAAAGTACATTTGAAATTTCTAAAATGGCGAAAAATATCACCACCCTTAAGTCAACTAATAACAGGTTTAACCAACAATCCCCGCACCTATTGCATGGTATTTTTACTCCTGACCGCTACACAACACACTTAGTTAATAAAGTAATTATAGTCCCTTAAAAAACCCACATGTTAGACAAAATGTCAAAATTAAAATTACTTTTACTTTTGTATCGTCTGTGCCTAACTCTTTCAACGGTCAAAAATCAAAGTAAACCCTGTTTTTTTTTTCCAGAGAAAATTCTCAACTTTAATATTGTTTAAAAAAACACAAAACACACATATGGTAACCGGTCTTAAATACAAGATAAAGTTGATTTTTTTGAAGAAATTAAGGAAACTAATTAAATTACTTTAGAGTATTTTTTTTATCTAAACTAATTAGTTTGACTAATAAAGTAATATATAATCTAAGGATACACAACATATGATATGATTAAGTAACTTATTTAGCTTTCTTATTCTCTCCAACAAAAAATTAACTATATCTTTTATTTAGGACCCGAGGGATAGAGTATAATGCTAAGCTATAGTTATTTCTCCATGGGGAGAAACAAAAATTAAGAGAGAAAGAGATCGTAACTTAAAACAAAATGCTAACTCATTTAGAAGTGAACTCTATAATTAACTCACCCTGTCTAACTTGAAATCCTCACAAACCAACTTACAATTCATGGGTCGACCTGCACTCTCAGTTCCAAGGATTATGTTGGACATGTGAGAGGCAAGATTGTCAAGTCTAGATGTCAACTTCATAGGTAAGATATTTCTTATTAATTAATCATATTTAAAAGTGATCAAACCCAAAGATTTAAAAATAAATGAATTGTTTTGGCAATTTCAATGTCCTCTATTAGGGTTTAGGATAATTTTGAGGACATGAAGGGTTTGAAGGCTCAAAACTTTCAAGCTAAGTCCTATGTAGGAGATTAATTGGGGGATTTTGGGGTTTTAGATAGATTGGGGGTTTTCTACTCATTGAATATAATTGTTCATAGATAAAACCAATAGGGAAAGATTTTGACAAACCAATGGTGTCCCTTGAGAATAGCCTTCTACCATAAATTTCGGAAGCATCATACGACCTTAGTCTCTTGGGTGCAATCAGAGAGTGAAGGTTTTTATTCTGTTCACATGAATCAGCAGCATGCCAGTCTTCAATCTTCTCTCCATTGCTCTTTTTCGGGTCGGGTAAATCTATCATCTTCAAGTTCTTCTACTTCAGGAAATGCAGATTAAAACATGGATGATATTATACGCCACATGCCACTTCATCGGATATATAAAGTCAAGGTTTTGAGGAAATTAGTCAAGCTCTAAATGAATAGCTTGAGCCTCCATAATTCTATTTATAGAATGTACAACCAATAATACAATGACAAAGTATCCTTACAAGACTATTCTAGAATATAATATACAGGGAATATACAAGATATTATTTATTTCTAGCTCCCTCCTTTACTTTGGACCTGCTTCTTCTTCTTACTTCTAGTCAATGTATGTTCTTGTTGATGTCTTTTAATGGGAGCAACAATGACTCCCAACTTGTCTCTAAGGAAAGCAGAACCAAACACGGTGTAAGAGTTTTGTAAGGAAGTCAACAACTTGACACTCTATTGGGATGTAGGAAACCTTCAAGACTATAGATAAAACTTGATCTCTCACCAAGTGCACATCCATTTCAATGTGCTTTGTTCTAGTATGATGCACAAGATTGGAGGCAAGTGCAGCTGCACTTGTGTTATCACACCATATAGTGGGTATTTGCTTTAGTCTCAAACTCAGCTCAAAAAATAAGGATCTAACCCAACTCAATTTAGATGTTGTATTAGCCAAATAGTGGTATTCAAATTCACAACTAGAACAAGAAATAATTGATTGCTTTTTAGAAGACCAAGTTACTAGGGAGTTATCTAGAAAGACACATTATCCCCAAATAGATCGCCTATCATTTGGGCATAATGCCCAATCTACATTTGAATTGACAAAAACATCGAGAATACTTCCTGGTTTTTAGAATTCGCCAAAAAAATTGAAAATTGAGTTAGGGAGAATCAAAGATGACTCCGATATTAATTAGTAGCACAAAAGTTTTAGAATTCACCCTTTCTAATTGTACTTATAGAGTTTATAAAGTTCTTAAATGTCTCTCTCTCCTAAAGTGTTTAGTTAGAGGGCAAGTAAGAAAAGATCACACTTGATTATTAGTATAAATTATTGAAAGAGAGAAATGAAAGATAAGTAACCTCATATAAGGAAATTAATTAGTAATTAATCTCCTAATTATTAGTTAGAGGGCAAGAAGATAGGGTTAAGTAGCAAATCTGCCTTGAAAGTATATGTCCAATAGCAATGTTATCCTGAAAGTTTTTTTATCTTCATATTATCCCGAAAATTTCAAAATGTTGTAATGTTTCCATTTTCCATTAAAAAACTAACGTTAACCATCAAAAAATTGACATTGACCATTAACTTTTTAACAGAAATGGGCAAGATTACAACGTTTTGAAACTTCAGAGGCAACTTTAAGGGGGAAAAAACTTCCAAAGCAATATTGTTCCTCAGTGAAATCTTCCGAACAAATTTGTTACTTAACCCAAAAAGATATCACATCAGTCTAATTAGTAGTCACGTTGACCGCCTCTACTATTAAGTTTTTTGACTCTCTTCTTCTCTCTGCATTTCTCTTGCGTGATGATCTGCGGTTTGACTTGATCCAACCTCTTAACGTAGCTTTCTTCTCCCTCCTAATTTTCCTTCAATTATAAAATTGCAGAACTAACACAAACGAATGGGTGTAGTAGAGCCACAGATTCTAGACGATTGTGACCAGTTGTATGTTGTAGTTTCTTGTTTTCTTTTAGTCAATGCTGTCAATATTTTTAAATGGAAAAAATTAATTCAGTGAATAAAATAATCATAATCATTTAAAAATCTGCAAGCTGGACAAACTATCAAAATCCAAAGTCATTTTACTTTGTATCGTTGGTGCATATCTCTTTCAAAACGATCAAAAGTCAAAGTAAACTCGGTTTTGTTCATAGAAGAAAATTCTCCACTATAATATTGTTTTTTATAATAAAAAAAATTATATGTGTATATTAATAGTAAATTAAAAAACAAGAATAAAAGTGAAAATCTACCTATAAATTGTTGGAGAGAAACTAAAACGAAAAAACAGAGATAATGATCAGAAACAAAAACAATTATGAAAACTACTTATAAATTCTTACCCACTATATGTCAAATACCATAAACTTCTCTCACAAAAATAACATAGTCGCTAAGTCAATTAATTTAATCATTTAGAAAATACGCCACTCAATAAAATGATATAAAAATACATTTGAAATTTCTAAAATGGCGAAAAATACCACCATCTTTAAGTCAACTAATAACAGGTTTAACCAACAATCCCCACACCTATTGCATGGTATTTTGACTCCTGACCACTACACAAAACACTTAGTTAATAAAATAATTGTATTCGCTTAAAAATCCCACATGTTAGACAAAATGTCCAAATTAAAATTACTTTTACTTTTGTATCGTCTGTGCCTAACTCTTTCAACGGTCAAAAATCAAAGTAAACCCTGTCTCTTTTTTTGCAGAGAAAATTCTCAACTTTAATATTGTTTAAAAAAAAAAACACACACATGTATATAAACAAATTACTCTCTCTTATTCTAAATATAAGATAAAGTTGATTTTTTTGGAAAAAAAATTAATGAAGCTAATTAAATTATTTTAGAGTATTTTTATTTTTCTTAAATTAATTAGTTTGACTAATAAAATAATATATAATTTAAGAATATACAACATATGATAGATTAAATAACTTATTTAATTTTCTTATTATCTAAAAAAAAAAAGTTAATTATGTCTTTTATTTAGAAACCGATGGAGGAAGTATAATGTTAAGCTATAGTTAGTTCTCCATGGGGAGGAACTAAAATTAAGAGAGAGAGATCGTATTTTAAAACAAAATGCCAACTCATTTAGAAGTGAACTCTATAATTAGCTCGCCTTGTCTAACTTGAAATCTTCGCAAACCAACTTACAATGCAAATTCATAGGTCGACCGGCATCCTTAGTTCCAAGGATCAAGTTGGACATGTGAGAGACAAGATTGTCAAGTCAACTTCATAGGTCAGATTTTTCTTATTAATTAATGATATTTGAAAGTGATCAAACACAAAATTTAAAAATAAATGAATGGTTTTGGCAATTTCAATGTCCTCTATTAGGGTTTGGGATAACTTTGAGGACATGAAAGGTTTGAAGGATCAAAACTTTCAAGCAAGGATCAAAACTTTCAAGCTAAGTCCCATATAGGAGATTAATTGGGGGGTTTTGGGGTTTTAGGTTTTCTACTTATTGAATATAATTATTTATAGATTAAACCAATGGTGTCCCGTGAGAATAGGAAATAAGTTATGATATCTATCTCTATCCAATTTGGACTATCGAGATGAGATCTTGAGGGTCTATATTTTATATATTTTTTCTTTTTATTTTTCTTTAAAAAATTATTTTAATGGGCATAAAATCTAAAATAAAATAATCTCTTAATTATTGTTTTTGCAAAAAAATAAATTTTTTTTTAAAAATATCAAATCTAATTAGATCTTATTTAAACGGTTCAGATTGAATAGGTTGATGATGCAAGGATAGGCACCATACTCCGTGAGAAATAGCCTTCTACCATAAATTTCGGAAGCATCTTACGACCTTAGTCACTCGGGTGCAATCAGAGAATGAAGGTTTTTATTCTGTTCCCATTAATCAGCAGCATGCCAGTCTTCAATCTTCTCCTCATCGCTCTTTTTCGGGTCAGGTAAATCTATCATCTTCAAGTTCTTCTACTTCAGGAAATGCAGATTAAAACATGAATGATATTATACGCCACATGCCATTTCATCGGATGATCACAGAATTCATTCTCCAGGACTTGATTTTATTAATGATTCCTCGGTTGACACGCGGCAAGGAAGCAATGTGTCTTCTCCCAACCATGTACACGATGATACAATTTTTACAGATCATCACACTGATAATCCCACTTCTGCAGAACCATTTAATGCGGACCATCATGAAGTTTTCCAACTAATAGCTCTTGAATTTGATTTGCCTGACCAATCCCAACTCCTCATTCAGTTTATTCTAAACCACATGGAACTAGAAGGTATGCTTCGATTGATTACGTTAGGGCTAGTCCACACCGAATGCCAAGCTTTTTTTGAGGTGGACCCGATACGAATTTGGCATATCATAGCCTAATGGAACCTCGACAGAGTTCCACGTTTGGGCTTATTATTGGGCTATTTTTCTGTAACCATCTCCCTTGAGTCCCATCGTTTTTTGTCTCAATTTTTTTTTTTTTTTTTTTGATACATGGAGACACCGGGGGGGGGGGGGGGGGTTGGGGACGGAACCCAGGACCTAGGCGGGGAAATGAATCTCAATACCAGACGGTTACAATTTATGATAATGGAGATCCCGCCCATAGACTCGGAATTGGTTTGCCCATTCTTTGATAGGTAGGATCTTAGCTGGTTAAATCTTTACTTTTTTATTTTTTTAAAAAAAAAATTATTTTAACCAGAAGATAATCTCTTAACTAATTTTTTTAAAAAAATAATTTTTTCATTTAAAAAAAAATTAAATGTGGCCGTTTAGATTATATAGGCACTAGTCTGGACTTATGAGATTGACTCACCCTACCTATCCAAAGGATAAATAGGGAAACCGGTTCTACACTCATCACTTAGACTAGAGTTTGATGAGGATCTTAGCTGGTTAAATGGGCTCTTTTTGGCCCTTTCTCATTGTGGATTTAATCCTACAAATTCTGGGTTGGGCAGAGAATCTCCACCAAGTGAAATGGCCTGGAATCAAGCAATAATTAATTGAATGCATGGATCCTTTAATTCGAGTTGCTTATCCTATAGACTTGGGCGATCCGATTACTTCCTACAACTTCAAAACCCATTCTTATTCTCGTGTTTTCCCTAGCATTAATCAAGACCACCAAAGTGATGCTCCTCATATGAAGCCACATCAGGACAAGGAGCATGATCTAAATGCTTCTATCATTCTCATGCATTCTCATTCTCAATCACGGAAACGTACTAGAACTGCAGAATCATCTTTGATCCAGAATTCTGAACAAAGACTGACGACACCTGCTGCTTCCTTCATTCCAGCGACTTTATCCTCTCAAACTGCTTTTGGCAGAGTTTGTGCAAAAGAGAAAAAACTCCACCTGGTAGCATGACGCTTTTAACGTGGAAACAGTTCAACGTCTTAAGCATCTTTATTGTACATATTCCTCTGACTTTTTTTCTTTTCTTAGTGTCTTAGGTTTTCTTTCTCTAACCCTTTGGAATATTGAAATTTTTTTATGAGCTATTTAGTAAAGATAAGAAAAAACTTAGTGCTTCATCTTTTGTGGTAGGTGCAGATTGCTTTCGGATCTAGTCAATGAATGCAATCTTCTGGAGATTCGAGCAAAAGGAGGATGGTATGCATGGACTAACAACAGAAAAGGATTAAATCGTGTTATGGAAAGGCTTGATAGAGCTCTTTATAATCAGCTTTGGCTTCAAAAATTTTCGTCCTCGGTTATTCAAACTTTCCTTATTGCTGCTTCCGATCACTTACCAATCAAGCTTCAAACAAATTCCTCCGCTTTAGGGCCAAAACCATTCAGGTTCTAAAATTTTTGGCTTTCTTCCTTTCCTCAATGTTATGAAATTGTTAGACAATAATGGGAAAAGACATCTCATGGCTCTTGGGCATTCAGAAATAATTCCCGGTTAAAAAATATCAGGCAAGCACTTGTTCAATGGAATAGACTTTCAGTAGGTCGAATTTCCTCTAATATTACTAAATTGGAGAAGGAATTACTAGTTTGGCATGAAAAAAGGGGTACTCTCTGCTAAGGAAGAACAGGAGCTATACGCCTTAAAAGCATCCCTAGAATTCTGGCATAATGGTGAAGTTTTGTGGGCTCAAAGAGCAAGGCAGAATTGGCTGCTCCATACATGGTGATAGGAATACGCACTATTTTCATGTTTATGCATCCACTAGGCGAATGAAGAAATTCATTGATCGAATCCAAGATTCTAATGGCCAGTGGATTGAAAAGTACGAAGAAATCCATGCTGTAGCAGTGCAATACTTCAACGACGTTTGTACTAATGCTAATAAGGGAAATTTACCAAAATAATAATATTTTTTTTAAAATGTATCAGATTATGGCACTTCAGAAAATAATTCCCAAAGTAAGGTAGTCAACACGCCACCAGAGGCGTCAGGGGTGCTGACGCGACCGCACGATGGCGTCAACACCGCTAACGCCACCGGTGGCGGTGGCTTCGCTTGGAATGACGCCACAGGTCTCTCGGCGTCCGACCTCCCCCCCCAAAAAAAACACGATTTACACCCGTAAACCCCCTTAAATTTTTTTGCACACGTGAAACATCCAAACGCAACCCGTGACTCCTATGAGCCCTCTTTATAATTAACTCCCTCCATCCTTCATTTCTCATCCATGACTCTTTCCCCCTCCCTCCATCTTTAGATTGTCAGACCATTTAATTGTATCCCGAGCATGCAATAGAGGAACAGAGTGAAAAGCAAACTACTGCACCACCTGCCCGGGGTAAAGAGATGAGATAAGCCGCCAATTTCATTGTCCATGTGGATGTAGTATAAAGTTTGATACTCTCAAAGATTAATATGACAGACTCGATGCGCATAGGCCACCAAAGCCGACTATTTAACTTGATGGAGGTCCCATCGCAACTTGCCAGGTAAGATGGTTGGAAACCACTATCCCTACCTTAATGATTTGTTTCTGTTAGGAAATATTCTGTATTTATTAGGTATTAATTATGTATTGATTAGGTATTGTGTTAGGAAATATTACGTATTTATTAGGTATTAATTATGTATTGATTAGGTATTGATTAGGTATTATTTCGTAATTATGTTTAGGGATTCACACGCCTCATTGTCTCGTCATTATAATTATGCGTCTGATTACGCGTCTTGTCTCTCTTGTATAAATACACCTCTCTTATACATGAAAGAATATACTTTTCTAGACTATATTTCTCTCTCTTTCTCTCTGGTTTAACATGGTATCAGAGCAGTAAGGAAACTCATCATGGCCAGTTTTTCCATATTATCAATTTGCGCTTGAAGATCGGTGGTTGGTGGCATTAACCTTATCATCTGTCCTTAATGTTCCTGATCTTGCTTTTAACCTTTTATCCCCTAACAAGCTTACTCGTCACTTAAATTGTTTCATCTCACTTTTCCCCGACCATTGTTTAATTCGGGATCTTTACGAAGCGGATTATTGGTAAGGGGTACGAATCTGGCGGTCATAACTTCCTTGAGGATCGGGTGCCGCATTCCGTTGCTTGCTCTGGTGGTTTTTGTGATGCTGATTATGCAGGGTCGAAGGCTACCAGGAGATCCACTACAGGATACTGTGTGTTTGTGGGTGGAAATTTAGTGTCCTGGAGGAGTAAGAAGCAAAATGTGGCTTCACTATCCGGCGAAGCCGAATATAGGGCTATGTCTCAATCAACAAAGGAAATTGTCTGGGTTCATCAGTTGATGAAGGAGATTGGTATTACCACATCTCTGCTTGCGAAATTGTGGTGTGACAACAAAGCTGCTTTACACATAGCCTCAAATTCAGTGTTCCATGAACGGACAAAACACATTGAGATCGATTGTCACTTTGTGCGTGATAAAATCAAGGAAAACTTCATTTCTACAGGACATGTGAGGTCTAGCGATCAATTGGCCGATTTACTGACTAAAGCCCTCAATGGAACTCGAGTTGATTATTCGTGTAACAAATTGGGCATGATCAATATCTATGCTCCAACTTGAGAGGGAGTGTTAGGAAATATTCTGTATTTATTAGGTATTAATTATGTATTGATTAGGTATTGTGTTAGGAAATATTCTGTATTTATTAGGTATTAATTATGTATTGATTAGGTATTATTCTGTAATTATGTTTAGGGATTCACACGTCTAATTGTCATCATTATAATTACGCGTCGATTACGCGTCTTGTCTCTCTTGTATAAATACACCTCTCTTATACATGAAATAATATACTTTTCCAGACTATATTTCTCTCTCTTTCTCTCTGGTTTAACAGTTTCCATATGCTAGAACTATTATAAGCTGGTTTAAAGAGATATTGACAATCAGGGTCAATATATTTTGAAAGCATTATACGACTAAACAAAGTTGACTGCTCAGCTATTACTCTCCATTGGTGCTTCGCTAGTAGTGCTGAATTAAAACATTCTAGTTGTAGCAACTGATAGGATACCATGGATACACATTGCATGATTAGATGAATTATCCAAGGAAGAAACCCCATGTGATACAGGATTGTGTAAGAAAAGCCATGAAAACTTTATTGTAAGCCTTTGCAACGTCTAATTTGAGTGCACACCAGCCGTCCTTGCATTTTCGAGTACCATGAATTTTGGCCAGGCATTTTGAGGCGAGAATAATATTATCAGTGATCAATCTACTTTTGAGGAAAACATTCTGATTCGGAGTAATCAGATCTCCCCAAATCTCCTTGAGGAGATTGCATAGAACTTTAGAAATTAATTTTTAGATGACATTGCAGAGACTGATAGGCCAAAAATACTTAAAAGTGGTCGGGCTGTTGCATTTTGGAACCAGAACGATAAAAGACTGCTTTAGCTCCTTAAGAAGAAACCCTGTACAGAAAACTTGAAATATCATTGCAGTAATATCCTGTTGAACAAGGGGCCAAAATTTTTGGTAGAATCTTGCATGAAAAGCATCTGGCTCCAGTGCACTATCTGCCTTTATTTGAAAGACTGTTGTCTCAACTTCCTCAGATGATAAAGGTCTATTATCCGAGCCAAATGTTGAGAAGACAATTTAGGTAAATTAACATTACTCAACATTTGCTCCACCAAGTTGGCCTCAAAATTATTAGCAGGGAAATTTACCAAAATAATAATATTTTAAAAAAATGTACCAGATTACCACACTTCTGAAAATATTTTCTAAAGTAATGCAGTCAAACCCGTTGTTTGATCGACGCCACCAATTGCGTCGGGGGTGCGACGCCACCGTGCGATGGCGTTAGTACCACCGACACCACCGGTGACAATGGCGAATCGGCGTCGGGAGTACGACGCCGCGTCGGGAGTACCTCGACGCCGCGTCGGGATTCCCCCAACCGCCCCCTCCCCAATACGTCTACCGAACCCGGCGTCACCACACCCCACCCCCAACGCGCATACACACACACACTGTCACTCTTTCCTCTTCCGTCTTCCATTCTTCATTTTCCTTCCCTCTCCCTTTGAAAACTCTTTGTATCGTTGGTGCATATCTCTTTCAAAACGATCAAAAGTCAAAGTAAACTCGGTTTTGTCCATAGAAGAAAATTCTCCACTATAATATTGTTTTTGATCCAAAAAAAAAATAAACACAAATTATATGTGTGTATTAATAGTAAATTAAAAAACAAAAATAAAAGTGCAAATCTACCTATAAATTTTTGGAGAGAAACTAAAATGAAAAAACAGAGATAATGATCAGAAACAAAAACAATTATGAAAACTACTTGTAAATTCTTACCCACTATATGTCAAATACCATAAACTTCTCTCACAAAAATAACATGGTCGCTAAGTCAATTAATTTAATCATTTAGAAAATATGCCACTCAATAAAATGATATAAAAATACATTTGAAATTTCTAAAATGGCGAAAAATATCACCATCTAAAGTCAACTAATAGCAGGTTTAACCAACAATCCGCGCACCTATTGCATGGTATTTTGACTCCTGACCACTACACAACACACTTAGTTAATAAAATAATTGTATTCGCTTAAAAATCCCACATGTTAGACAAAATATCAAAATTAAAATTACTTTTACTTTTGTATCGTCTGTGCCTAACTCTTTCAACAGTCCAATTTCAAAGTAAACCCTGTGTTTTTTTTCCCAGAGAAAATTCTCAACTTTAATATTGTTTAAAGGGAAGAAAAACACACACACACACATACATAAATATACATATATATATATATATATATATATAACAAATTACTCTCTCCGGTCCTAAATATGAGATAAAATTTTTTTTTTTTTTTTTTTTTTAGAAATTAAGGAAGCTAATTAAATTATTTAGAGTTTTTTTATTTTTTTTATCCAAACTAATTAGTTTGACTAATAAAGTAATATATAATATAAGATATACAATATATAATATGATTAAGTAACTTATTTAACTTCCTTATACTCTCCAGAAAAAGTTAACGATTTCTTTTTTTTAGGACCCGATGGAGGGAGTATAATGCTAAGCTATAGTTAGTTCTCCATGGGGAGAAACTAAAATTAAGAGAGAGAGAGATCGTAATTTAAAACAAAATGCTAACTCATTTAGAAGTGAACTCTATAATTAGCTCACCTTGTCTAACTTGAAATCCTCGCAAACCAACTTACAATTCATAGGTCAACCTGCATTCTCAGTTCCAAGGATCAAGTTGGACATGTGAGAGGCACGATTGTCAAGTCTAGATATCAACTTCATAGGTCGGATATTTCTTATTAATTAATGATATTTAAAAGTGATCAAACACAAAAATTTAAAAATAAATGAATGGTTTTGGCAATTTCAATGTCCTCTATTAGTGTTTGGGATAATTTTGAGGACATGAAGGGTTTGAAGGCTCAAAACTTTCAAGCTAACTCCTATGTAGGAGATTTTTTTTTTTTTTTTTTTTTTTTTTTTGTGGGGGGGTGTTTAGATAGATTGGGGGTTTTCTACTTATTGAATATAATTATTCATAGATTAAACCAATGGTGAAGGATTTTGACAAACCAATGGTCTCGTGAGAATAAGGAACGTGTTTTGGGGTTTATCCTCTCGTCGTGTTTAGACCATCTAGATGCTATCTGGACGATCTAGATTTTATTTTTAAGCGCCTCTCGAAGCATCGTATGACCTTAAAGCCTATTTGGTTTGGGAGGGAGGGAAGGGGGGGGAGAAATTTTTTCTCTCCTCTTGACTAAAATAACTCTCGAAACTTTTCAATATTTTAAAGATATACTTTCAATAAAAAAGAATATTCTTCTTATTAATGGCAATTTGATTAATATCCTCCTTTCCACCCCTACCAAACAGGCCTAGTCTCTAGGAGGCCAATCAGAGAATGAAGGTTTTTATTCTGTTCACATGAATCAGCAGCATGCCAGTCTTCAATCTTCTCCTCATCGCTCTTTTTCGGGTCAGGTAAATCTATCATCTTCTAGTTCTTCTGCTTCAGGAAATGAAGATTAAAACATGGATGATATTATACGCCACATGCCACTTCATCGGATAATCACAGAATTCATTCTACAGGACTTGATTTTACCAATGACTCCTCCGTTGACACGCGGCAAGGAGGCAATGTGTCTTCTCCCCACCATGCACACGATGATACAATCTTAACAGACCATCACACTGATAATCCCACTTCTGCAGAAGCATTTGATGCGGACCATCATGAAGTTTTCCAACTAATAACTCCTGAATTTGATTTGCCTGACCAATCCCAACTCCTCATTCGTTTATTCTAAACCACTTGCAACTAGGAAGTATGCTTCGATTGATTACGTTAGGGCTAGTCCCACCGAATGCCAAGCTTTTTTTGAGTTGGACCTCATATGAGTTTGGCATATCATAGCCCAATGGAACCTCGACAGAGTCCCATGTTTGGGCTCATCGTTGGGCGATTTTTTGGTAACACTTGAGGCCCTTCCTTTTTTGTCTCGCTTTACGATAATGGAGAACCCGCACATAGACTCATTATTTAGTCCGGAGTTTGACGAGGATCTTAGCTGGTTAAATGGGTTCTTCTTTGATAAAACCAGAAGTCTCATACTATTGATTCACACAAAAAATCCATATTTACAATATGCCTATGTATTATATATAGGTACTAGGGACTTATTGATTGTCCCTGAACTAAGTAATAATAAAATATTTATGTAATTCCTACATTCTTGGCCATTTCTTATTTTGGATTTAATCCTCCAAATTCTGGGTTGGGCCGAGAATGTCTACCAAGTGAAATGGCCTGGAATCAAGCATTAATGGACTCCATTGATCCTTTGATTCGAGGTGCTTATCCTACAGACTTGGGCGATTATGCTCGTGTTTTCCCTATCATTGATCAAGTGTCAAGGTCACCAAAGTGATGCTCCTCATTTGACGCCAGATCAGGACAACGAACATGATATAAATGCTTCCATCATTTTCTTGCCTTCTTATTCTCAATCACGCAAACGTACTAGAACTGCAGAATCATCTTTGATCCAGAATTCTAAACAAGGACTGACGACACCTGCTGCTTCGTTCATTACAGCCACTTTCTCCTCTCAACTGTGTTTTAGCAGAGTTTGTGCCAAAAAATTCCGCCTGGTAGCATGAAAAGCTTTTAACGTGGAACTGTCGTGGTTTTGGTAAACCACGACAGTTCAACGTCTTAGACATCTTTATTGTAGTATTGCAATACTTCAAGGACGTTTGTACTAATGCTAATAATTTTGACGCCAACTTGGTGGAGCAAATGTTGATTAATAATTTACCTAAATTGTCTTCTCAACATCGGCTCGGATAATAGACCTTTATCATCTGAGGAAATTAAGACAGCAGTCTTTCAAATAAAGGCAGATAGTGCACCGGCGTCAGATGCCTTTCATGCAAGATTCTACCAAAAATTTTGGCCCCTTCGTCAGCAGGATATTATTGCAATGATATTTCAGGTCTTCTCTATAGGGTTTCTTCTTAAGGAGCTAAATCAGTCTTTTATTGTTCTGGTTCCAAAATGCAACAATCCCACTAAAGTCTCTGTAATGTCATCTACAAATTAATTTCTAAAGTTCTATCCAATCGCCTCAAGGAGATTTTGGGTGATCTGATTACCCCGAATCAAAATCTTTCCTCAAAGGTAGATTGATCACTGATAATATTTCTCGCCTCAGAATGTGACTTAGCAAAATGGAAAGAATGAATGTTGTGTCTTATATTCATATACGAACGTTACATATATAACATATATATACAAGATAAGAGAGCCTCAATAGTAATAGCTCATAATAACTAATAATGACTATTAATGAAGATTATTCCTAATCCCTACAAATCAAAGATTCCTATAAATCTAATAATAACTATTAATGAAAATTATTCCTAATCCCTACAAATGAGGGATTCCTATAAATCGAATAAAATTTCCTATGTAATCTATCGTCCCCCCTAAGCCGGAGCATGGATTTCTTGGATGTCCGGCTTGGACTTGAGTTCATGAAACCGAGTAGGATGAAGTGGCTTTGTGAATATGTTTGCAAGTTGATCGCAGACCGAATAGGTAGAAGACGAATCAGCTTGGCATGATCTTCAAGAAAATAATGATCCATAGCCTGGAACTCGAACAACAAAACTCGAACAACAAAGAGTACCAGACCAAAGTAAAAGCTGCAACAAATGAAAATAAACCAGCCTCATATTGGACTAAATCAGACTTCTCACTGAGCGGAAGCAAAAATGATCGATAGAGCAATCAAGAGAATAGGTCTCATGAGAAAATTTGGAGCAATCGAGAGAATAGGCCTCGAGAAAACAAGGGAAAAAAAACATGATCAATCGAGATAATAGGTCTCGAGAAAACGAGGAAAAACTAGAACAATTGAGCTAATAGGTCTCGAAGGAAGAGAAAACTATAAAAAAATGTGTATAGAAAAAAAAATATATATTTCAGAGAGGACACAACCTGAGCTCTGGTACCATGTGACTTGGGAAAATGAAAAGAATGAATGTTGTGTCTTATATTCATATACGAACGTTACATATATATACAAGATAAGATAGCATCAATAATAATAGCTCATAATGACTAATAATGAAGATTATTCTTAATCCCTACAAATCAAGATTCCTATAAATTTAATAATGACTATTAATGAAGATTATTCCTAATCCTTACAAATCAGAGATTCCTATAAATCATGTACATTGGCCTTTGTCTTTACATATAAGATAAGAGAGCCTCAATAGTAATGGCTCATAATGACTATTAATGAAGATTATTCATAATCCCTACAAATTAAGGATTCCTATAAATCTAATAATGACTATTAATGAAATACAATTTCCTATAAATCATAATACAATTTCCTATGTAATCCCTGTCACAGAATGCCTGGCCAAAATTCATGGTACTCGAAAATGCAAGGACGGCTGGTGTGCACTTAAATTAGATGTTGCATAGGCTTACGATAAAGTTTCATGGCCTTTCTTACAGACAATCTTGTAGCACATGGGCTTTCCTCCTTGGATAATTCATGCAATGATGCAATGTGTATCCACGGTATCCTATCAGGTGATGATTAATGGTTCTTTAGGGAAGTCGTTCATTCCATCTCGGGGCCTCAGACAAGGGGATCCCATATCCCCTTATCTCTTCTTGCTCCATGCCAATGTCTTATCATACATGATTCATCAAGTAGAAAATTTACAATGGTGGAAAGGCCATCTGTATTGGCCGGCATGTTGGACCTTTAACTCATCTCATGTATGCGGTTGACACTATTATTTTGTAAGGATACCAAGGAAGATTGCGGAATTATTAGAGCTATCCTGCGAAGATATGCTCGGATTTCTGGGCATGAGATAAATTATCAAAATCGAGTATTGTTTTTAGCCTATCAGTTCCATATCATCTTAAAAAGAAGTTAGCGGACATATTTGGAGTTTGATTCCATTATCGGCTAGGGAAGTATTTGGGCACATATATTGATGACCCTCACTCTGACAAAAGGAAGTATGAAGAGATCATAGAAAAACTTGATAAAAGGATGGCTGGTTGGAAATGCCATCTCTTCTCCCAAGCAGGTCGACTTGTCCTAATCAAGAATTTTCGGTCTTCCTTGCTGGTATATCCTTTTCCATGTAAGTTATCCCAGCAGTTTTGTCGTAAAATTTATATGCAGATGGCCAACTTCATCTGCGGATCATCTGGTGATTCATATAGGGCTCATTACCTGAATTGGAACCTGCTCTGTACTCCAAAGGATCAAGGGGGGACTATAGTTGCTACAGCTAGAATGTTTTAATTCAGCACTACTGGCGAAGCACCAATGGAGAGTAATAGCTGAGTAGTCAACTTTGTTTGGTCGTATAATGCTTTCAAAATATGTTGACTTTGATTGTCAATATCTCTTTAAACCAACTTACAACAGTCCTACCATATGGAAATAGATCATTAAGGCAGGGACAGTGGTTTCTAACCATCTTACTTGGCAAGTTGGCGATGGGACCTCTATCAAGTTAAATAGTCGGCTTTGGTGGCCTATGCAGCAGTCAGGTCTGTCATATTCATTTTTGCGAGTATCAGACTTTATACTACATCCACGTGGACAATGGAATTGGCAGCTTATCTCATCTCTTTACCGCAGGAAGGTGGTGCAGCAGTTTGCTTTTCACTCTGTTCCTCTATTGCATGCTCGAGATACAATTAAATGGTCTGACAATCTATATGGTCTATATACAATAAAGGATGGTTAACGTGTGTTAAGGTAAAATGGAACTCACAATGCATGTATGATTAATATCACCCGTCAATTGCTTCCCCAAGATTACAGTTGCTTATATGGAAGATGATAAAAGGAATACTAGCCACTTCCTGTCTATTGAAGCATAGGCATCTAACTACGGTGGAGGTATGTGTTTTATGTGGCTTATCTAATGAGTCCTTAGATCATTTGCTCCTTTTTTATCCGTTTGCTAGACCTTGTTGGTTTGGTAGTGCTTTAGGACTTCGGGTTGACTCTTATGAGCGACCACTAGGTAAGCAAGTATGTTGCTTTATGTCCGAAGAAAACTTATTAAAGCTCAAGATTGTTGCAGATATACGATGAGTGCACCACTTTTTAGTCACGACAATTACAAGGATATATGGACCTCACTAGAACATAATGTTCAAAATCAAAGTGACTTGTCCACAAAAGCATCTCATCGTTATCAATGTATGCTTCAATCAGACAAGTTGTCATGCATGGAACATCTGTCCTAAAGTTAAAGTGGGTCCCCTTCAACTCCAGCTATTGGCACTGCAAGATACAATCTAGTACATTTTGGGTCAAAGTCAAATCAGTCAGCCGCACCAGTTCCCCTTATTTTGCTTCCTAGTCAAGAAGTCACATATTGCAATTTTTATTAAATCTAAAATCGTGCTGTGGAGGCTTTCCTACATATTACAAGACATAGTCCAATGTTGAACAATTTTGTAGCTTTCTCTTTTTCTTCATTAGAAAAAAAAAAAAAAATTGTTCATAGATTAATCAAGTTTCTAATGATTTGAAAGGGAAATTTAAAGACTACCATTTAATGTTGAACCCTAACGTGAGAAATTGGGAATCTTTGTGAATTCGAGTCTAGTATTTATAAGTAATTAACATCTCTCATGTACTATTTAAAAAGTAGAATTTAAGTTGTATGTGTATGTGTATGTATGTGCTTTTATAATTGTCTGTATCGTAATTGAAGTTCTTTCAACCACGCTCATATGATAAATTGAATGACAATATGAAACTTTAGTGCAACTTATTTCTTTTCAAGCATGCTTGTAACTATATATTATTAGTGGCAACTGATGTAGTTTAATCATTTTCAACCATTCAGGTAAGAAACAATCATTTTCACCCATACTTGTATCATCCATTATCTCTATTTTTTTTTAACATGAGTTATGCATTGCTGCTAGGACGAGATGAGATGGTAAAAGAAAAATCAGTTTGGAGCTAGCTGACCATATCATGTAAAATATCAATATTTGTGTTTTTTTAGGCACAAGTGTCCTTTTATTGAAGGCAAATATATTTGAGGCATTAAATGAGCCCTTTTTCAGTGAGAATTCGAATATTAGTTAGCTACGTTGTGAGGTACTAACACCCCGTTAAACCCAACCTGTATCGGTCAACATCCACATTAATCAATATATTCAATGAACAAATTATCATAGGGTTTTTATTAGGGTTGGATTAGTGCATCCAAGATGGAATTTACAAAGTCCAACATGCTGTTTTGCTTTTTGTGGGAGAAATCAGGTACGGCCAATTAGTCACTACTATTATCATTCAGAATAATGGATGATACGTGTGGGGTCGGTCTTCCTCACCTTAAGGGAGGGGTTCGATCCTGCGTGGTCAAGTTGGGAGAGACATCCACCTAGAAAGTAGTGGTAACGTTGGTAGAGGTTGAGGCATGTGTACTCTCTCGCAAGATCCCCCCGTAGGACGGCTCCAAACGCCCGCCCCGGGACTATGGGTGAGCCCAACCCATTTCCTAAAATTTTGTTATCAAAAAATAATAATAATAATAATAATGGATGATACTAACAAAGTTAATTTTCAATCTGTGTTTTTAAATTCCGGAGAAAATGCGGGCGTTACAATTTTTTGAATGTTGATATTTTTTCCCCCTTCACACATTAGCGGAAGTGCTTTAGCAAGCATACCATTTTCTTTTTCATATTAGCAAACATACTACTGCTGCTGCATAATACGAAGTTCAGGAGTTTTAGTTAAAGATGTAATTATATACTAGGAAACAGGGTCTTTTTTTTTTTTTTTTTTTTAAGCAAGTGGAATAGTGAATTACAAATTATTTGTTAGATTAATACCATTATTAGTCCTTATATTATAGTTTAATCTAATTTTAGTTTTAGTTTCTATAGTTTATAAATATTTAATCTGAGTTTAACAAATAATCTCTATATTTCTAAGTTTTTATTTTAGTTCCTACACTCAAACTCACCCTTTATGAAATTATAAGAACTAAAACTAAAATTCAATTAAACTAGAACCAACAATAATATTAACCCCTATTTTTTCTTTAAATTGACAACTTTATTATAGAAAATTCACAATTGCTCTCATAAAATTAGCGGTGCATGTATTCCCATGCGTGATTGTTAAGGATTCCAGGCAGCAGCAGCATTTTTTTGGACTAACGGGATTCTATCAACTAAAAAATAATCATATTTAGGATCCCAAAAAACCCCCACACAAAAAAATAATAATAATAAAGATGAAGAACGATATTTAAAACAAAAAATGGAGGGTATGAAGGTGAAGGATATGCTGAACTTAAAAACAAAAGTAATTGTATGCTCCAAGCTGGCATCAAAGGATCATCTTGGTATAAACAGTGGATATTTACACCACCTTAACAAGACTAAAGGCAAAAGTTAAAGGCCATGGGCTATACAAAAGGAACATGTAGGAAATAGCCCTAGCAAAGCTGGGTTTCAAATTTAAGACTAATGCCCATGCTGAAAAGCTCCTGGCACAGTAATTTTGCTCCATACGGCACACTGACCTTGACAATGTCATCAAGGGAGTCACAAAAGCGGCAGTAGGGACCCCTTATTTTCCGGCCGCCAGATACCGGCCGCATAATCACATTTGCGACGTTTTTGCACTTCTGGCAAATGTGCATCTGAGAGGAATCACTAAGAGTACATAGGCGCTCGTGCAGGTTGGCCGAAGCACCATGAGCAATCAGGCAGTCACGCTCCATTTCCCCAAACTTGACACCACCGAAACGCTTCCTGTCTGCAACAGGCTGCCGGGTCAGAGGGTGAACAGGACCAGTGTTCCGGAATTTTATCTTGTCCTCAGACATGTGGTGTAGTCGCTGGTAGAAAGTAGGGCCCATAAATATAAGGGAACGGACCATCTCGCCGGTTCTCCCACTATAGACTCTCTCATTTCCCCATCTCGAAAATCCAACACTGCCATTACTCAACAACATATAGTTACAACCAGAAATATGAGCAAGAAAGAAATATAATTTCTAAATTTTATAGAGCCAATAGCTAAAAGGCAAGCTAGACCATCTCAAAAATTTGGAAGACAACAATTAGTAGAATCTTCATAACGTCACAAAAATAAAGCCAAAGCAGAAGTCTCACTTTAGGTCACTCTACAGAATACCCCATACGATATGCATTCATATAAAGCCCAACATATCATATGATAATTTAACAATTTTAGTGACGTGTCCTGAAACTGTACCTGTGAAGCTGATCGGTGATGGCTTCAACGGAGACAGCAGAGAAAGGGGTGGCATGCTTCAATTTACCGCCACAAGCAATCCCCTTTCCTAAGGCAGCCTCTAGGAGTTGCCCAGGAGTTTGTCGTGAGGGAAATGCATGTGGGTTTATAACAATATCAGGAACAATCCCTTGTATTGTAAAGGGAAAGTTCTCCTGAGACTCCAGAAATCCCAAGACACCCTTTTGTCCATGCATACTAGAGAATTTGTCCCCAAGAACTGGGCTCCGAACCTGCAATGGCAATGAAGATAACAGAATTTTCGACCAATATTATCAGACTAGCTGACTTTCAGTTTTCATTATATGAAACTACACATTCAGTTTATGTGCGTTTAAGTTTCCATCCTATGCAACACGAGTGTATGCACAGAATGGGCGATGTGGGCACATGTCTTTTCAAGCTACAATGGATTCGTTTTTACCTGTCTCAGAGAAACCACAGCAAAATTCTTCCCCTCATCATTTGATGACAACACTACTTTCTGAACATACCCTCTTTCAGTGTGTTTCAGCTTTATACTATGATCAACACCCGTATCTGAACATCGCCCGATAACAATATCACCACTCTGCAAGCTTGCCCCAACATATGGGAAGCCATCATCATCTAGGCTATCAACACGGCCTCTTGTGCTTTGTATCTTTCCAAAACTTATTATGTCCTCAGGTTTTCGCTTCTTTTCTGATGATTCCTTGTTGTCAATCTCGGACTTGTAACTCCTGATGTGCTCAGATCTGAACATACCACGCTGCAAAGAAGCAGCATTCATCACCAAGGAATCCTCTTGGTTGTATCCCAGATGCACATTCACAGCCACAATAGCATTCTGCCCATTATAAAATTCAGCCTTAGGAAATACCACACGGTTCTCAGGATCCTCTGGTTTTCCCAGACAGTCTGAAGTCATAGTACGGAAGAGGGGCCTTTGGGGATAGTGAAGCTGATGGGATAAAGTATCGACTCTGATGCTCGGGTTTGTTGTAGAGAAACCGATCGCTTGCGATGAGTGCTTCTGTGACTGATAGAGCACCCTCCGTGCGTGATCATGATTTGCAAAAGGGACAAGCGAACAGCTCAAACCCAATAAAAATGACATGTCAAGTTCACAGTGGGTGTACGTCACAGAACTTTTAGCTTCTGCAAATAAGTGTTCAACACCCCAAGCAGTAAAGCAGTCCTCTTCTTCTTCTGTTCCGATAAGCTCAACTACTCCTTCTTTTAGAAGAGACTGAAAAGAAGATTGCTCCCATTCAGATCTTTTAATCTTGCCTAAATTATCAACTACCAAAAGAGGACGCAAAATCCTTCCAGCATCCGAGTATATCCGCACCTCTTGTTGAAGTTGATCCTTTTTTATTTCCACCTAAAGGGAAAATGGCAGTCAATAATTTCAAAAGAAAAAAATAAACTGAACCAAATAAAGATATTGCAAATGGTACTTCATTATCTCTATTGAAACTAGAATACTTAGAAAGAGGACAAAATAACTTGCCGAACAAAGTTATGACAAACCAAGAAAGGAACAATAAAATAACATCACTAATACAATGGAGCTCTTCAGTTCCATCATAGCAACAATTTAATGATCCATAAAAAAGAGAAGACCATCCAAAATATACAAATAAACAATCCAATCATCTGCACACCATGTGTCATGTCCAAACCAGTGTAACCACATTATGATGCTCAAACAAGAACAATAATAATCACCACATATACAGCACATAATTCCTAATGAAGGGCAAAAAAATAACTTATTGCTTGCATAGCATAGAAAACCAACATAAAATGAATGATTAAAAGCTAACCTCTGGAGGCAATTCATTTCCTCGTCGTTTATATCGTAGTTCTGCCACAAAAGAAGATGAGTCAGCGCACACTCCAACCCAATCCCCATTTAGGAAGACTTTGTGCTTTCCACCCAATTTAGTAGATGTACCATCAACCAGCTCTTCCATCCCACAATCAAATAGCTGAGGCAGTATGTCTTCCTTCGTTTTTGAACTAACCAGTCCAGTAACAGCTAAATTTTTCACAAGTCCACAATTTTCACCATCTGGAGTAGAGAGGAAACACACCTTACCCCAATGCGAAGGATGCCTGTAGTCACAATATTCAATTATGATAAAATCAAAGAAATAGTTATATCTCATGAAATACTCAAAACAATATATTTATTGCATGTTTAACACCCTGATTAGATAATTCAAAGATAAAAACTCAACTCATTACAACATATTCAACTGGGTGAGCAGACAATCAAAGCTGCAAATAAAAACAAAACACTTCCAAAGAATAGCTTATGTATCCTGTACAGCAAAGGAAGTCATGGTCTAAACTCAAGCCTAATGTGAATTACTAAAATTTCTCCATTATGAACTAACTTGTACTGGATCCATTTAATCAAAAGCTACTGATAATGCAGTAAAAATTGGAATTTGGAAGACAGTTTCGATTGTCAACATGAAGCTCAACATCTATCATCTAACACAGGCAGCACTTGCAAGTGTTAAACCAAGTAAACACAAATTCACAATTATAAAGATGGGTATGCAGTAATTTTTATAGTCCCAACCACGGGCCATGTTCGGGCATGAGTTTAGGTAATTAGATGTTATAAAGCATCATTTAATGTCTCAGACCACATCAAGCATTTAGCAGACATCACAATCCTAAATGGTTTAGGACTTCATTCACAAGCCTTCCCAAACCTTAATTTTCTCACAAAAATCTAATGTGTCTTACCCAAACCATTCTTATAAGCTTAAAGCCTGATTTTGCAAGCATCATTCCCGAAAAGTGGGTATAAGAGAGATAGGAATATCAAAACATATGATACAAATATAACTACTTATATTTCAGCATGACCACACCTGTTGGTGATGGACAAAATCAATCACCAAAAGGCCAAAGCCCCACCTATTGTGCACTTCCCCAAAAGAAGGGGGAGAAAAGGAACAGAAAAACAAACCAAGTTTAAAGTAACTTACGGGTATCTAGCATCTCCAACCTTTCCAGTGTACTGAACCTGCTGCCTGGTTCTTCTCAGTTCAGCCATGGTTTGCAATGGGTTTGTTCGCCCAAGATTTCCTACCACACCAGATATCCTTTCGGTCCTTTTATAAGGATGCACCCACGCTCCAGTTGAGAATGCTCTTTGAAGACCATTTGTAATTATGGATGCATCAAGATAGTGCTCAATTGGACGAACATCACGATCCCCATAAAGATCTCTCTGCAAAACCTTTGCCAAACGCTTCCGAGCATGAGCAATATGCACTCTCAGCTCCCGGTCAAGCAATTCACCAGCCAAATCAAGCCGCTTGTTTCTGAAATCATCCCTGTTATCACATTTTCGGCGGCCAGTATAAGCGAGTAATAGACACTTGACCATATATGCAAGGAAGCGTGCCTTTCTATTCATGCCTCTAATGTTGGGAAAAGCATACACAGTCAGACACTCTTCAATAGATTCTGTAGGTGGAAATTGGCTGCGTTTTACAAGTCCTTCTATGTGACTACGGGCTACATTCTGTCGCCGAAAGCCTTCACAACTTTCATCAGCATCACGAATGGATGCAAAGAGAATATTTTGAACATTGGCTTCATCATGATCATAATCAATGAGCTCTATCGCCTCTTTGTCTGATGAGACGCCAAAGGCAAAAAATAGCACCCATAAAGGAATCTCAACTGACAAAAAATATACAGTAAGCACCTTCTCTCCACCTTTAATATCTTCAATTTGGGGATTCCCTACCAGCTTGATAACTAGCCTATTCCTCTTTGCCAGTGATCTGTATGAAATTGCCCATGGATTGCTTATAATCCAAAGCCTCTTGGGATAGATTTGCTCTTGTGCAATAAATGTCTGCAACAAATTTATATAAAATAAGTGCAATAGCAGTAACAAAGAAAGTTATAGGAAAGACAATGTTAAAGACTAAAAATTAAAGCAAATGAATGGATAAGGAAACTGTAAAAGGAAACCAAATAAATTCTGCCATGGGAATGGATGAATGGAAGCTAATTTTACTACAAAGCACCAGCAATTGCTGGGTAGTGCTGATAAAGAAATTCAGGTACCGCCATGATGGGCTGACAAGTTTCAAACAGATAAAGATCCTTTGTGTTGAGTAAGCAGGACAGCATCTCAACCAGCCACCCACATACACACAAACATGGAAGTTGGAACACTGTCTACATGTGTTTTGCTTCCTTTAATTTTTTTTTTTTTTTTTATCCCCTAAAAAAATGCTTCGCTCCTTGCACAGCTTACGCAAGGATTTTTGAAATTTTTTTTCAAACCATCTCAAAATTCATTAATGCAGAAATCAATATGAAACAGTTTCTCGTCATCATTCCTTAAATTCAAAAATTGAATTTCTTCCCATCAATTTATTGTTATAACAACCAACTGTAAACAGGACTAAATGTACATCATGAATTCAGCTAACCTTCTCTGCACCCTTGATCAGAAAGTACCCTCCAAGATCATGATCACAGTCCCCTTTGTCAGCTCCTTTCATCCAGCATATATCAGACTTCACCATGACAGGCAATCGCCCAACAGTTATTTCCCTGCTGTCCTCCATCACAGACTCTTTATCAACGTACTGTTCTTTCCCAGTCTTAAATTTGTCGCTTCTAACCAGTTTTTGGATATATACCTAAAATTTATACAGGCACAACAAATATTTTGGTATACTCTTTTCACAGAATTTCAAACTATCACGACATGCACCAAAAAATTGCTCGTCTGGGAAAACATGACATACAAACATAATTCATCAAATCATTCGCTCAGCTCCAGAGAGTCACAAGAGCAACTTTCTCATTAAAGTTTAGCAAATCAAACCGAATAAGAAGCAACCGTTTAAACAGGCATTTGAATCAAAGACACTAAAGGGAAAAACCATAAGAAGAAAATGACTCTCCTCTGATCTTATATACAAAATTTTATTCCAGCAGTAAGCTTCTAGAATAGATAGCAGCAGACATGAAAAGTAACGTTTATCATCAACCAATAACCAGCAACCAAGATATCCCTCAACATGAGTTGAGCAGAAGCTTGCCGATAGAACATTGACAAGGAACCAAATGCAGGACTAATTGCTTTCGGGCAAAATAATGTCATTTATTAATTACCTGAACATGAACCTCCACTTTAATTTTCGAAGCATACGTCATCCTCTGCAAGCGGGCATGCCTCGGAAGCATCTTGAACTCTTTCACGTTTCCTTCACCGCCCCAGAATGTGGGCTGATCAAGGGTAACCTTCCCAAACCTCACTGAAGCATATCGCCAGTCTTTATCACCCTTCTTTGAGGGATCAAACCCGGGGTCAACATTGAGCTCCCCAAATGAATCAAAAGCATTCTGCAGACCATAGCTGATGAACTCGTTGTAGGAATTGATCTGGTGACTGATCAGCCCGTACTCATCAAAGAATAACGTTGTAGCCTTCTTACACAAACTCTCTAGGTTTTCCTTCCCCAGCTCGTTTATATTTGACAAGCCTTGATCGTCCTCCTCCATATCATCCACCGCGCCGGAATGCTTACCCCTACCCTTACTAGAACCTACATCGACGCCCATGACTCCCCTCTACACTATCTGCCAAAATCCTTTACCTTGAAAATTTATCTCCAACGAAAACTAGTTCTTCTATCCACAGTGGATCGGAGAAAACTAGTTATATGACCTGCAGAAACGGACCAAGAAAAGTTCAATGCAGCATCTCAGAGAGAAACTAAGGAACTATGAACGGAGACGTAGATAGAACAACCCTGGCGGAGCGACCAAAAAAACTGCAGCCGCAGCGTCGTCGTCCTTACCCTGAAGAGAGAGAACCCCCTCTCTGCGGTGGAGCGGCTAGCTTGCCCTTGAAGTTCTGCTAATGGCGACCTCTGAAACTAGCTCAGTACCCGAGGGGTGGGAACTTCCCCATAAGGACAGTGGCAGGCAGGGAGTACTGAAGAGTGAGGACCAAAAGAAATGAAAGTCCCAAGATATTAAATTAAATTATTTGGCAAATCACAGTTTCAAATAATATAATATTGAAAAACAAAAAACATAGTAGTATGACATACCATTTGAACCACTCCAAACTTATATTTGGATAGGGAAAAAAATAGGAGAATGAATATTAGGAAAAACTTTTAAACAAAAAAGGGTTAAGGTGTGAATTCGCCAACAAATTATTACCCCGGGAAGCGCCCAACACAAACAACTATCAAGTGGATCTTAAATACAAATAAACTTTTGAAAATATTAAATAAGCACAATCACCGTTAGCTCATGTAACGTCCGTTTGTTGGGACATTGGTGGGTCCCACCTTTTCCATTGAAATCTCCTCGCACCGAGCTCGGACCACGAGAACTCCTTCCCACCACCGTGTGCGACCCCCGAGAACTCCTTCCCACCACCGACTCGACCCCGAGGACCATACGGTTCCTTCATGCCTCCCGAGGCGTCCCGCTTCCTTGGACGCCGACTCCTCGAGAGCTCGTCGTCCATCGGAATCCCAGCGACGACGGCGACAACGATTTGTCGTTTAGCAAGGACGGCCGTGCTTAGGAAGACGATGACGAGGTGCGAGCAAGTTCCATGGGCTTGGATCTCGGATGCGTTAGAAGACTCGCTTCCTATCAAGTTAGTAAGCTCCTTTTTCTCTCAATCGTTCTCCTCACCGATTTGATTCCTCGTACATGGAATTTGATGTGCTTTTTGTGCTTTCTCTCGATTCTAATGCCCCGAGTGAAAATTTTACTCGATCCTGTCAATTTTCGGGTTTCGATTTTCGATCCGTTGTTTTGAAAGATAATTAGTTCTAATTTTGATTTACTAAGGTTTTAGGAGGGGATTAAGTTTCCTCTTCGCACTCCCCAAATGGCTCTTCCCCAATTTCTTCTCTTTCCGCCCCTGTCCCGCATGCTTCCGTGGCTTTTTCGGGCTCCACTTCCTCGCTCGAATTGCTTCTAAACCGTAGCACCGATGTGGCGAGAAGATGCAAAAGCTAGCAAAATAGTATTAAAAATGGAGACGGTAAAGTGAGAGAGTGACGGGAATAAAGAGAAAAGAGGGGTTTTCGCATCATGGGTGGAGAAAGATGACCCGGAGGTGTGCCTTAGAATCGAGCCGGAGCGACGGGGAGAAATCTCGGGGCATTCAAAGCGGGAAAATACAAGGAAGAAAGGATGCGAATCTCGAGATTTGGTGTGGAGAGAGTAATAGTTGTGCTTGGCGGTTGAATGGGCAAGGGCCAAGAGCCAAGAAACACCGCTTGACTTCACCGCCGACGTATATGACTTAGAGCTAAGAAACAACCCTCGATGGATGTATCTAACGGACGTTGAGAAAGATTTAACATATTTGTGTTGATTTAACATTTTCAAAAGTTTATTTGTATTTAAGATCCACTTGATAGTTGTTTGTGTTGGCTGCTCCTGGGGTAATAGTTTGTTGGCGAGTCGCACCTTAACCCAACAAAAAATTACTAATTTTTAGAGTTTTTCCTTTAAATATTCTCGTTTTTAATTTTCTTAGTCCAAACTTAGGGTCAATCCCTGACTTATTCCCAAAAATAAATCAATGGTACTACCCCATACTGTAGAAAAAAAGAACACAAGTTAACATCGGCAAAAACTCTGCAAGGTTAATACAATAGTCAATCAACTTTGCACTCATTCTGGTTTTGATAAAGGAAAAACGGTCCTTCGACTAAGAAAGAGACATAATCATCCAAGTTTTTATTAAGGGTTGGGGTGTAAAAATACATATATACTTTTTTTCGAGGAGCGTCAAAAGTAGCAAATGTTTTTTTTTTTTTTTTTTTTGTATAAAAGTGACTATGTGGTTACAAATTAGGTGCAAAAATATTGTTTGATCGTTAAGTTTGACTTTTTTTGCTGATTGGACGATGACGTGGCATTTCAAAGGTGCAAAAATACAAATGTGATTTGTCAAAAAGAGCGCATAACACCAAATTATTTTTTTAATTTAATAATTTTACTTCAATTAAAATTATTTTAGGATCTTGAAAAAATATTTCAAGTATTGACCTGTACTAAAAGGATGCGAAAAAAATATTTGAGGTACTTGACTAGTACTAAAAAAGTACTTTCGGGATAATCGACCGGGTAAGAAAAATACTTCATAATCTTGAAAAATTATTTTAGGATCTTGAAAAAATATTTCAAGTATTGACCGATACTAAAAGGATCTTAACCGATACTGAAAAAAATATTTGTGGTACTGATCGGGTACTAAAAAAGTATTTTCGGGATCTCGACGGGTGCATAAAAAATACTTCAAAGTATTTTTTTAGTACCGATCGAAGACTCGAAATATTTTTTTCAGATCTAAAAATAATTTTTCAAGATTATGAAGTATTTTTTTCAAGTCAAGTATTCTAAATATCTTTTTAGCACCCGTAGTAATTAAAATAAAATTATTAAATTAAAAAAATTGTTGTTGGGCGCTCTTCTTGACAAATCACATGTGTATTTTTGCACCTTTGAAATGCCACATCATCGTCCAATCAGCAAAAAAAGTCAAACTTAACAGTCAAACGTGAAGAACCGGCTATCACCCAAGAGGGGTGTGAATTGGGTGTCTGATAAAATTTCAGATATCTTTAAAAATCTTTTCGCAACTTATTGAAAATAGTTCGAATGACACAATTAGTTTATAAAGCAACAATCAGTCACTAAACATATATGTTGGAAATGTAAGAGTTTAGGGAAGAGAATATGCAACCGAGATTTATCGGTTGGCCCAATCCTTGAACTACATCCGGTCCCAAGCCTCACTTGAGATTTTCAATCCACTATCTCCTTGTTTAATCGGGCACAAGAGAAAGCCTTTACAACCTCACAAGTTTAGTCGGGCACTTGTGCAGCCTTCACAATCTCTTACCAAGATACTCCCCCTTACACACCGTAAGGATACAATTACACACTCTGTAAACAAAGAATTGTCCTCTCACTCTCGGACCCAACTCCCCCTTACAGGTTGTAATTGATACACCCTCACTTAGGCTTCGTTAACCGTAAGATTTAATATCTGAATGAAATAAATAAGAATTTGATAACTCCTCACGAGTGGTTAACAGATGAACACTAAAGTACAAAATCGATCATCTCACTTTCTAGTGTAGACTATATAAACATGGAGACCAGAGTGTATGAACTATCGACGGTGAAGTAGTAAAATCATTGCGTTGGCTTCGTCGATTCATTCATCAATCGTCGTCGCTTCTTTTGGTTTGAAGGCTTCGCAATTTATAAGTTATTGTGTTTCGACTGTTGCGAACATTTGACAGTTGGAGATTAGTTGGGAGTAGTCGTTGACACTTTTGTTGCTTTTTTCCCGTTGAGCTCTAATCCAACTTTAATCATAAGATGTTTATCATTGACTTTGTTAATGCTCCGTCCATCTTGAGTGTTGTAATAATAGCCGTTGTAAAGATTCAAACTATCCGTTAGACACAGAGACTTTCATCTATTTTCTGACGTAGCATTTAAGGCTTCTGACACACAAATTGCTTTATTCAAATCTGCTGGTAATTCATGTCTAAATAATCTGAAACTCATGAGCAAACTGGTTAATAGCATTTGATAGTCGTAATAAGTAACAATCAAAAAGAATCAAATTGCTCTCATTGATTTGGGTTTCAAGAGAACGATGATTTGAAAAACAGAGATTACATTGCTCGAGTAAGATTAAGAGTGTGCTCGAGCAATAGTATAGAATATGTGTTTGAAAGAATATTAAAGTTTCACAATGCTCGAGCATCATTCAAAAGCATGCTTGGGCAATCATCTCGTAGAGTATTTGAAAAATTATGTTTACCGATCATGCTCGAACAAGGTCCAAGTATGCTCGAGCAAGTAACTCAGGCTTTTGAAATAGAAGAAGTTTTATCGCTGCTGCTCGAGCAAGCCAAAGCTCTATGCTCGACTAAGCCCCAGACAGAGACGAGAATGTTCATTTTACCAACGTTGCTCGAGCATGATTTTTCTTCTGCTCGAGCAAGCCATTTTGCATGCTCGGGCATCACCTGAGAAAGCACATTGAAAGATTAGAAAACATCCTATGCTCGAGCAAGAAACCAAGCTTGCTCGGGCAAGCTTCTCTTGATGTCTTTTGAAGAAAATAATTTCATTGTTGATGCTCGAGCATGACAAAATTCATGCTCGGGCAAAGTGTGTTCAATGCCTATGAAAGGGGGAAAGCATGATGTTGCTCGGGAACGGTTTACCTCTGGTCGAGCATGCTGCTCGAGCAAGCCTTCATCTCTGCTCGAGCAAGACTCCTCAAATGTGCAATTTCCTTGCTCAGCTAGATGTTGCTCGAGCAAGCCTCATAGTCCGCTCGAGCAAGCTTCCCAAAATTGTACTTCTTTGCTCGAGCTTGATGATTCTCGGGCACGCTGATCACTTTACTCGAGTAGGCTATCTTCGAGTGTCGAGCTCGCCTACCATGATCTCGTGCAAATATCAAACTCCATTGACTTTCAAAAGCACAATAGCATTGGTTGTTCAAGAGCCAATTTCCGAAATTATGTCGTCTTCAAATTAGCTCCAAATTCGGCAAACCACCCATGCTTAGGAAGCTATTTAAGTCTTCTTTCTATTTCAATAAGAATCAGCTCCAAACTAGTTGTATTTCATTCATTAACATCGGATGAATGGAGATTGTTCTTATCCAGCGTTTTTGCTACATCCAGAACAGACTGTCAACTTCAAAACATCATAAATCCTTCAATTGATCATATTTTTCTTTGTTCTTGATGTTTTTGAAAATTTATTTGAGTCTAGTTTCCAATGGCGCTTATTTCAGCTCATTTGGATTTTTCGTTTGAGAGATATCCTCAAAATACCGAAGCTTGGTCCTGATTGTGACGGTGATGTTTGTGGCAACTTGTCAAATTCATAGATAATTCATCTGACCTCCTTTTGGCTTGGATTTTATATCAAAATGACTCATTGGGAGTTTAGTTTCATATGCCACTAGTTTCACATCAATCCGATTCCTGATTTGAGAGATATCATCAAATTACCAAAGGTCGCCAGAAATAAAGCTGAACAGAGGAAGCCGAAGCACAACCTTGCTCGAGCAAGGGTGATTTTCTTGCTCGAGCATGAGCGGATTGTTAGGATTCGTACAACGCAGCGGATTAAAAAACTTATGAATCCCGTCCTGAGGATCACTCAGGTGCGTTTAAACCTAGGCTAGTGAATCCGAAATTACCTTAGGAGAATTCGTTTGCGGCTTGTTCTTTGTTGAACAAAGTGGGCTACCTCCTCGATCGCGGAAGACAACTCGTATGATCGTCTTCCTCCACCGGTATCCACACGAACAACTCCCGAACACGGCTACGGCAGCGTGCTAGCGCCTCTTGTGCGTCTCTCTTAATTTTCCACTCTAGGGTTTTTTCTCGCGGCTCTCGAATGCGCTCGACAAAATGTCCCGTGAGTTTTCTAAACCTCGTTCGGCGCATTATATAAAATTAATCCTCATTAATTTTGAAATTCAAATTTCAAATATGGATTAAAATACATTAATTACATCAATCAAATCTGATGTAACGTATTTAATCCTCATTAAAGCCGATTTGAAATTCGAATTTGGAATGCGAATTAAAATAAATGTATTAATTAAATCCATCTAATAGATCTAATCAAATCCATTTATTTAATCCAAATTAAAAGCCTTCGATTTAATTTATCTCTATAAATTAAATCCGAGAAATAATATCTATCTATTTAATTTAAATTTGAGATACCATATCTCGAATTTAATATTAAACAGATATACGATATCTTTATTCGAAAATTAAATGAGATACAATATCTCAATTTGTTTTAGATATTTAATTTATCAAATAAATTAAATACAAAACAAATATATTAATATTATAATCTCTATTAATAATATTAACATATATTAATTTCAAATTTAATATATATATATATACACACATATATATATATATATATATATCCTAGATTAAATTTAGTATTCATTAAATCTTAGACGTATCTAAGATTCAATGAATCTGGACACAATCGCTCGTGTTGAGTTATTCTTGTGTGCGACCCTGCAGGTCCATATGAGATTGGCGGTGGGCCAACACCGCGTCAGCCCACAAATCGCAAGCGGCCTCTAGCAAGACATTGCGACTACCCAATTCATATGGGGATCGATGACACGATACAACCTATCGTACAACCATGTCACGTCCCTTTTGTCATGCGATAATTTGGTCAAGGATGAGGCATGGATAATGTCAACTTCCTTTTCTTGACCATTACTTTCTCGATTCTCGAGTAGTCTAATAAGTGAAATGGAAACTCCTTTCCATCACAAAGTATGGCCATACATTTCTTAGACTCACTCATCGAGGGGCCCAAAGATTATCTCTCTACAAATGTGAGGGACAAATTCCATCTTGACCATTCACATCCTCCGCATGAAAACCACCGATCCCGATCCGGCCTTTATCATCACCCGGTCAAAGGTGACTTTTGACTAGGTCAAAGACCAGTGATTCATCATGTAGGAATCCATGATGATCTCAGTCATAGGGCGTCGTGACGCGGTTATACATGAGATAAGCTTATGACTAGATCCATGCGGCTTCTCATAGTGGGTCGGCCCAAAGACCTTGTACTCTTACAAGTGCCCATGAATTTGATTCGTATCTCCATACCTCATCAAAGTCATATCGGTCTTATCTCATCTTCGCTCCGCGTAGATGACCGACGAGGACATTTAGGATAATCTATAAGATGTATCCAGGGATGCGCTTAGCAATACGAACATGTAAACGAAAATGATAACTAAAGAGAATACTTTAAATAACTTAAATATCCAAAGTACAATGAATTGCCCTTAGGGCATAATTTCCAACACGGATTTCACGCCTGAATGGAGTTCAAAATGACCATGCTCGAGTATAACATTTGTTGTGCTCGAGCATGAAACTGTGCATGCGGGGGAAAAAAGCTGAAATTACATAAATGCCTCCAACAGACCAGTATTCATCCGGAAGCTTGAACTTACTTGTTTTAACTCCGAATTGACCCATTCCAACTTCCATATCATCGTGGAGACTTCTAGAATCAATCTAAGAACTTGAATAATCATATTCTCATTCCATTTAGCAAGTTCTTCTTTCTTTCCTCTCTTCTCTTGATCATTCTCTATAATTTTCTACCTTCTTCAATATCTCCTCTTCTTCTTGAACTTAACATTTTCTCCAATTTCTTCTTTCGAAATCTCTTATCTCCTTCTTGGTCTATAATTCATCTGGGACTAATCTACATTAATTATAGTAGCTAGTCAATGTAGGAGATAAATATATTATACAAACTTTTTGCTGTTAAGAATGACTTCTATATAAGGCATCATCAAAACTAATCATATCCAACATTCTCCCCATTTTTGATGATGGCAAATACTCCAAGAAAAATATGTATGGATATGAAAATATATTAAATGCAACATATTTTTCTTGTCATTCTCTCCCTCTTATTAGTTATTAGCAAAAAGTTGAGGTAATGAAGAAATACTTGTGGATAGATAAATGTGAAAGCAAGTTAGAAATGATTATTTTTCGTTAATCATATTTGAAGAAAACAATTTTCTCTCCTCCTTTTTGAAAGTATTATGATTTTTAATATGATGCAATTTGGAATGTTTTTATCAAAACAAATTGAAACAAGTTGGAGAGGTTTTCAAGAAAAACTTTCAGGATAAAAGTAACTTGATACTAAAGATGTGCAAAATATTCACAGAATATAAGGAGATAAGGTTCAGAAATGCTCATTTATATTCAGCATATCGAAGAATGATCTGTGAGGTTCATTTGCTTGTTGTATGAAATTTGATTAAGTCGTCGTGGCCTGAGATGAAGCAGTGGTAGGCTCTCATCATTTATGGAGCATGGCTTAGCTTCAATGTACTTGAACATCAAGACATCTTTCCTTAATTTAATAATTTCTCCCTGTAGGTCATTAAGGAAAGTTCTTGCACAGACTGAATTCTCCTGTTACAATTGTAAAACGTTCTTGCAAGAGAGAAATGTGTTAGTTCATACCAAATGTAATTCCGTAGTGATACCTCTACCATGGCATACATGGTATCTTAGTCGCTAATTTACGCACCGCCTCACGGCTTGTGCAATTAGCTATATAAAAAGAATCCCTTTCTATATGATATTTTCAAATTAAGAAAATGAAAGGAAAATATGATATTAACTCATCATCAAAACTAATAAAACAAAGTGAATGTTGATGAGCAAAATTTCTTCAAATAAAGGAGATGAGCTTGTAAGATATAAAACACATATGAATGTGAAGCTCCTCCTTAGGCTATGTTCGAAGTTCTATTTTGGAGGAAAAGGAAAGGGAAGGGATGGTTTTGGTAGTCCCTTCCCTTGTTTACGAGTTTTAAAAATAGAAGGGGAGGGAATCAGAGGTTTTTACAAATCCTCCAAAATCCTCCTCCTTCTAAAAACTAAAGTTCCCCCAATATGGGGGTTTTAAGAGGAGAAATATGTTTATTACTATTTTACCCCCTTTCTTCCTGCCTTGAACCCACGCGTCTTCTGAGCAAAAAAAACAAAGAACCAACGCGTCTTCCTTTTCTCTTTCATTTCTCAGCCGACGATGGTGTTCCTTTCCTCTTCTCAGTTTTGATCCAGCGGTTTCCCTATCTTGATCGACGCCGACGCCTGGAGACGCCATTCGATCTGTGATTTCGAGGCTCTTGGACTCCGCCACGTCTGGAGATGCTTCGATTGTGATTTTTTCTTTGATCTGTGCGCGTTCAGCTTCAGCTCTTTATCCGGCTATCTGTAAGTCACTCTTCCTTGTGCCTTGCTTCGATTTACTGGATTTTTTTAGCTTTGAAATTTCATCTATTTTTAAGATTTATTTCGTTGTTAGGGATTGTTTATTCTAGTCGTATTCGTCCGATTTGTGGTGTCCTGAAATTCTGGGTAAGTTGGATTTATGAGATATTGATCATTCCACATGTCGCACGCTTTGTTTGAATTGAACTTCATCCTTTGGTCTCCAATTATTAGTGCTTCCCGTCACGCCAACCCCACCGTTTTCACTCCATCCACACCTGGATATGAATTGACTTGATTTATCAGTTAAATTGACTTGATTTTAGTTCCTTTTATACCTACTGCAATATGAAAAGTCAGCTAGTGCAATTTGAATATCTGGGTGATATTATTTATCTACTGCAATATGTATTGAAGAATAAATATTTGTCTGATGATTACCATATCTGGGTTATGACTATGGAGGTAGTTTAAACCCATCAAAATCTGTCTTTTATTTTATTTTATTTTCCAATCAAATAAAGTCATGATGCAAATTTTAAATTGCTATTTCTAGATTATTTGTTCAATTAGGGTACTTATGGGTTTGTTTTGGTTTATGGGTTTAGGGTTTGAAGTTTATATATTGATTTCTATGGCCTGGTTTCTGGTTTGTGTTGTTTTTGGGTTCATTTTGAAAGGTTTTATCTTTCTTTGGAGGCAATTGTGCTAAATTGGTGCTGGGATTTAGGATTTAGAATTGGAAAATTTTCCTTCTCCCCTGTTCAGCCACCCACCGTTTCATCATGAAAATCAGAGATATATGTGTTTAGGTTGCTCTGTTTGAGACTGGAGATGGTTTGTTGATTATGTGTGTGTAATGACGTTGTATTCTGCATTTGTCTGCTGTTTGTTACTTTGAAACTATTAGCAATGGTTTAAATGCCTAATGTGGAAGTGAGAGGATGATTTCTAATGTGGGAAGATAGCCTAAGCAAGGAGCTGATATATGTATATTGCCAAGTTAAAATCTTGAAGACATATTATATATTCCAAAGCCCTCCACACTCCTTTTTTGGCTGCAGCAACTGCTTCCAACTGACTAGCAAATTTTGAATCCTGTTTGGTACAAACAGAATAACATAGATGATGGCAACCAAAACAAAAACAAAATAGTACAGTTGTGTACTACAAGAAAACAGAAAGTGACATATTTCATACTCGTATTTGATAGTGATGGACCCATTTCATTAATTTACATACAACTAAATTTTTTTTGTTTCTACTGTATCTCATTTATACATATACCAGCATATATACAATAAAATAATTAGATGCTGTTGATGATATATCATAACTGTGCATTCTTGAATAATTGGGGGAGATGTGAGGTGAGGCAGAAATAATTGGCAATAGCACTGAAAAAGGGAACAGTTGCTGAAGCATTGTGCATGTCCTCTACGTGTCACATGCTTTAATTTTCTCTTTCATTTTTGATTTCACGTATGCCTTCGATCTCTCCTCACAAACTCAGCCTCACACATTTTGAGAGACAGAGACACACACACACACAGAGAACACAACTCAGCCTCACAATAATATTGTAGAATTTTACGATATTATTGTTCTTCAATGATTTTAAGAGATTCACTTCTGAGTAAAGCAGCTTCAGTTTGGTGGAAATATAACGATCCTGGATACTTTGTAAAACTTTTTACAGAATTACTCCCTTCAGTTTTTAGGACCAATACGGAATGAAAATTCATGTCATGTGAAACTTAGTCATTGTTTTGTTATCTTCAACTAGATTTGTTTACATACTTTGGATCTTTGTCACTTGTTATTGTTTTGTGTTGAATTGTGCTTTCTACAATGACCATGTTGTTTCGAATTTCCACCAAAGATGGATAATCCAGGAGAAGAGATCAATCTATCATTGTTTACATGGAGAGAAAGACGTCGAAAGACTATTGTTCATGTCATATGTCTTGTAGTCTATTACTACATGATTAGGATTCATTCTCAAAGTAGTACAGTTGATCGTACAATGATTTTGGAGAAAGAGAGAGCACGAGGAAAAATAATGAAGTGAATTGCTAGTAGTGAAGGTCGTAAGATAATAAGAATGGGGCCTATAGCCTTTATGGACTTATGTTTATGGACTTATGTGCAATGTTAGAACAAGAGGGTGGTCTCCAATCAACCCAACGGGTAAGTATAGAGGAACAAGTTGCCAAAACCCTTTATATTCTAACACATAGTGTTAGAAACCGAGAGGTTCAATTCTGGTTTCGACGCTCTGGTGGGTCCACTAGTCGGCATTTTCATTGTGTGCTTCGATCTATAGTGGAGTTAGAAGATAAATATCTTAAACAACCGGATGGCTCACAAATTCCGATAGAAATTCTTGGAAACAACCGGTTTAACCCATTTTTTAAGGTAAAAAATTATTTTCATGTTTATATTAAAAGACATATATAGTTAAAAATATATTGATGATATAATAACAATACCAGGATTGTGTCGGGGCAATTGATTGTACACATGTTCGTGTAAAAGTGCCATTAAATGAAGCCCCAAAATATCGAGGTAGAAAAAATTTTCCAACACAAAATGTGTTGGTTGCATGTTCATTTGACCTAAGATTTACCTATGTTCTAACCGGATGGGAGGGCACCGCTTCGCATTCAAGGATATTAAAAGATGCACTACGCAGAACGATAATCTTAGAATACCTAGAGGTAATTAGTTATTTTTTCCCCTAAAATTTTCCTCTTGTTTCATTAGACATATCTCATCAATGTTTTTTTAATAGGTAAATATTATGTCCTTGATGCTGGATTTATGTTGAGAAAGGGGCTGATAACACCTTATAGATCAACTTGCTATCACTTGAAAGAATTTTCCTCAAGAAATCCACCTCGGACACCTCAAGAATTATTTAACCATCGCCATTCGTCTTTGCGTAATGTTATGGAAAGGGCTTTTGGGGTTCTGAAAAAAAGGTTTCCTATTATTGCAAGTGCACAGAACCAACTCATGGAATCAAGACACAAAATAGGATTATCATAGCATGTTGCATTTTGCACAATTATTTGATGACGACCGACCACGAAGAAGAGCTAGTTCTTTGAGGTAGATGAAGAGATTGCTAACCAAAGTGTATCTGAACAACATGGAGATGACCACATAGAAGAGGATGAGGATGAAGAACATACTCGTTTAAGAGAAAATTTAAGAAATTCTACAGCTGATGCTATGTGGAGAGCTTATAGATCATGACTTTTGTTTAGGATTATTATGTATTTTTCGACTTAATGAATTGATGTTTAAACGCATAATAGATCCGTTACCCATTTTATGTTGTTCTACTATTATCAATTTTGTGATTGTGTGCCACCGATTTTACTTAATCTTGAGTTTTACGTCTACTTAATGTTCAAATTGCTATACTACTCGAACTTTTATTTAGGAATCATGTCTGAGTCAGAGACTAAACGAGAGACATGGACACAAGAGATGGATGATGCTCTTATTGATGCTTTTTTGCATCAACAGAATGATGGAAATAGAGTTGGTGGCACCTTTATTCCCAAAGCTTATGACACCATCATAAAGGAGTTGGGAGAAAAATTTGGACGCCCGTTTGGGAAAGAAAAGGTGAAGAGTCGTTGGAAATTAATAAAGAAACGTTTTAGCAAGTGTTATGACTTGTTCAAGAATGGCTTGAGTGGATTTGCTTGGGATCCAACTACAAAACAATGGTGTGCTGAGCCTGAAGTTTGGCGAAAGCTAATTGAGGTATATTATGAACTTTTCTCGTTTTTATTCCTTTCATGTTTTAGCTTAATAATGTTTGTTCAATAATTATTATTTTATAGGCTAAGCCGAAGCAAAAGAGTGGATGGGAAAGTCTATTCATAATTATGACAAATTGATGCTCGTGTGTGGAGAAGATAGAGCCACTGGAAAACATTCGAGACTTCCAAAGATGCTAGAAACAAAAGGCCATTGCCTGGAGAATCTCGAGTCCATAGAAACCATTGAGGTGACCTTTGAGAGTGCTCAAGAGGTTGGCAATGAAAATGAAGTTACATCACCTGAAATACAAGATACTCGCAGCCAAGATGTTAAATCTAAAAGGGCTAAAAGGTCAAAGGATGAAGAAGTTGAAGGGATAAAAGTGGCACTTCAAGATATTGCTAGAGCTCTTAAAGAGGGTAATGCTACTTATGAGAAAGTTAGCGAAACTTCCAATTCCCGAAGCTGAAATTTGGAAACTTTTGGAGGATTTGAAGATTGAGAGGCAATTGTTCAATCGTGTATATCTTTATCTTCTCGATAATCCTGATAGGATTAGAGCAATGATTGGTTGTCCTCTAGACAAACGCAAGGAGTTGCTACTTGAGATGGTGTTTGGTCCTATTGGTCCTTATAATTGTTGAAGTTTGCAAGTATTCTCGGTATGTAAGGCTTTATTTTTTTTCCTACTTGAGAATTTTTTATCGTTTTCATAGGGTGCTTAAATGTATTTATTTGTCTTTTGATACTCTTTGTGAACATTACGAGCCCTTTCTCTAAATTTCTTCGAATAATGTAATCACATAACTTTGTTGAGGATTATGTACGAGAAACTCTAGGATACGGTAGGTATGCTCAGATACTATAATGAAGGGGGAAAGTAAGGGCATAACGTATTTGTTTTACTCCTTCAACCGTAAATTTTATGTAAATTTTATGTTGTGCTGTTTTACTCTCGGTCTAATCTTATTGTTTTTTTTTAATATTATGTAGGGACAATTTATTTTGAGAAAGGAAATTGCTCATTCAAACTTCGGGTTGCTTTGGGGATCAAGTGCCATTAATATTGGAGAGCCAAGTTATGACAATCCTCTTTTACAATGAAAAGTAGAACATTCTCTATGAAGATATTCGCTTTTGATTTCAGTTTATGTTTTAAGCACATGATTGAACCAATGTTGTTGATATAATGGGTTTAACTTGCTGAATTTTGGAATGTGGCAAACTATTTAGAACTTAATGTTTGAATGATGTATTAGGATTTTCTTGTTTAGAACTAGTCAAATGGAACTGCAAATGTTTGTTGTTGTTTTTTTTTTTTTAAAAAAAAGATTTATGGATGTGTTACTTTTAGCACAAAGATTTTAGAATGACATCATTTAATCTCAATAGATTTTAAAATAACAAATCACGTTCAATTTTAAATAGTTATGGAATTAGGTATAATTTTATATTTTAGGTTGTAGTTTTATATACTTAAATCATTATGTACTAAAAAGAATAAAGATATATATAAATCATTATAGAGAGAGAAAAAAAACAATTAGGGAGAGAAATATTTTTTTAGAGAGAGAAAATATTTTTTTAGGGAAAATAATATAAAAATTACATAAATAATTTTTTTAGAAAGTTGAAATTGAAATTTATTTGTCAAGTATAATAATTATATTAATTTTTAAAGAAAAGGACAAAATGGTAAAAGTAATTCATTAATTCTCCATCTTCCTCCCTTGCAATTTTTTTAACTCCTAAACAAGGGGAGGAGATATCCTCCATTTCCTTCCTTCCCTTCCCTCCTTTCTCCTTGTATCCCCTTCCTTCTCTTCCCTTCCAAACTCGCGAACATAGCCTTAATGAATGCATGATTAAATAATGAAGTTCCCTTTAATGGTACCAAATAATAATGTGATATCAAATGTTATGATGTTTAGAATTCTTCCTACTCTAGTGGACACAAGAAGATATCTCAGAATTGAGAATTTTCAAGTTCATTGAAATTGGTATATGCTTTTTATGATGATAAAAATGTTTAAAAGAATAAGAATCATTTTGAAAATGAATGTGTTCAGGCTAAATTCCATGAAATAGGATCTAATGAATAAAATCAAATTAGCCTAGCATGATTATGAGATACAATACGTATATTGTTTCATAATACAATACCTCACTCAAGTAATATCGTAATTACTTGAGTCATAATCATTTGTAATCCATAGATGCATCATTGGCTAGCCACTATCTGATGATGTGATCAATACTAAGGATGCATAAGGATGAGTTTTTGTGTGATGCGACCATTTTCCACGAGATTGCAGTCATCACTCATAGTTTACTTGATTTCTCTCACGAATTTCTTGAATGATTTGCTATCAATTTCATAGTCACACAAGTTACTTTGCAAGTGATCCCTTCTCTGTTTATCTCTATTTTTCGACATGAGTACAGGGGATCCTGTAAAACAAAAATACATACTCTTTGGCACCCAAAGTTTCTTGAGTCCACACAGGATTAGACATAACAACTCTTATGCTCTTATATAACTAAATCATATGATATTTGAGCAAAGAGTAGAGCAATCAAAGATTAAAAGCATAATTTTACACAATCAATTAACTTCAAGCTAATGAATCACAGAGGGTAACAATTAAATGATGTCAAGAAAGTTATTTCTCAATGACAATTTGAAAACGCACTTTCGTAGAAAAGATGTCATTGATACGAATCTCGTGTAATTTCAAAAATGATAGTAAAACATCAAAATTGTTTCAAATCTTGAAAGTTCTTTCAAACCATGATAATGCATTTTGAAATCAAAATTTTCATGAATGAAAGATTCAGTTTTGAAACATATTTGAAATCAATATTTACTCTAAAACACCGTGGAAGTCAATCGGTTTAATGAACATGTCGGTATGCTTCAGATTTAGTAAACATGTTGAACAATTTCTCTTTAAAGCAAAAGTCATGAAGGTAGAGCATTAACGAAACATGCTTAGCATAATGGAGACATATGAACACAATGACTTTGCTATTGTCCAAGTGATAATCTTGTCTCTTAGAATTGAATTTTGAAACTTTTGAATGATCAAGGCAAGTATTTGAATATAGTTACTCAAAATATGAATGAAAAAAATGCTGATGTATTTCAGTGACAAAGTATATGCTAGGATTCATGGACGTTGAAGCACGTATTCATTAGTCCGAATGACTAGAGTTCCGAATATCATCCTAGTAAGTTATTCCATATAATGGTTAATGCGCTAACATTCAATGCACTGATGAACATTCATAAATCTTGAAATAACTTATCAACTAAGAATTTATGCTTAAAGCATAACAGATTCACAAATTGAAATCTTTTCTTGAAGATAGACTTGAAACTCACATATGATTCACTACAAAAAAAACGTAAAGTTTGTCGCGGTGAGCTTGTAGCGGTCAAGAAAAACCGCTACAAAATAACAAATTAGTAGCGGTTTAAACCCAAACCGCCACAAATTAGTAACTTAAGCATTGCCGCCAAAATGCGACCATTTTGCTTCGCTTTTTGTCACGGTTCACAAAACCCAACCGCTACAAATATGGCGCCAGCCTTGGAGCGTTATGGCGCGAAGTCCGTCACGGTTATTTCGTAGCGGTTATGTCAAAATAACCGCTACCAAATCACGAAACGACACATCTTTGTCACGGTTAGAAGAAAGCGACACGTTGACCGCGTCAAAACTTCAAATTTGGTAGCGGTTCTCACAATAACCGCTACAAACTTTATTCTATACATAGCCAATTCCATCCGTACAACAATTATAATGTTCAAAAATATTCTAAATCTGGCTTTGTGGCTGAAAGAGCATCTTGGCTTTGTTCTCAAAAACAGAAGACGGGCATATATCGCAAAGACCGATCTCGGGAGATGAGTCTTTGCAGATATTTGTCCTGTCTTCTCGTCGTTCAAGCCGAGAAGGTTCCTTCGGTGACAATCAGATTCGATATTCTATTGACGAAGACTTCTACTCCTATAAATATGTCTAACATGCCATCGGAGATTGGATCCATTATAGCCATCGTTGTTTCGTTAAAATATCTCCGATCAAAATGAGTCGTGAGTTTTTCTTGGAACATCGGTGGCTATAATGAATCAATCTTCGATAAACTTATTATTCCTAAATTTTATTATTCCTAAATTAATTAAGATAGACTCTTTTAGGGAAATTTCAATAAACCCGTTATTCCCGATTTAAAGAAAACAATTGAGAATATTTTTTTGGAATAAGGAAAAATTCCAATCTAATTAGTTTATCACTAAACTAATTAGTTTGGATTTTTTAAAAAAAATTATTAAATTAGTAGCGGTTACACAAATCACCGCTACAGCATTAATTATTTTGTAGCGGTCCACCTCAAGAATCGTTACAGAATTTTAATGGTCGTTTATTTTGTAGCGGTTACACATAACCGCGACAAATGTGAAAGAATTGTCGCGGTTGGGGTAGCGGTCTTTATTGAACCGCTACAAAACAATTAATTTTGTAACGGTTACTTTGTTTAACCGCTATGAAACGCAACGGTTTTTATATTCACTTTTGAAATTCACGCGCTACTGTTCACCTTTTCACCTTTGTACTTTTACTTTTCACATCATGGTTTCTCACGACAAGGGAAAAGAGAAAGTAGTTGAACCCCCGGAAGGCCTATCAGGGGTAGTAGTAGTAGAGGAGGCCGTAGGAGAGGGCATAGGCCTTTAAATGTCTCCGTTCAGCCCCCTCAGATAAATGTCTCCCTTCAGCCCCCTCAGATAAATATCCCCCTTCAGCCCCCTCAGATAAATGTCTCCCTTCAGCCCCCTCAGATAAATGTCCCCCTTCAGCCCCTCAGATAAATGTCCACCCACGGCCCCCTCAGGTTGGGAATGAGTTTGATGGGCTCTTTGAAAATGAGCCAATCCCAAACCCTGAGACCCTACAAGAGACCGTAGGTGGACAACGAGGCGCAAGTCTGTCGCTTGAGGACATCCTCAATGGTGATGATGACGAGATCGAGATCGAGATTCCCATAGCGGAGGCGGAGCGGTTTCTCGATGAGGACAACGAGCGGGAACAAGGGTACCCCGACCGTCATCTTCTCGTTCCACCGATTTACGGTGGATATCGAAGGTAAGTATAAGTAGTTTATTGGTAAAAAATAAAATTTAAATTCCCCGACGTGTGAAAATTTATGTAAGTACAATACAACAAATTTTTTTTATAATTGTGCAGATGAATATGGGAACATCAATAGTAGGACGCTGGATGTTCACACCCTCAATCAGGAGAACGGCTACCGTGTGATAGTCCCCTGGAACACGGACACAGACTAGCCGATCGGCGTAGGGTCACCTGTTGAACCGATACCTGTCACAATTTGGCGGGAATTGGGTATGGTTCCCGATCTTTTCCAGAATTGGAAAAAGATCCCGAAGGAGACCAAGGACAAGGCGTTTGAGGACGTTGTGCAGGTAAATTGTGGTTAATTTAGTTATCTGTTTCTTAATTAATTATTACTTAATTACTAATTATTTTATGATATAGAATAAGTTTAAACTGCGAGCCAACGCAAAGAGGTATGTAAAGTTGAAAATGGGAGAAGCGTGGAAGAGTCGGAGGGTCGTCTCTACACCTGACAGAATGGAGATTCGACTATGCCTCTGCGGCAAAGAATCGATGGAGAACGTCCCGCACGGGCGTGGACCCAAATCACTGGGCAGCTTTTGTCCAATATAGGAGGAGTGCGAGAGGCACAGTACGTTTTTAATTAAAATCATAGTTCTGTTTTTTTTTTCTATGAGGGTATTGTATAATTACTCATTTATTTTTGAGCTCTATCCCGGAGGAACACCGAGATCCGGGCAGCTCAAAGGATCAATCACACGGGTGGATCCAAGACGTTTGCTATGACCTACGGTGAGATGGTATGTTAAAAGTTAAATTAATTTTATGTTTAATTGATTATTGTTTTGTTTTAGAAATAACAAGGTTTATACTCTTTTAACTCTTTCAAAGATGAGAAGGCTTGACGGGAGGGTGGTCGACGGACTATGGGAAGTTGTGGAAACGCACACATAGACACCGTGATGGGACGCCGATCTACGAGGCGCGAGAGGAGATAATAGTAAGTTACAAAAAACTAATTAAATAGTTAATGTTGTATATTAAAATTTAATTAAATTGATTGATTAATGTTTTATGAAATATATGCGTCGAGTCGGATTGAGCGAGCCCGGCAAGAGATACGTCGCCGTCGAGACCTCGGAGTCACAGGGTTCTGTTGATCCTACGGCCACATTGAAAGCTGCTGTGGGCCCAGTCGAGCATCCTGGCCGTGTTAGGGGCTTTGGGCTAGGCGCCAGGCCTAGCATGGTGTACCGCAAGGACTCCTCCTCTGCCATTGGGAGCACCGACTCGGGCAGGCCACCACCAGAGGCGGTTGATGCGATGATTGCCGAGCAGGTTGCCGAGCAGCTTGACGGGAAGGTTGCCGAGCGGGTTCTTTGCGGGAGGGCCGAGAAATGAGGCTAGGACTAGGCGCATGCGGGAGGGTCTCAGCGGTTTGTTCGCTAATCGAGGACTAGCCGGAAGTCACTTAGGGGCCTTGTCGAGTTGCTACCGAACAGACGGTTTCCATCTCTTGAGCCTCCCCTCCGTTCATCTTCGAGGATTCCCCCACGCCTCCATCGCCTCCCCCTCCCCGTCCGATGTTGCCGCGATCAAGATGAGGGGGTTGTTACCTCTGGTCGAGCCCACACCGTCCCTGAGAGAGACCCCACTGAGACAGGAAGCTTGAACTTGCTTGTTTTAACTCCGAATTGACCCATTCCAACTTCCATATCATCGTGGAGACTTCTAGAATCAATCTAAGAACTTGAATAATCATATTCTCATTCCATTTAGCAAGTTCTTCTTTCTTTCCTCTCTTCTCTTGATCATTCTCCATAATTTTCTACCTTCTTCAATATCTCCTATTCTTCTTGAACTTAACATTTTCTCCAATTTCTTCTTTCTGAAATCTCTTATCTCCTTCTTGTTCTATAATTCATCTTGGACTAATCTACATTAATTATAGTAGTTAGTCAATGTAGGAGATAAATATAGGGTTAAGGACCATTTTTGCCAACAAACTATTGGGCCAGGTGCACACAACACAATATACTTTTTGTTGGACCTTAAATGCAAATAAACCTTTCAAAACAAATTTGCACACCGCGTTAACTCGGCTTTAACGTCGGTCTCCCTCTCTCATTCATTACCTCTCCCTCTTTCGTCTTCTTCATCCTCTTCACTGCCTCTCCCTCTCTCATTCATTCCCTCTCCATCTTTCGTCTTCTTCATCCTCTTCACCGCCTCTCCCTCTCTCATTCATTCCCTCTCCCTCTTTCATCTTTTTCATCCTCTTCACCGGATCCTCCTTCCTCTTCACCAGAATCTTGTCTCTACCTCCGATCTTGGTCTTGGTTTGCGATTTCTTCCATAATAACTTGTTACTTTTGAAGCGATTTTGCTGATTTGAAGTGGTTTCACTGAACGATTTGGCCTAAATTTGTGGTTTTGGCTCTGTCGGAATCTAGTCTAAACTTCAATTTTCTGGGTAAAATAGATTGGCATCTTCTTGCCTATTTTCAGATCTTTTGGAGTGAAACACATTCAGTTTTGGGTCCACATGATTGCCTGATCCATTTTCGGAAGAGCATACCCATCTGTTTTAATATTTCGCTCATATAGGTTGAAGCTTCTTTCAATTCAATCTCACCGTCACATGCGATGCGCGAGATTAATAAGCAAAAGGGAACATAGATAATAAAGAGCTTGTCATACGGGCTAGCTACGCCTCCGACCGTTGCTCACTTTGCGGCGGTCTTCGTCGTGAGTGCATCTCCGAGCTCCAGATCCATCGTCGTAGAAGCGCCGGTTCGTTTTTGGTTCTATTTGTTTTTGTATTTGTTTATGGTTTTTGATACATCTCGATTGTTTCTTGTTTGTTCTTGTCGTTGTTTCGGGCTTTGTTAATGTTTTCGGTTTTTCCTTTTTTCTTGTTTCTCTTGTCGCTATTTCGGTTTCTCGGGTTTCGTGATTGGTTCTGGTTTTTTCCTTTTTCTTTGTTTCGTGTGTATTTGTTTTCGGTTTCTATTTTTGTTCTGTTTTTGTTTTCGGTTTGTTCCTTTTTCTTGTTTCTCTTGTCGTTGTTTACATTTCGTTTGTTCCTTTTTCTTTGTTTCTCTTGTCGGTTCGGTTTCGGGCTTTGTTTCTATTTTCGGAAAAAAAAAAAAGCAAAAGGAATGAAGAAGACGAAAGAAGGAGAGGAATGAATGAGAGAGGGAGACGGACGTTAACTCGGCTTTAACGGCATTGTGCAAATTTGCTTGTTTTGAAAGGTTTATTTGCATTTAAGGTCCAACAAAAAGTATATTGTGTTGTGTGCATCTAGCCCAATAGTTCGTTGGCAAAAATGGTCCTTAACCCATAAATATATTATACAAACTTTTTGCTGTTAAGAATGACATCTATATAAGGTATCATCAAAACTAATCATATCCAACAAAACGGTATTTTTGCATCTAATTTGTAACCACGTGTGCACTTTTGCACCCAAAAAAAGCATTTGCTACTGGGCGCGCATCGGAGAAAAACATATGTGTATTTTTGCACCTTAACCCTTTTATTAAAGGAAAACACCTAGATCAAGTTTCTTATATCAGTGTGTCCTATTTTTGAATAATTATTATTTAACTATAAACCCATGTGAAAAAAATAGGACATAGTTATGTGTGATTAAAGCATGGTTATGAAAACCAGACCGGACCAGCTGGTTGGAAACCGGCAAACCGACCTTGAAGCTAGTCCGGAAAATCATAGAAACCGGGTTGGGTTTTTCCCCCCCCAAAAAGGTCAACCGAAACTTGCGAGAAATAGAGAGAAAAAGAAGGAGAAGGAGGAGAGAGGAAGACATAGGAGAAGCCAGAAATCGTCCAACGAGTAATAGAGCCAGATAATCGGAAAGCATGAAATACAAAGAATCAGTGTTGGAATCTTCTTGCAGCGAGAGCTGGACGGATCGGTGGCAAGCTCTCAAAGAAACTTACAGGGTGAGGAAGAAGAGCGATCGTTGGCTAGATCCAGACGGACTGAACGACACCGGAGCACGGACGGAAGTATGATGAGTTTGGACTGAAAATCAAGTTTTGAGAGATCTTCATGAATGAACTGATATAGCTGAAACTCGATTCAGCAATGAAACTTTATTGGTCCTTCCTCTCAAATACGTCACTCATTTAATCTTTATCTATGAGTTTTTTTTTTTTTTTCCAAACAAAAAAGATTGTACTACTATAGAGTCCTCTGATGATCCAGCCTGTGCTTGTCTTTTGATGAAGTCTAAAGTCTAATCTAATAAGCTTAGTTGATAGGTCGTGTCACTACCTGCTTGCCAAACCATTATTTAATGGGAAATATTTTTTTTTTAATTTTTATAATTTCATATTAATAACCTTGAAATTTTCATTTTTTTACCGGTTTAACCTCGGTTTAGTTCCAATTTGACTTCGGTCGACCTACTAACCCTTGACCAAGTACCCCGACCAGTTCAATGACCGGTTCGGTTTTAATAACCTTGGATTAAAGAATTTGATGTAAGTATGATTATTTATTAAATTATATGAATAAATATTTGAAAACTTGATATATCAAAATCAAAATAAGAACAAATTTAATGGAACAAACTATTAACCTAAAAATAAACTTCTAATAACGTGTTGAGGAGTTTTAGTTTAGATGATGAAACAGAAAACAACGTCTATTTTCTAAGTTAGTGGAATAATAAATCTCCGGTAATTATTCTTCCACTTTTTTTGGCCAGGTAATTATCTTTTAAAATTGACAAATTCATTATAAAAAATTCACATTTAATCTTATAAAATTAATAAATTTTAGATGGCTTGCATCGCATTGCAACTATGTTTTGCTTAAAAATCAAACCAAACACTAGCCACGTAATTAATATTGCACTACCATTGTATCGCATTGCAGTACACTGTAGAGTACAATGAGATCGAACCAAACATGCAAGAACAGTAGAATATGTTATAATCTATGATGTTATATGCTATATAATTAATAGTTGAGATTTTTTTTAACAATAATACAAGTTAAGATTTATAGCCTTGTAAGAAAATATTACTGAACAGACATAGTATAAGTAATGAATAATAATTATATGGGTATAATTAGATCTACAACGTTTTCATTGATAAACTAATAAACATTTTACTCCTTCGGTCCCAATTTGTCTTTTGCTTTTTTGGGGTACAAACCTAATTATGTCTTTTGGTTCAACGCAAATGCAACTTAAAATTTTGCATGTGAGAGTTTAATAGCAATTGACTTCTTTTATTTGGTTGAGAACATATTTTTGTATACGATCAATTAATAAATCATTGTGGTGGCGTTGCTAAGGTGTTTTCTTATAATTACTTAAATTCACAGTTATGTATTTAACTAATACATGTGTATGGCTTAGCTCATTAAAATATTCAAAGTCACTGAATGATCGCAAACAGCTAAAATTGGGTTTTCTTTGTAATTTAAAATCTACCCCTCAATATATTTGGAGAATATCAAGCACGAGAAGAAAGGAGTTTAGATCTTTTAAATTGTTTCCAGAAGAATTACTTTATTCACAGTATAAGTTATTTAGGAGGCAATTAATACTTATTTTTTTGTTTTTTTATATCAATTTTACTTTAATAGTTATTGTTTAAATATCACTCCTTACATTTTCCTTTCTCCTCTTAAAATTCTTTTTTATATGGGTAAAGTTGGATTTTTCTTAATTGAAAACAAATTTAATGAATTAATTACATTTTTTTCAAAATTAATTATTATTTTTTAGTTTTGGTAAATAATTTAATGTTTATGCTTTTGCAGCATATAGGTTTTTTGTCACACTCACATAAAAGTGAGCAGATTCTATTATGAAAAAAGGGCGAGAAAATATTGGGCCTGTTTGAATTCCATGGCAACACAACGCTTCAGGCAAAAAAATTAGCTGGGCGTTGGAAAAAAATCTCAATGAAAAAAAAGCCCACATTTATATGTTTGGGAGCTTTTTTATTACTGGCCTTTTAACTTAAACGCCCATTAGAAAAAAAAAAAAAAAACTCTCACATGTAGCTTTTTTGCTACTGAAACGCCCTGAGCTTTTTTGTGGGTATGTTTTCTGACATAAAGAGGGATAGAGAAGGGAAGGCGCACGTTCATTCATATTTAATAGAGTACAACATCGGGGTTGCGCTTAGTAGCACAATGGTTGCCACGCCAGCTCCTAGAGCGGCTTTCCCCATGTTGCGGCCTCGATCCCCCCCCTCCCCTTTCCCGTTCCTTTCCCCTCTCCAATATAAAAACAAAAAACAAAAAATAGAGTCCAACATCGATGGTTTTACAATAGATAAGTGTATGAAGTGAAGATAAATATTTACAAGCCCCCAGCTTTTTGTTTCCCGAGCCATAAATATTTTAGGGAGAATGACAAAAAAAATTTAAAATTCTAAACCATACGTAGTAATAAGAGAAATTAACAATGTATTATTTATAGTATTTTATTTTATAAACAATTTTATCTATTAAATATATTTAATTAAGGAATTTATTGTTAATTTTTTTAATAATCTTTTAACTTTTTTTTTGTCAAATTAAAATTTTATCTTCATTTATCTCAATATATATAACTAATATGTATATATAGTATTCAATATGATTCATGCTCTTTTCAGTTATTTTCCATATCAACCGACTTTTGAAATAATAATCCAAATACTCACCGAGTTTAGGAAAAAAAAAAAACCACTTTTATAAAAGCCAAACGGGAAATCCCAACATAAATCATATTTACAACATGACTTTTTTCTTATCGGACTTTTACAAAAGTCAGATAGCTTTTAAACCACCGTTCTTGGGCCTGTTTCGCTTGGCGGTAGGAGCGGTGCTTAAAAGCTATCTGACTTTAAAAAAAAAAAACTCGATAGAAAAAAAGTCCGGTTATAAATTATTATTTGTGTTTGGATTGATAGTGGTAGAAGTGGTGGGGCCCATGTCAAAAAGTTAAGAGCTTTTTGGAAAAAACTCCATGGTGGAACTTTTCCTTAACTGGCTTTTTGAACTTTTTTGACTTAAAATCCAGTGAACTTAAAGCTCAATCCAAACCAAAAATCAGTTGGCAATGTTATCGGACTTTTTTTTTTTTTTTTCAAAATTGATGCTCCAAACGTTTCAAACACTGCACTCCAAACAGGCCCCTTATCGCCAACCCAAACAGACCTATTAAAGGTACCACTCATGTGAGTTTGGCTTTTGCTGGATAAACGTTAAGGGTAAGTTTGGTTTAAGGGGAGGTGAGGGGAGGGGAAAGAAAAAAATGAGGGGAGGAGAAAATTGGATCAAAATTTAGTGTAGTGGGACCCACAAAGTTTTCCTTTCCATCACATTTTTTCCCTCCTCTCAAACCAAACTTACCATAAGGCTTTGTTTGGGAGTTTGGAAGGAAAGGGAAGAAAGGAAATGCAAGGACAATGGAGGGGAGGAGATGGAAGGGAAATGGAGGATATTTCCTCCCTTTGTTTGGGAGTTATAAAAATAGTAAGGGAGGAAGATGGAAGATTAATGAGTTATTTTTACCATTTTGTCTTTTTTTTTTAATAATTAATATAATTATAATACTTTACAAATAAATTTAAATTTAAAGTTTCTAAAAATATTATTTATGTAATTTTTATATTAAAAAATTATTTATGTGGCGGCGGTGGTGGGTTGGTGGTGGTGGAGGCGGCGGCGGCGGCTGCGGTAGTGGTGGTGGTGGTGGGGTGAACGGGGGTAAAGAAGTTATTAACCTATTTTCCCTCTTAAAACCCCTATATTGGGGGAAGTTTATTTTTTAGAAGAAAGAGGGTTTTGAGGGATTTGTAAAAATCCCTATTCCCTCCCCTCTTATTTTTAAAACTTACAAATAAGGGAAGGGACTACCAAAACCCTCCCTTCCTTTCCTTTCCCTCCAAAATGAAACTCCCAAACATATAGCCTAAAGGTATATTTGGTTTGAGGGAAGGGAGTGAGAGGGAAAGTTTAGAGAGAAATTTTTTCTCCCATCTTTATAAAACAAGACTTTTGACCCATGCGTTGCACGGATATGTTAAAACAATAAATAGGAGAAAATGAAGAACAAAGGCTACAATGTTATTATTTAACCATTTCATTACATCATAAACATGATACATTTTATATAATCGTATGATGATAAGGAAGACTATCTTTATGTTATGAATGTAATAAAAAGGTTTGGAAATACTTCTCTATAAACTACGTTTATTACTGTATTTATTGAACTTATCTAATATAAGCAATTTCAACCCATTGAGACTCTTAATCCTCAATAGTGCAACATTTAGTTGCCCATGGGAGAAAATTGGGCACGGTAGGTAGAGACTTATATTGGACATTGATTGACCTTGGCTTTTGTTTATCGTCATTGCAAATGAAATTATGTTTGGAAATTGCCTTCTTGTCATATTGAAAGGCAATTTAGATTCAAATGAGTATTCATATCCATTCTGTGTATCAAAATCTTTTCGCCAATGCTTGTGTCATTCGATTCCTTTGCCTTAATGATGTTCTTGCCAAGCTATGTAATTTGTAGTCTTGTACTGTTGCACAACTTTGCTGCCTAATCAATATTCCTTATTAACAAAACTGGCACACTAACTTTAAGTACCAATTTATGATGAGGTATCCTGATCATTTAATTGCATTTAGATATTATGTGCCACACAAATCCTCAAAGCTTCCATTAGCATTATATGTACGACTTATAGAGTCAAAACTAAACTACTCTACCGCATTACTTGGCAACAAAGAACAAATGTAATCATTCAATATGTAAACATTTTTTGTTGTAGGGGTAAGAATCGACCTATTGTTGAGGTAATCTTTGTCCATTACACATTCTATGAAATTTTGGTAAGCAGATTCAACGATGCACCTAATTTGATTACAATCATCGTTAAGCAACAATACTGAGGGTATCGTCACACTTGCAATACTATCGTGTGGTAATCCAATGTCTCCGTCTCCTACATATAGCAACCATTATGAAAATACACGCACTGACACACACACACACACACACACACTAGTTTATGTTTGAAAAAAATATATAGTTAAATGCCTAAATTTAAATACAATATATGTCCTAAATTCTTAAAAGTTAAAACAACCCCACCCTGAATGATGTGAGGGTTTCTTTCATTTCTAAGACAAAATACTCTTCTTTACATGAAAACACAAAACTTGAATTGTAAGGATATAACGGTTGTTGTTCGAGGAAATATAGTTAAACACATTCAATCGGACATAATACATGTCCTAATTTCTCAAAGGTAGAACTACTCTCGCTTCTTATATTCGTCATTAATACAAAAACTTACATCCTAACATTGGAAAGACTAAGTCTTAAATTATCATAAGTCATAACCACCCTTGCTTATATCTACATCGTTATCAATGATTACATATTAATAATAAATATAAATATAATCCTCTAAATCCTATAAGTACTAATACGAGAATTCATGGACACCGGTGATCACTTCGTCTTTTTGTTGTTGCTATAATTACTTTGTAATTCCCCAAATTAACTAAGAATTAATGATGAAGTAATTTATAGAAAATAAATTATTGAAAGCGAGGGGAAAACACGGTGACCAAGAAATTAGGGATAGAATTATGTATGCAAGTCAATTATTAGATCTTAAGTAAATAAATGACGTAATTTTTTTAATTTCTCCTTTATTAAATACTTGATTAAATGATTCCTAAATTGGAAGTAATGATTATGAATTGTGAGATTTTCCCCACAAATCCAAGAATTATCACAAATATATATGTAATCAGCTCATTATTTTTATAATATGTGATTTTCTTGTGCACGGTAGAAGAAAAAAAAGTATACGGTCATGCAAAGTATGGCGTAAAACAAACACAATCAAATTAGATTTATTAATCAAATTATGTTTTCTATGCTTGCCTTAAACAATGCAATGTCATTTTGATTTCATTTATTCTATATCAAGTTTTTGAAATATCTCTCTATAGACTTACCTCCCATAGGTTATTTAATTTGTACATTTAAATATTTTTTTATCAAATAATAACAATAAATAAAAATGTGTATATCCATTAAATGAAGATCGAATATAGATTGAGATTTATATCTTTTCTTATTTTTATAAAAGACCTTTAAAATGTCCCCCAAAAAAGTCCACTATTGACCTTTACTATATTAATTCATTTTAATCAAGTTCAATCTCAAATCTCGATTCATACTCATACTAACCTGAATCAATAAATTAATAAAATAATAATAAATATAATCATTTGAATTGGGTAGAATAATCCTCTTAGAGCCCGTTTGGATGGGCTTTTAAAAAAATATTTTTTATAGTGCTATTTTTTTAAGCTCCAAATTGAAGCTTTAAAAAAAAAGCATTTTAACTTTTTTTTGTGACTTTTACTTTTTTAAAAAATATCATCTAAACACATAAATAAATAAATAAAACATTTTTTTACATAAAAAAAGTGATTTTTTTAAAATCAAAAAGGCCCATCCAAATGGGCTATCCCGTAATTTTCGGTGAGCCCTAATCAATTCTTCTGGGAAAAATTAGAATGAAGGACCAGGAAAAAATATTTATAAAGAAGGACCATGAAAATTGTAATTATTTAGAAGGACCAAATAAAAAAATATATAATTAAATATACTAAAATAACCCTAATAAAATTATACGCATTCCCTCTTAAACTCTCTTCCACATTCTATTTTTAAAAATAGTGTAGAATTATAAGTTTCACTAAAATAAAGAAGAGTTTTCTCTTTTTTTTTTTTTTTTTTTCCATTTTTCAAAACTTGGATAGGTATGAGATATCTATGGAAAAAAAAATTATACATTCTTCAATTTTATAAAAGTTATATATATTTTTTTAAATCAACAAAATTTTTAAGTAAAGATAGAATTATCTGATTTTAATAAAACTCAATGAGAAAATTAAAAACAAATCTAAATAATCTAATATCCTAAAAACTATGAAATGAGTTTAGTTTTTTTTAATAATAAAAAGAGCTTAATTGATTCCAACATTAATAATATAAATCGGGTAACTTAATGATATAAATTGATTAAAAATAAAAATTCAAAAAAATATGAGTTCAACTGTTGTTAATTAAATAATATATTAAAAATATTAACAAAAGAATCGATTATATCATGATGTGTAGTTTTAGTTTTAATATTAATAAATTTTAAATTATAAATACAAGAGATAATAATTGGAGTTTGATTAGGGACAATTTAGTGATTTTAAATTTATATTATGATTTTTGGTCCTTCAAAGTAATTACTCTTTTATGGTCCTTTATAATAAATATTATTTTCTCTAGGTCCTTTATTTTAATTTTCCCATTCTTTTATATTGAAATTCAAATTTTAAATCTCTTAATCAATTCAATATTCTAGCCAGGCCACCAATCATCAAGTATATGGGGAGAGGGTATTGGCTTACTACAGTATTTTTAGCTAGGGCACCGCCCAATTATATTGACCAATGATGTTTTGGCAAATCTTGACGCCTGAAAACAAATGCGTACATGGGGAAAGGGATGGAAACCTGGAAAATTACACACACGGATTAAATGATGCACAGAGATTAAACTAATGCTCATCCTATGGGAGGTCACCACTTAAGTAGGGAATCAGTTACATAAATAATTTATCGGTACACCAAATCCAATCGCATTGAAGTTGTTAGTAGTTTAAAGGCTAAATTCTTGTTTCGATTAATTTTTTTCTTCCAAAATAATGACAACAACCCTTTTTAAATATTTAAGTATTAATTTAAAAGTAATACCCGTCTCCAAAATGAACGTGTGAACAAAGTCAGAAGTAATTGAAAAAAAACTTATTGACGCATTCAAGAGAATAAAGACATTCAAATTATCAATATATAATTACATGGAAATAATCTTGTTAAAAATTAAAACACGATATTCTCTTGTACAATTAAGATATGAAATTAAAACAATTAGTATTTATAATATATCTTTCCAATACCTAATTCAATAAATAATAAAATTTTCAAAAAACAACTACAACTTGATATTACCAATTTTCAAAAATCAGTATGCTTTTATTGCAACAGACTTATTGTTAAATGCGTATACGGTGGGAAGTTAGCGCTTAATATGACCATATTAATTGCTAGTAGTTTATTTAATTTTTCAAATCACAACTTTCCATATACATTATAATGAGTTTTTGCTTCCCAAGAATCTCTCACTTCCGATGCCTTTCATCTACTTATCCTCCATATTTTGATTTCAAATTCAAATTTCATATTAATCTCACTTTCCATCTCTTTTATTTGGATCATTACTTCAATTCCTTTAATCTTGTAGTGTATCAGTATCATGAGAATATTTTTCTATATATAATTTTTATATCATGGGGATGGAAAGTGAAATTTGTGAATTCACTTTATAGTTAATTTTTATAATTTTTAATTCTTTTCTATACATAATTTTTATTTCACGGCGTCAATTCCTTCAAATCTTGAATTCGATAATTAATCTCAATTTCTAGTTATCATAAGAATTTTCTGTTATTCTTCACATCTCCTTTTTTTTGTTTGCACACTCATAAAGATTAAAAAAAATTAAATTCTTTTCTCTTGAAATCAAATTCAAATTAAAATCTCCTAATCGATTAAAATCATTATCAATATTATAATAATAAAAAATAATAGATCATCAATAAATGAATATTAATAATAAGTATAATTATAATTTTCACAAAAATTACAATTCTTTGAATCCCATCAATAATAATATTGAATTCATGGATTCCTTCTCCACGGGATCAAGTAAATTGCAAAAAGGTGAGCATAAAAAACTTATAAATTAAAGTAGTTTATAAACTTCAACATATTTACATCCTGTCTCTCATTTTGATTGATTGACAATTGATTTCAAATTTTCAATTTTCAAACATTAATGAAATGAAAAATATTATTGGAAGTAAATATGTTGAAATAAGAGGTATTCTTAATTTTTTTAAGTAAAAAAAGGATTTTTACTTTATCAATTAATAATTACTTTATTTAATTTTTCATATCACAACTTCCAATATACACGTCTTTACTTCCCAAAAATCTATCACTTCCCATGCCTTCCACTACTTATCCTTCTCCATATTTCATTTCAAAGGGTTAAGGTGCATTTTTGCCCTTAAAGTATGCGCCCAGGAGCAATTTTGCCCCTGAAGTTTCAAGCGTAGCAATGTTGCCCCTGAAGTTTCAAAATGGAGCAATGTTGCCCCTCCGTTAAAAACCCTAACGTTGACCGTTAAGATTTTTAACGGAGGGGCAACATTGCTCCGGTTTGAAACTTTAGAGGCAAAATTGCTCCTTAAAAAAAAAGTAGCAATTTTGCCTCTAAAGTTTCAACCGGAGCAATGTTGCCCCTCCGTTAAAAATCCTAACGGTCAACGTTAGGGTTTTTAACGGAGGGGAAACATTGCTCCGTTTTGAAACTTCAGAGGCAACATTGCTACGCCAAAAACTTTAGGGGCAAAATTGCTCCCCGGGCGCATACTTTAAGGGCAAAAATGCACCTTAACCCCATTTCAAATTTAAATTTTATATTAATCCCACTTATCATATTATTTTTTATTTTGATCACTATTTTAAATTCTTCAATTTTGTAGATTCAACTATGTACCTTATCGGATTATTATCATCATAAAGTAACAAATCTGATGGTAATGTTATGTTTGCAATACCATCTTGTGGTAATCTAATGACACCTCTCCTACAAGCCGTAGACATTCGAGAATGCTTTATTTTTTCTTGCTCATTTGTAGAAGACTTTAGTCTCTTATTTTTGGTTAATTGCAATAACTCGGCATTCATTCCAAAGAGGAGAAGCATTGTTAGATGCATCTACAATCTCGGCTCGTGCACTTTTAGGAATGATCGGAAAAATTCACCGCCCATGACGACACATTTTCCTCCAAATATGCAATTAGTCTTCATTAAGTCCCTCAATGTTCGGTCGAATCATCATTTCAATCATGTTTTCTTCTTTCATAAATTATTTTCTAACTTATTAGAACCTTCAAAATATAATCATATCCGAAATCCAAAACACCCAATTTCCTACCATCAAAGTTTCACCCAAAAATTTCAAATATACACATTCTTATAAATCTCAAATCCAATCTATTTAATCCTCAATATCATATCGAATAAATTATAACATAAAGATGTATAATTGACAAAAGATGTGTAATTGAAACTACTTGTAAGTGTGTGAACGAAAATCAAAATTTTTAAAATAACCGAATCTTTCAAAAAGTGAAAAATTAAACGTAATATAACACAACTAATGGAATTTTGGTACATGTTGGGTACATGGTTTTTGATGATGCATAAGCGCTTGGTTAGGTTATTAATTTACCTAACCTAATGAATACATTAAGGGGAACTAAATTAAATCAATAAATGCAACAACTATTAAATCCTTACACTATAAGTAAAATTAATCATGTTATGATAATATCTACTTTTTCCAAATAATTGGTGGTAAAAATATTTATGTTATAAATTTAAAATAGTTAAAATAACTATGAATAAATTTTTTAGCAAACCCACAACATTTACTCAAGTATATATTATCAAAACTATAAATGTATCAACGAAAATCAATTTTAAACTTAACTATTGGAATGTTGTTACGGTTTCTAACTAATAATGTATAAGCGCTTGGTTTTGGTACTCATTTATATAATGCACTAAATATTTTAAATCCCATAACACTTTTACTTCACGTTCCATTTGTATGAAAAAGGTAACTCATTGAGACAAATCCACTTGTTGACCTTTACTATATTAATTCATTTTAGTCAAGTTGAATCTCAAATCTCTATTCATACTCATACTAACTTTGAATCAATAAATTAATAAAAGAATAATAAATACAATCATTTAAATCGGTAGAATAATTCTCTAAATCCCATAATTTGTGGTGAGCCCTAATCAATTCTTTTATATTGACATTCAAATTTTAAATCTCCTAATCAATTCAATATCATTATCAATATTATAATTTGATATAATAATAATAATAATAATTTGATATCCCTTTCAGATTGTTTGAGAATTAATGGCCGATGAAGATAAGACCATGCCAAGGGAAGAAGGAGAATCATATATATTTGTGATTTTGTAGGAATTTGAAATTTGAAATCCCCACCCAACTAAACCAATCGAAATCCCCACCTAATAAACCAATATAGGCTACCACGCCAGTTTTTAACCAGGGCACAACCCAACTATACGCAAGTGATGTTTTGGAAAATCTTGACTCCACGATTTGAAAATAAATGCATACATGGGGAAAGGCATGGAAACCTGGAAAATTATACACACAGATTCAATGATGCACGAGAGATTAAACCAATGCTCAAACTATGGTAGGTCACCATTTACGTAGGAATCAGTTATATAAATAATTTATCGGTACATCAAATCCAATCACATTGAAGTTGTTAATAGTTTAAAGGATAAATTACCGTTTCGATTAATTTTTTTCCTTCCAAAATAATGATAACAACCCTTTTTAAATATTTAAGTATTAATTTAAAAGTAATACCGTCTCCAAAATGAACGTGTGAACGGAGTCGAAGTAATTGAAAAAACCTTATCGACGCATTCAAGAGAATAAAGGCATTCAAATTATCAATATATAATTACATGGAAATCATGATGTTAAAAACTAAAACACGATATTCTCTTGTACAATTAAGATATGAAATTAAAACAATTAGTATTTATAATATATCTTTCCAATACATAATTCAATCAATAATAAAATTTTCAAAAAACAATTATAACTTGATGTTACCAATCTTTAAAGACAAATTAAAATCAAGTATGCTTCTATTGCAATAGAGGTGGGAAGTTAGCACTTAATATGACCATATTAATTGCTAGTAGTTTATTTAATCTTACATATCACAACTTTCCATATACATTATAATAAGTTTTTGCTTATTTCATGCAAGTGTACGAGTTTCGCAAGTAATAAAGTGATAAATAAAGTATCGTTCCCACGAGGATTTGTTTAACAAATTGGTCAAGCAAGAGGCTTAGTGAATTTCATCAAGTTGAGCTAGAACAAAGTTTTGATTTGGAAAGAGAATTTTTAAAGACAATTTCTAAAACTTAGAATTGATAAAGGCAAATGACTTTTGACTTCAAGGATAAAGAGCCTAGGATTCTTCTTCCCCTTTTTGCATTTCATAAAACTTGGTCAAATACCTCTCTAGTAGCATTTCAATACATACATGTGTTAGTCTAAGGTTCACAAATACTTGACCCGCTCTCTCAAGTCAAAATCAAGTTTCTCTTCTCATTAAAATGCACAATCTCTTGCTACAATTAATGAGAATCAATCTTTAAGCAACAACCCTAATGTGACAATGCAAGGTTAGTAAATATATCTCTATTCTACCAACAAACCATCCATTTATCAAGTAAACTTCAAGACAAGCATGATTTCAATCAAGTTCTACACCTAGATTCGCTCTCTCGAGTCAAAACCTATGTGAATAAATCATCTAAATGGAGGCCAATCACTTAGAAGCATTAAGCCAAGGTTGAAATCAACACATGTGTATATTTATCTACCAAAAGAGAGGAATATTCAAGTTTTAATCCATACAAAGGGTAAGAAGAACCCTAAAATGAAAGGTTTAGCTACTCATATTCAAATACAAAGAGAGTCTAAGCAAAGGAACCGAATACATGAAGAAACTAGGAAGAAAAGAGAAGAAAAGAGGAAGAACCAAGGTGAAAACCCCAAAATCTCTCTTAGGTTGAGCACCCAAGCCTCCAAGATTGTCCAAATCTCTCTTCCAAGCTCTTCCCTTGTGTGCCCACTTGTTTCCTTAGGTCAAGAGTGTGTTTTTCGACCCTTCCCTTTAGGTTAAATAGGTTTTTTCTGTTTACGAAATGTAAAAAAACGCGCACTGTACTTTCTGCATTTTTTCCGACTTTCCGCGGCCGGTTGCCACTTTCGCGGAAAGTACTTTCCACGGCCGAGTTTTCGACTTTCCGTGGCCGATCTGGGCTGCGCCGGTTGTGACTTTCCATGGCCGGTTGCATGTGCTCTTCTAGCTTTGCAATGCTTCACCTCCTCTATTTCTTTCCTTGTTTCTTGAGTCTTATAGAGCTTCAAAACTTGTCTCCCTCTTCCTACAAAAGAGGAAGCAATTATCAATTCTCAATTGCATCATAAACTCCATAGTAACAAGAATTTCTTTGATTTTTTTGCCTCATACTTTGATATGCACATTTTCCTCTATGACTTCATTTCTATGCACATTTTGAACCAAAAATAGGTAAAAGGAGAGAGAAAATGTCTTTGGAATATTGTCAATTTCTAAGAGTTAACACACCCCCAAACTTAAATATTTGCTTGTCCTCAAGCAAAAACATGTATCTTCACTAAATTTCTTGTATTTGTCATTGATGCATGAATAAATTTATCCTCATCTACTTGCTCAAGGAGTTATATAAAACAGGAAATCAACTAAATATGCACAAATGGACACTCCATAGATTTAAAACATGCTTTTCAAGAATTTCCACATGTGAGTGTGTGAATGGAGTTGACATGTACTCCTTTTGCACCTGCTAAAGTTAAAAGCAACAATTCAAGTCATATGACTATACTCAAACAATCAATTCCATCATTCTCTACTTTCCTCCTCTTTTCTTCTAATTCACTTCACTTGACTTAAAAATCAAAGGGACTTTTCAGCTTGTAATGGGGCCAGGGGTTAAGGTTCTCAAAAGAAAAGGTAAAGGATAATCAACAAATACCTCAAGATAGATGATAACCACTTAAGGGGTTTCTTCCTTTTCTCATTAAACACATTCCCCCAAACTTGAACCAAATTGATCTTTTCCATATCAAGCCTTCTTGAACTTTCTTTCTTTCTCTCTTTTTTTTTTATACACCATTTTTTTGTTTTTTTGTTTTTTTTTTTTTTTTTTGTTTTTTTGTTTTTTTTTTTTTTTTTTTTTTTTTTGGGCTTGATTTCTATACATTGTGAACCCTTTTACTTTCTACATTCTTTTCTAATCATTTGACACTCTACTCATCACTATATTCCACAACCCCAATAAATTATCATCTATCTCAAAGCCAAGGAATCATGGTTTTTCACATTAGCCAAGGTAGGTAGATGTTAGGTCTTTCAAAAAGAATCTATAATTGGTTTTTCATTAAGGCTCAAAATAAGGGTTCAAGAGGGAATATAATCAATTAGGTAGGCTTGAAAGGCTCAATCGCATTTTATGAAGTGCCCTAATCATTTCTTTAAATCTTATGAAATAAATCAAAAGCTTTGAAGAAGTCCAAAGATTATTTTGAAATCAGTTTGAAACAAAGGCATATAACCTAATTTGCCACAAAACCCTTCAACAAAAACATCCGAATAAATTTCACTCCAATAGTGCTTTCTTAATTTGAAAATTCCGAATGGCATGATTTATCACTACAATCTATCCATCAATACACATTAAACAAAATTTCCTATCAAACATAAAAAATTGAGCAGTAATTTCTATCATCGATCATTCAAGCAACTTTGACAAATACCTAGAATTTCAGTTCATTTTTAAAATTCTTCACAAACAAAAATTTAAGCATGAGAAATTTCAAACATTCCAACAATTTTCTTTCAAAAACTATTCAAAATTTTCACGTGCACTCATCAAAGTTTCAAAAATTTTCAGAATTGCGACAAACTTTCACCCCAAACTTAAAGCGGACAATGTCCTCATTGTCAACTAAAAGAATGGGAAAGTAACGAAGTAGCACACATGCGATTGAGCTCATATCCACTGACATTTACAAACTAACAATTGGGCCCTCAATAGACCAGCCACAACATTTTCAAAATTGCTTCCATTACTAGCTATCAACAGCTAGGATATTAACACACACAACAGGCAATTCATTGAAAGAGAAAATTATCTAAACCACTCAAACTAGCCATCAGTAGCTAGGAAAGTCAGATTCACAGGCTAACAAGAGTGTCAAATAGTAGAAGGATGGAAGTGAAGCGTTGCCATGAAGAGATTAGGGCTTGATGGAGATGGAGGGAAATTACATTTAGGATTAGGGTTTTGAAATTGAGAATGAATGTGGTCCCAATGGTGGGCCAGATTCATTGGGTAAAATGGGAATTAAATTAAACAACAAAGGGTGAAGTAGGAAGAGAAGGGAAAAAAAGTAAAAAATTTTTTTTTTAAAAAATTGGTTTTCTTTTTTTTTTAAAAAAAAAATTAATTTTTTTTGAATTTTTTAATATATATATATATATATTTTTTTTGAAAACAAAAATATTAAAAAAAAATTAAATTGTTTTTTTTAAGAGAGCCACTTTCCACGGCCGGTGGAAACTTTCCGCGGAAAGTGAACACGAGAGAGCACTTTCCACGGCCGGTCGGGACTTTCCGGAAAGTGAACACGAAGAGCACTTTCCACGGCCGGTTAGGACTTTCCGCGGAAAGTGAACACAGAGAGCACTTTCCACGGCCGGTTGGGACTTTCCATGGAAAGTGAACACGAGAGCACTTTCCACGGCCGGTTGGGACTTTCCATGGAAAGTGAACACGAGAGCACTTTCCACGGCCAGTTGCAACTTTCCGCGGAAAGTGAACAAAACCAAACAACAAGAAACCAAACAAGTAGAATTGCAAAATACAAGAAACATTCCCAAATACCACAAGAATCGCCCAATTAGCTTTATACCAATCATCATCAACCAAATTACTCAAGATCAAGCACTTTAATCCATCCAAGACCATAAGGCACATATACACACATATCCATAGGGAATACCACAACACATCAAATTTTGAGCACTCAAGTCATAGTCACATATGGATTTCACACAGAGACTCAACCAAATGATCACAATAGCCACAGTATTACTCAAAATTAACCGATCATCACAATTTCACCCTAGAATCATATATATATGAGCTTAGAGTCAAATGAACTTCCCTCAAAAGCATTTCCATTATAGCTCATGCATTCTTCCTCCCAGCTGCAACAGTCCACTTCTAAGTTGGGTACCTTTTCTTCCTACAAAACGAAAAGATCAAACATAAACCTACTAAAGAAAAAAAAATAAAGACATACACACACAAAATGAAAAGATTTAGTTTAGAACTTGGGTTGCCTCCCAAGAAGCGCCTAGTTTATAGTCTTTAGCTTGACTCTTCATGGTGGTCACTCCTCATTAACTAAGTTGATAGTGGACACAAGCCTATCCACATCTCCTCCCCAATAATGCTTCAATCGTTGACCATTAGCCTTGAATCTTTCACCTTTCTCATTTTCCGGCTCCACTTCACCAAATTTAGATGCTTGAACCACGGTGAATGGACCGGACCATCGAGATTCTATCTTTCCCGGAAATAGACTCAACTTGGCCTTATAAAGGAGCACCCTTTGACCGGGGTCAAAACTCTTGGTTATAATTTTGCTTTGTCATGATCCCGCTTGATCTTCTCCTTGTATACCCTTGCATTCTCATAAGCATTTAGGCAAAATTCATCTAACTCATTGAGTTGAAGTCGCCTCTTCTTCCTCACGAGCTTTAGGATCAAAATTTAGCTTTTTGATAGCCCAATAAGCTCCATGCTCCAATTCCATCGGTAAGTGGCGTGCTTTCCCAAAATAAGCATACTTGAGATGAGAAGGTAATGGCTTCAACTCTAGAACCTAGGAGGAACTTCAATAGAAGGCTTCAATGGAGTATTTAAGGCATCAGACACCTCAAGTGGTTCAAAAGTCATCGGTCTAGAATGAGGAAATGGTTCAAATTGAAAGAGCTCTTCAACAACATCTTCATCGAACTCTTCAAAGCTCTTCTTATCAATCAAGAATTCCTCTAAAGGGTCTTTGATCATGGAGGAATATGATTCTTGAGGAATAACTTCATCTAATATTTCTACAAAAGAACATTGAGTAGAATCATCATGAAATTTCAAGCCCTTTTGCATGTTGAATATCACTTGTTCATCATCTACCCTCAAAGTGACCTCACCCTTCTCTACATCAATGAGAGTCCTCGCAGTGGCTAAGAATGGACGCCCAAGGATTAGAGGAATTTTCCAATCAACTTCACAATCAAGCACTACAAAATCCGCAAGGGAAGATAAACTTGTCAACTTTAACTAAGACATCCTCAATGATTCCTCTAGGTTTAGAAATGCTACGATCGGCCAAGAGAAGAGTTACCGTAGTAGGTCTTGGCTCTCCTAAGCCCAATTGGTTGAAAACTTGACTAGAGGCATCAAGTTAATACTTGCACCCAAATCACAAAGAGCTTGACCATTAAAGTTGGTCCCAATGTTACAAGGGATGTAAAAGCTCCCTGGATCTTTAAGCTTAGCCGGTAACTTCCTTTGAAGCAACGCACTACACTCTTCGGACAATGCCACGGTCTCAAATTCATTGAATCGCCGCTTCTTAGACAAAACATCTTTAAGGAACTTGGCATATTTAGGCATGCTCTCCAAAGCTTCAGCAAAAGGAATATTCACATGGAGTTGTTTGAACATGCTCACAAACTTTTTGAATTGAGCATCTTCCTCTTTCTTCTTGAACCTTTGAGGAAAAGGTAGTGGTGGCATAAGAGGAGGAGTAATTGGCTTTCTCGTTTTCTCATCATTCATGTCTTGCTCCACCTTCTTATCTTTGCCAACATCTTGCAAACTGTCTTCAACTTGCTTGCTCTTCTTAGTTGCATCTTCTTCCTTCACACTTTCTTCTTCGACATCCACAATCACTTGATCATCTTGCCTTGCTTGAGGAGTACTTGAGCTAGGAGCATCCAGTAGCACTCTTCCACTTCTCAAGTTAACGGCATTGCATTCCTCTTTTCCACCTCGTTTTGGGTTAGGAATGGTATCACTAGGAAAGACCGCTTCTCGACATAACATTCACTTGTGTTGCTAATTGCCCCATTTGCACTTCAAGATTTTTAATAGCCGTTTCATGGAGAGAAAAAGTAGCCTTAGAAGATTCTACTTCGACAAGATTCGAGCAAGCATCTTGTCCGTTTTTAGACTCCTCCTCCTTAATAGGAACCGCCTTGATTGCATTTGAAAACCGGGTGGAATAGGCTTTGTGCCAGATCCGATCCATGTGCTTGATTCAAACTATTACCTTGACTCCAAGAAAAATTGGGATGAGTTCTCCAAGCACTATTGTAGGTTTGTGAATAGGGGTTGCCTTGAGGATTTTGAAACTTGCCCATGTAGTTGGCAGTTCGTAGCCATGTAAAGAGGACAATGGTTAGGCATATGGACATCATGGCATTGATCACATGCAATTGGTGTAGCATGAATAGAATGCCCACCTTGAGAAGTGCTCTTTTGCATTTGAGACTCTAGCACATCAAAACGCTTATTCAAAGAGGATAAGAGAGTTGCAATTTGTGAGGAAGAGTCTTCTTTTGCATTAGGCATGGTCTCGGTTAGTCCTCCTATCATTGCCTTGAGTATTGTTTGCGACAACTGATCCAACAATCGAATCACCTCATTCACAGGAACATTCCGGTATCCTCCATTAGTCATAGAATCAACCATTGCTTTAGATTGAGGATTAAGTCGAGCACAAAAAATTTGGACTACAACCCATTTGTCCACCCCATGATTAGGGCATTGCTTCATTAACATCTTGTATCTCTCCCAAGCAGTGTAAAGATGCTCATCTGGATATTGTTTAAAGCTTAGAAATTCATCCCTAGCTTCCACAGACTTATCATCAGAAAAGAATCGAGCTCTAAACTTAGCTTCAAGATCGGCCCAAGAATGGATAGATCCTTCGGGAGATTGTTGAACCGGTCTCTAGCCTTTCCTTGTAGAGAAAGAGGAAATAACCGTAGCTTCAAAACATCTTGGGGAACTCCATTTTGTTTGAAAGAATCACACACTTCCAAGAAGTACATCAAGTGCTTGTTGGCATCTTCATTGTAAAGACCATGGAACATCCCAAGCATTTGAAGCATTGTTATCATAGGCTTGATCTCAAAAGTACGTGCTTGCATGTCCGGCATCCGAATGCAAGATTGAGGGCCTTGCATATTCCGACTAGCAAAGTCATTGATGAGTAGCTCTATCATATTCATCGTCGCCATGGTTTCGCATGCAGATTCAGTCTCTTCTTCAATGAGCGGCTCTTCTTCAATGAGAGGCACTTCGTCAATGAGAGGCACTTCGTCAAGTACCACTACCAATCCGTCCGGATGCAAGTTTTGCATATAAGAAAATGGTACCTACAAGAGAAACAAGCAAGAGCGAGTATCAAACTAAAACAAAAATCAATAAAGGAAAGAGAGAAAGAAAAATTGTAAACCTAACTAAAAGCTCAAGCGAATTTACTAACACAAGCCAAAGGTTGACCAAAGGATTTGTTTGCACAAATCGATCCAAGACAGCGGCGCCAAAAACTTGTTCGCCTCGCAAGTGTACGAGTTTCGCAAGTAATAAAGTGATAAATAAAGTATCGTTCCCACGAGGATTTGTTTAACAAATTGGTCAAGCAAGAGGCTTAGTGAATTTCATCAAGTTGAGCTAGAACAAAGTTTTGATTTGGAAAGAGAATTTTTAAAGACAATTTCTAAAACTTAGAATTGATAAAGGCAAATGACTTTTGACTTCAAGGATAAAAGAGCCTAGGATTCTTCTTCCCCTTTTGCATTTCATAAAACTTGGTCAAATACCTCTCTAGTAGCATTTCAATACATACATGTGTTAGTCTAAGGTTCACAAATACTTGACCCGCTCTCTCAAGTCAAAATCAAGTTTCTCTTCTCATTAAAATGCACAATCTCTTGCTACAATTAATGAGAATCAATCTTTAAGCAACAACCCTAATGTGACAATGCAAGGTTAGTAAATATATCTCTATTCTACCAACAAACCATCCATTTATCAAGTAAACTTCAAGACAAGCATGATTTCAATCAAGTTCTACACCTAGATTCGCTCTCTCGAGTCAAAACCTATGTGAATAAATCATCTAAATGGAGGCCAATCACTTAGAAGCATTAAGCCAAGGTTGAAATCAACACATGTGTATATTTATCTACCAAAAGAGAGGAATATTCAAGTTTTAATCCATACAAAGGGTAAGAAGAACCCTAAAATGAAAGGTTTAGCTACTCATATTCAAATACAAAGAGAGTCTAAGCAAAGGAACTGAATACATGAAGAAACTAGGAAGAAAAGAGAAGAAAAGAGGAAGAACCAAGGTGAAAACCCCAAAATCTCTCTTAGGTTGAGCACCCAAGCCTCCAAGATTGTCCAAATCTCTCTTCCAAGCTCTTCCCTTGTGTGCCCACTTGTTTCCTTAGGTCAAGAGTGTGTTTTTCGACCCTTCCCTTTAGGTTAAATAGGGTTTTTCTGTTTCTGAAATGTAAAAACGCGCAGCTGTACTTTCTGCATTTTTTCCGACTTTCCGCGGCCAGTTGCCACTTTCCGCGGCCAGTTTTCGACTTTCCGCGGCCAGTACTGGCTGCGGCCAGTTGTGACTTTCCATGGCCAGTTGCACAGGCTCTTCTAGCTTTGCAATGCTTCACCTCCTCTATTTCTTTCCTTGTTTCTTGAGTCTTATAGAGCTTCAAAACTTGTCTCCCTCTTCCTACAAAAGAGGAAGCAATTATCAATTCTCAATTGCATCATAAACTCCATAGTAACAAGAATTTCTTTGATTTTTTTGCCTCATACTTTGATATGCACATTTTCCTCTATGACTTCATTTCTATGCACATTTTGAACCAAAAATAGGTAAAAGGAGAGAGAAAATGTCTTTGGAATATTGTCAATTTCTAAGAGTTAATGCTTCCTAAGAATATCTCACTTCCAATGCCTTTCATCTACTTATCCTCCATATTTTGATTTCAAATTCAAATTTCATATTAATCTCACTTTTCATCTCTTTTATTTGGATCATTACTTCAATTCTTTCTAATCTTGTAGTGTCATCGGTATCATGAGAAAATTTTTCTATATATAATTTTTATATCACGGGGATGGAAAGTGAAATTTGTGAATTCACTTTATAGTTAATTTTTATAATTTTTATATCACGGCGTCAATTCCTTCAAATCTTGAATTCGATAATTAATCTCAATTTCTAGTTATCATAAGAATTTTTTCTGTTATTCTTCACATGTCCTTTTTTTTTTTGCACACTCATAAAGATAAAAAAATTAAATTCTTTTCTCTTGAAATCAAATTCAAATTTAAAATCTCCTAATCGATTAAAATCGTTATCAATATTATTATTATAATAATAATAACAATAACAATAATAAATAGATCATCAATAAATGAATATTAATAATAAGTATAATTATAATTTGCATAAAAATTATAATCCTCTGAATCCCATAAATAATAATATTGAATTCATGGATCCCTTTTTCATGGGATCAAGTAAGTTGCAAAAGGTGAGCATAAAAAAATTAATTAAGTCAAGTAGTTTATAAACATCAATATATTTACATCTTGTCTCTCATTTTGATTGATGGATAATTAATTGAAAATTTTCAATTTTCAAATATTAATCAAATAAAAAATATTATTGGAATTAAATATGTTGAAATAAGAGGTATTCTTAATTTTTTAAGTAAAAAAGGTTTTTTACTTTATTAATTAATAATTACTTTATTTAATTTTTCACGTCACAACTTTCAATATACACCTCGATGAGTCTTTACTTCCCAAGTATCTATCACTTCCCATGCCTTCCACTACTTATCTTTCTTCATATTTCATTTCAAATTCAAATTTTATATTAATCGCACCTCCCATATTTTTTTTACTTTGATCTTGTTTTAAATTCTTCCAATTTTGTAGTCTTGCTAGTATCTTGAGAATCACAAAAATTTCGGGATAACCTAATATGAATAATGTAAATATTTAATTCATAATATAGTTCATGAATGGGGATAGTATTTGTTGTTTTTAGACTCCATTGCTTTTTACTTATTTTGAAGTGGCTTCTACCACTAAACCAAACAGGCATTATGCCTTTGGCTTTGTCCATGATTAATGAAATTAATGTCATTAGCCGATAAAAAAAGATAGGAAATGTTTCATTAATTTTTTTCACATCTAGATAAGTTTTTCCCAACAAATCATAGTTAAAATTAAAAAAAAAAAAAAAAATCTTATTGCCAGTCATGGTCATCCATATATTCGTTCATAGGGGAGTACAACAAATTTGTGAGTCTAAACATTTAAAAAAATCAAAAAGATCACTCAAGAAGACAACAAACCCTGAGAATAATACTTTCTCGGCATCCAATACATCATCATCTACCATTTCCTCTCCTGGTTTACAATCAATGATTCTTTGTGCTAGAGATTCGAAAAACCTGGCAAATACAACCTAAACAAATCAAAGGGCTAACAATTATTAACCTAAAAATGGAGGAAGAGGAAGTGCCATCTTGAATGAACAAGCACCAATGCGGGCACATGCAAGCATTGTGATGGGGAGTTCCATCGGCATGGGCAAATAAATTATTACGGCATCTCTCTTCTTGACGCCAATATCCTTCGGGTAGTTTGCAACTGCGGGTCAAAAATAGCTTTGATCATCCCATCAATTTCGCTTATGTGCTCCACCAACGAGAATAATATTCAAGCATCTAAGTGGAGATTTTTCCAAGTAGAAGCATCTTATTCGAGTTACGTGACATGGACACGGAAAGAGTAACCTCGAACCGACTTGGCAAACTTGATTCGGAAGGTTTGTGAGTAAGTCAAAGTAGCATCCAAACCAGGCTCGTTGCTTTCCCGGTAGACGGAAATCTTATTGCCAAGTCTAGCTCCTACATTTCTATCCGGGCAATTGTATCGGATGTTGGCGATGCCACCCTTGAACCACCTGGAGAGGGCAACAAACAAACACAAAGATACACTCACTCCTCAACCTAATTCTTTAAAGCAAGATCCAAATGGGAAATGATCAAAAATGAAAATACCTCAATCTTGATGTTGCCCTTCCTAACATCAAAATTTTCATCGCGTACTTTATCACCCCATTTCGTTTCCAATAGAACTCGGATGCAATGTCGGACGAGAATCCGGCGGGGTCCTCATGGACCTCTTGTACATCTCCAGATTTTGATAGATCGAAATACAAATAAGACACTTCAATTGTTTAAAAATCGGTGTCAATGAAAAGAACAATTTTTGTGATAAAAAATCGAGAAAATATATAAAGCTTCCACTTGAATCTGAACGAGAGATAAATGGAAAGACGCTAGAAACGTTGTTGGGACCGAATGAGTGCTTGGCTAGAGAACTCCTTCTTTGGGAAAAACAAAATCATTCTCTTCAAAGTGGCAAGAGATTCACCAACGACGAGGGCCTTTAAATAAGCAACAAAGTTGATGGCTAGGGTTTGATTAGTGATATGAAGTAAACAGGGCGAAGAATATGCATGGGAATGAACTTTTCAATTAATGGTAGTGGGTGGAAGATAGTCAAGTGATTAGTAATTGCAGCTTGGGAAATGGGATTTGAAGACCAATGAGAATCCACATACAGAAGACTTTTACGTCATTGGAATCCAGCTATTATGTAGAACCATTTATTGTTGAGATGTTTACATGGACCAATAACTGTTGTTGAAATCGCCATGTGGATGTTTACATGGACCAATAGCTAAATGGCTAGGAGGTTTAGTAGTATATATTTGATTGGCCATAGATAATTTTCAATATTCCTAAATAACAAAAATAAAATAAAATAAAAATTCTTCTCATTATTAATTAATAACAAAATAGTTAATGTGGTCGCAAAAGTTTTTTTCCCTCCCCTTCCTCCCTCCTCTTTTTTCCCCCTCAAACCAGCTCGACGGAGCACAAGCTCGTTCCACTGAAAAAAGATACTCTGCCAGTGTGCTTTCGCCGTTTCTCTGTACCATTTTCTCAAATTCAGGTCTTCACGTCTTGCCTTTCTATCTGCTGCTATTCCACTGTAGTTCTGTTGCCATGTTTGTCTATAGGGTTTTCTCCCGAATCTCCAGGAATGTTTGCCGGAGCTACAGGTTTCTCCCTGCATCGCAATCATCACAACATCTTCCTTGCCACGTTCTTCAATCCCCTGACACTGTAAGTTTCTAGAATCGGCAGAAATGCTGATCTTTGTACTTGTGTTTTTGAAGGTTTTCTTAGGGTTTTTGGATTACTGTAAATCTATGTTGCTGCTCTCAAATAACGTCAGAGTGGTTCTAGCGATTTTTATTCCCTTGTTTTTTCATCTCCCAATGAGGTACGATGCTAGAATCCGGTGAAAAATGTAATTACCTTTTGTCCAGAAGGGTTTTGGAATGTACACAAAAAGTGATATTCTATTCTTAATTCCAATTCAGATTGCAGTGTATGGTGCCACTTTTGCGTTCCGTGTAGCCTGTACAATAATAACCGATTGCTCATTTGCAAAGTTCATTCATTTTTCTTTGTGTGGAATTTAAATTCACAAATGATGGGCAGCAGACTTGCAAGTGCTATTGTATGGTAAAATATATGTTGATAGGCATCTTCATCTTCCTGCTTCCAGTTTGGTCTATCCCCTCTGGTCAGAACAGTATTAAAATGTAAACATCATACAAATAGTTTAGATTTTATATTTTTGTTTATATCTTTTCTTTACATTTCGGCTTGATATATTTGATTTTGGACCTAGTCAAATTGTTAGAAAGAAGCAGTATCAGCGAACTCTTCAATTTGACACATATGTACCACTGCTCATAGTTGAATGCAACAAATTGTTGCTGAGCTATTTATCTGAAAACATCAGGTCTTCAAGTTCTTCTTTACTTATTTTTGGTCGTCCCCCATTTTTAATTGTTTTAAGAATTGTAATTTGTTATTGGGTTAATGAATAAAACTGCCTTTTATTCATGAAGAGGCAATAAGTCCCCTAATTTTCTGTTTCTCTAGTTTTTCTACTGTTAGTGATTGTATAAAAATGCAATGTATAACTATTGGTATCTGATGGAGACTTGCTAGTATGAGATACTAAGTCCTATATTAAGTAGGATGGGATGTTCAATGGGGGTATTTAAGTGGGTTGGTTCTCCCTCCTCAACAGATAGCTTTTGGTGTAGGGCTCCCATCCACTTAGGTACCCATTAAAGTCTCATTCTTCCTGATCCAAATCTTCTTGAAACATTCTTTATATTATAAATAACTGCTAATTACCATATTCTCATTAAGTGCCCAACATGCTTTCTGATATTCCAGCTGATTCCAGTTCCAATCAACTTGTTGCATCTGACGATAAATGCATCCTCAATTCCAAGAGCTTTATTATTTTCAACCTCTAACTCAACAAAAGCAAGTGAAGAAGCAACAGCTAGTGTTGGGACTGAAAGCTCTGGTCAGGCTGAAGCTACAAAACAGACCAATGGATCTGTTTTTATTTTAGAGTCTGTCTCAATCTCTTAAATAAAAGAAGGGAGTTACTAAATGAGCTACTTTTTCATATTCAGGCTTAGGAAGTGAAGTGGATTTCTCCAGGGATGGAAGAGAGTTTGTTGTGGAGGTCTATATTCTTGACTTCTTGTTTTGCACTTAAAATGTCTTCCTCCAAAATATTTCCTCTTCAACTTTGTGCTTTGTGGTTCCAAATATGCTACAGAATTTTGCAAAGGGCTTGCTAGATGTGGTGGATGATCTGAGAAGGATAGCATTTCTTGGAAATGACAAGTTTTCGAGCATTGATGCTTCTAAAGGATTAGATGAAGCAGTTGAACTCCTGAAAAAACTTGATGGGTGTCTTGAAGGGGCTGGGAAGAAAATTGATGAGGTAGCATATTTTGAATTTCTTCTTCTTAAGTGCATGCTACATCTTCATACAGCTCTAGCAACACTACACATTTCGTGTTGTAGAATTTTGGATTTTGGATCCCCTTGCTGTGAGTGCTCTACATGGTATTGATGACTATGATTATGATCTAATATTCATTGATATTTGTCATACATAAGGTAGGATTAATTTATCCAATCTTCTTATAAGATTACACTTCAAGAAATTGCTAGATCCATAAAGTGATTATCAAGATAAGTTGATACCTTCTAGTGAAGAATCTAATAGAGAAAATTAAGTCCATAGCCTCTGAAGAAATTGTTGCAATCTAGGGTCCTGTTGGGTTATTTGCAAGGAAACTGATGTGAACGAATGTTATTGAATATAATTACTACTACCTATTTTTGTTGGTAGACATATGCAACATTTTTTTTATTTTTAAATTAAGCAAAAACAATATTAAAGAATGTAATGCCCCTCAATGGATGGCAGCAGTAGAGGATGGTGGGTAATGGTCGTTTGTAGGAGATGGTGGCCAGGAGCAGCAAACAGGGGCTGGTGGTTGTGGACAATGGTGATGATGGCAGAGGGTGGTGACTGGGGGTGGATGGTGATGGAGGATGAAGGAGAATAGTGAAGGACACTTCAGTTCTTTTTAGCAAGGATTACATTGATATAATAATTTTTATCACAAAGTTGGATGTAAATAGGGGATTGCACGATTAGATTTAATCAGACCTTATAACTTAAATCTGTTTACCATATAAAAACGCAGTCAAATGCTGTTAGTGTGGTCATGCAAAAACTTTTACATTATGTTATCTCTTGATGCATGTGACCAAATGGGCCTTATGTTTTACTTTGTTTAATGGTTGAAAGTAGTATGCTTCTCAAATCCAGAAGTATAGTGAAAGTGCATAAACCTATATTGGTTTTGCTGACAGGTGATTAAAAAATGTGATGAATTCGATCCTGAACAAAAGCCTTCTGGTCCAGATAGAGATGGTGCTATACTCGAACTTCAAGTTAGTTCCCAACCTTCAGGCATTTGATGAAGAAAAGTTATTCAGTTTGCTCATATTGAAAGTGTGCTTTGATTCTGTTATTGGGTTCCGAAGGTAAATTTAACTGACTGCTGTGCTGCAGAATTTTGCAAAAGGTTTGGCAGATGCATCTAATACTTTGGGAAGGGCTTCTTTGGTTGCAAAGGACAACTTATCAAATATTGATGCATTTAAGAAGTCTGATGAAGCTTTACCCATCCTGAAAACACTTCTAGAAGCTGTTGAAATGACTGAGAAACTACTTGACGAGGTAGAATGTTTTACTATGTGTTGTGTCTGTTTAGTTCTGAGTCAAGGATGATATAGTATATGCTTCTTAATTATTGATACTTTGATGTAGCTCTTGATTGCTATGGTTCCTAACACTTTCTGTGTAGGCTTGTACCATGGCTGAGCTATACATAGCCGTTGCTCATGCCCAGGCGTCATATGTAAATAAGCACCAATTTCTTTAACTAGTTTTGCAAAGGCCATTGCTGAAGGCCAAAGAACCCATCTTTATAGACAATCAATATAGAATGATTAGTTCACTAACCATATGAGGAGGCATGAAAAGAGGGCAATGCAATCCTATCTTCTCCTGCTCTTGAATATGGCTGATGAAAAAATGTTAATCTCAGAGAGGAAGAGTTAGTTGATGAATTGCTTAATGATGTTTGCATTTGGTGAAATAGAGGATTTTATTTTCATATCTTAGGATAAAGTTTAGACTGAAAAACATTGTTAGATATTGATGAATTTTGTGATTCAAGAACTTGTGATCTATGGATGATTATTATGTTATGATGTTTCTTTTCAAGTTTGATTATTTGCAAACAATTACCAATTATGTTTTCAATTAGAATGTGCTACATCTTGATGCAGCGTTGGTAATGCTACACAATATAACCTTTAGTTTTATAGCATTACACTTGCTAGATCCATAAAGTTCTTATTGAAATCAAATTATTAGCCTATGAAGAAATTTTTGCAACTTATGTTCTCCATCATTGTGTGATTAAGTTTTGTGCTTTGATTTATTGTGATAGTACTTAAACCTTGACTGCTTATGCTTTTAGGTATTTGAAAAAATTGGTTTGGAAAAATTTATTTCCAAGCAGGAGCCCTACAATCCAGATAGGCATGATGCCATCATCCAATTTCCAGTTAGTTCCCAGCCTCCAGGAACTATTATTGCCGTTCTGAAGGTAAATTCACGTTAACATTTTGGTGAAACACTGTATAATTCAGCTTACCAATGTTTTAATTTTTTTCCTTGATTAATGTGTTCAATTTTGAAGATAAATTTACATAATTATTCTCTTCCATTTCTCGTTTGTGATTTCTTTTAATATTATGTTGCACTTAGCCAGAAGTTCCTTAGATGTTTGCTATCGTATGTTTTATTTTTTTGGGTAAGAACATAACATGGACGGACACATTTAAAAGATCCATTCATTAGTTCTGACTTGTAAAGATCCATTTGTCACTAACTGACAAGAGGATTTGGCAACAACCATAACCACCTGCTCTATTATCATATTATGTCTTGCTCATTGATTCATTTAGTAGATTTTCAGAATGGGCTAAAAGATCTACGGTGTTTTTATTTGTAGGCTGGATATGTTCTTCATGGTCGCGTGTTTCGCCGAGCTGAAGTTGCCACCACCAGAGAAGTGACTGATCAAGATAGAGCTGAAGATGCGTTAACCCCAGGAATGAATGATGATGATTATGGTGCGTCTGATAAGGAGTCTGAATCTCGAGCACAAAGAACTGGATGATTGGGATCTCATTGTCTTCAGTACGAACTCTAAATATAAGTATGTGAATATGCCAAGTACAATTTTTTATTAAATTTCAGTAGGAATATGTCTATGTACTTTTTGTGAAAGGGCAAGAGTAACCAGTAACCACCTTTTTGTTGAACATTTATTTTCGAATCTCTTAAATTTTGTTCCTCAAGGGCATCCTTACAGCTAGAAGATTGCATGTATCCATCGTTGCAAAATTTGATGCTCAAGGATGAAGCTTACAAATTACTCCCTCCGTATCTTTTTATGAGATACTATCTTTGATCCTAATTATAAGACTTAGTTGATTTTTTTTAGAGAGATTAAGGGAGCTAAATAAGTTACTTAATCATTTTATATGTTGTGTATCTTTAGATTATATTTTAGTTTATTAGTCAAATTAATTAGTTTGAAGAAAAAGTTAAAAATAAAAATACTCTAAAGTAATTTAATTAACTTCTTTAATATTTCAAAAAAGTTAATTAAGTTTTATAATTGGACTGGAGTGAGTACTATTCTTGACCATATCCCTTTTTTTTTTTTGGGTTATTTTATTTTTATAAAATATTGTTTGGGGATGTCTGAAAAGTTTCTTGTAAACTCTATTTTACACTCACTCAATTACAAAAATTACTTATGCTACTATTACATGTAAATTTTTTGCTAGTACTCAGAGCCTTTATTTCTTCAGTACTCAATTAAAAAGGAAAAAAAAAAAAAAAAAAAAAAAAGAAAAGTTTAAGGATAAGTACTGAAAAAGGGTAAGCATGGGTAAAATGTGCATGTGCACCTATAAATTCACTAATAAATATTTGTAGATTTTTGTATAAACTGCTAATTAAAAATTAAGACACTTATTTAGAATTTGTAAATTTTTTGTATAGGCTTTTTTTTTTTTTTTTGTTGTTGATATTGTTAATTGTCAATCATGTAATTTTTCTATTTTTCACTTGTTAACATGTGTATATCCACTTTTTGTCAAAAAAAAAAAGTGTATATCCACTTATAATTCACCAATGACTTGACCTAATTGATAAAAGTAACTTGATCCAAGTTTTATCCTATTTTTAACTACAAATACCCTTAATCGTACGTGGTTGAGAAGAGTTTTGCTATATGTATTCATTATGATCATAAATACGTTCACCCAACATTGCCGGTTGCTCATGCCCAATTTCCAGTATGTATTATTAATTTAAGTGAGGAATTTATGTTTGATCACTTAGGTAAATTATTCAGAGCTATTCTGATAGAGTCGAGTTTATCAGTAATTTAGTGGGTCATTAAATTACTCTCACAAGAGGGGGTGTAGTAGATACTTAAAGAATGGAACACTGAGTTTTACTAATACACGTAGAAAAATTCAAATTTAATTAGAATCGATGAGATAGGTAGTGTGACATTCCAATTTAATTAGAATGGTTGTAAAAAATTTGCTAAATATAATTTGAGATATTTGAAAATGAGGATGTATCTTAAATGGGATGCCTAACATGTGGAGGTACCTCATAAAACAATACTTCATTTTAAAACTGCAAAATTATTGCTGGCCTCATTTGAGAAAATACCAAGTTGTGATTTTAAATTAAGTGGGGGTTTTGTTATTTCCTACATAGAGCAAATTTTATGTATTATACTATTATGAAATTTTTTGTGTGACTTAAAACAAGATTATGACAATGATATGAAAATTTAATCATTTATTTAGTGCAAAGATAAATATGTTTTAATTTTCATAATTTGTGGGTGTATATTTATAGTGGTATGAATATACATGATTATTGTGAATATAGAATTTTTAATATAGATATGAAATATTGTTTATAATTTTCTGTTGCTTCAAGATTTGAGTTGAAAGTATGGGAGAATCAAATGTAATTGTAGCTGTTGAGATCACAAAGGAATAGTGACAATATATATATATATATATATATATATGTATATATATATATCATGTTGAGAAAAATTTTCAATTTGGTTTTATGATTATAAGGAGCATTCACATGATGGTTTTATGTGAATGCTTCTTATGATCAACATGTGAATGCTCCTTATAATCATAAAACTGGATTGAAACGTTTTCTAAAGATGATATAGTATATTGTCACTATTCCTTTACGATCTCAATAGGTGGCCGCTATCTTGAAGGTTGCACGTGGCTAAGCACTCCATTTCTCTAGGGCAATGATGAGGGTTCGGTTTCTCTACTTGGCGGAACTCTCCTCATCCCTCCTTATCTCTTATATTTTGGCATCAATATTCTAAAATATATTTTTAGTATCGACGTTAGTATTCTAAAATATTTTTTAAGATCCTAACATAATTTTTTAAGGTCATAAAGTATTTTTTTAGTACCAATCAAGATCTTGAAATATTTTTTTTAGTATCAAGATCAAGATCTTGAAGTATTTTTTTAGTACTAGTCAATAGATGGTGAAATATTTTTTCAAGATCCATCTTGAAAAAATATTTCAAAATACTGACTAATATTAAAAGATACTTTAGGATGGACAGTTAAGATTAATTTAAATCAATGGTATAGATTGATTGAGGAGAGAAATTAAGGGTTGAGATTTGATGGGGAGGGATGAGGAGAAGAGTGATATGGAGAGGATCCTCTCCCCAATGATGTTGGAGCTTCATAGGAGAGTTTAGCTCTTCCATCTTTCTAGTTCTTCATTGTAATTTTGATTCCTAGGTCTTAGGATAGTTTTATGATGTTGGATGTTTTATTTTGATATATGCTTGTTGGTTGTAGCTAGTGAACTCTTGAATTTCATTTTAACATTGGACTTTTATTAGCTTTAATCTTTGTGTATTTTCTCGGTTAGCGATCTCACGGTGTTGGTTATTGGATTATAAGTTAAATGCATTTTTTGGTTCTTTAATTTCTAAAGCATTGATTGGGTTTTGTTCATAGGAATTTGGCTCTGCCTGGAATGGAAGTATCTGATTAACCTATCTCAAACTAATTCAAAGGGTTTTCTCGGTATATTTGATTGAACTAGGTGGCTCCTTTGACTGAGGTAACAACAACCTAAATCATTGCACTAGAGAATTAACCATTCCATTAATTCATCTTCATTTTTATCACTCGGTCATTCAGTATTCATATCCATGTCCACTTCATAAACCAAAATACAAAAAATAAGTAGCTTTTGGAACTTTTATCTAATATAATCTTAGGTAGTACTACTATAGAAGACACTTTTAATGTCTGTTTTTGATACCATAAGACGATTGCTTTTAGAGGGTAGTGTATGTGAGTGGTGGGGTTGGATTTCTCTCACCATCATTTTCTCATCATCTTTCATAATCTGTAAATCATATCCATCAAATCAACGTAAAAAGTCACATTATTATTTTAACTTTTTCTCCTCTTCCCAATCAACGGCCTATATGAGGGTGATGAGGGATATAGAGAAAAGAGACGAGGAGAGAATCATCTTCCATGTGAGTGTCATTAAAAAGTTTAAAAAATAGACAATTGTCCTTACATAGTCGTTGTAAGTCTAACTTACAACGATTGTTTTAATAAACACAGTCATTGCAAGTAAGACTTATATCGACTTTTTTTTAAAAAAAAAAAAATAGTCATGTGTGTGTATATATATTTTCTTTGAAAAAAAAAAGAAAATTATATTTGGAAGTCTCACTTACAACGATTTGTTTTAGTAGAACAAAGTCATTGCAAGTGAGACTTCGACGGGTGAAGTCTAAAAACAGTAACCTTTATTTTTTATTTTTAAAAACTACATTCTTTTTTTTTTTTTTTTTTTTTTTGTCGACATCCTTTTTTGTTATAAACAACCAGAACAAAGATATAAAAACTGAATAATAATATAAACAACCAATATATACACAAGTTCCCTTAACATGTTCAATACAAGAATGTACACAAGTTAATATAATCAAGTATGACATCTTCTATACACTATGTAAATAAAAAAAAAACATTTTATTGATATATACACATCTTCTATCTATTGTAGAAGATGTCTCACCAAAAGATCTCTTAGCACATTTATGTCATCCATAGTGTAATGTTCCTCTTGACCAAAAATCTATAGGAAAATTGAAGAACAAGTTAACATAAATCAATCAATTTAATGAAATAACTAAAAATTCACTTACAAGAACAAAAATGAAAATCATTTGACAATGGAGAAATGTCACCTGTTCAAAATCTAAAGTACCTCCACTAATGATGATGTTATACATATCTAGTAAAACGTCGTTCCCACAATCAGTTTTCCCAGGTTGGCAAGGGCACTATACATCAAAAGAAAATGGTCAAAATAAATTAAGGCAATTATAAAGTGATTCCAGTTAAAGAACTTAAATTTAAATAACTTACTTTTGGCTGGTACCACTTCGTGGTATTAACTTTAGTTTGGTGCTTCCCACCCAACATATAGTACGTCTCGAGCAAGCCACCTGACAAGCTTTCTACTAGGTTCATTTTGTCTAGAATGTGGGGAAGTCTGTCTAAAATATCTCGAGATACTGACTTCCCTTGGCTCCTCCGATTTGACCAGGGTGATCTAGCTTCCCAAGCGCCGTGGCTAAGATATCTATCCTTCCAATTGAAGTGAAGGAACCTTATGACTCCGCTGCTTAAATTCATCCTGTAGCATATAGTTGAGGAATATAAATTGATTGCATAATCTTTAAGGAAACTAAGACACACTTAAATGCCAACTTTATATTAACCACTCACAATCTTTGCAACGACCTCTTCAACTACCGGATTTATGAATTTCCCTCCCTTCATCCTTACTTCCTTCCATTTTTTGTGACATGGGGGTGGGGTGGGGCCAACATGACAATACTAGGATTTGATTTTGCCGCTTCCTCCTTTTTTTGCAAATCAGCTTGTAACTCTTGGTTCATGAAATATGTTTAATAAGGGTTAACGTAATCTCTGGCCTCTAAAGAATGGTTTGAAACTTAAGGGACCCAAACCAAAATGATAGTAAACTTAAGCAACTAAAGATGGTACTAAACCATTTAAGAAATTTTATTTGAAAGAGGGATGTGAGGGGACTAATCATGGACAACCAGTCAACCAAATATGTTGCAGCACTTAAGGCTTATGTTTGCCTTCTCCAATTCTATAACATTCAGATAAGATATTAAATTTCTATAGTGCATTTTATTTTCAACTTCTACATCTAATTCTTGCCTTCCGTATCATAAGTTATTTCTTCTTTGGGAAAATTAAGGAGGGGAAGGTTAGTCATATGATGTTTTTAATAAATCAACTATCTAAGTGACATCAATGTTTAGACAAAGCTTCATCTTTGTCTCTTGTCCTTCCAAATTATATCTCTATGTAATCCAAGATTATCACTTGCATGCGACATTTTGCGAAGCATTTGCCCTATACTCTTTTGGCAGATATCTTATTGTTTGCCTCGTCTTAAGAACATTGTTGTGTTCTGATGTCTTGCAAATCTTTATCTCTTTCTCGGTGTTTTAGTGGATTCATGAAATTTTGGAATACTTTGGCTCAAAAATCCAAGAAACAAAAATGAATAACGTTTATGTTCTGTTCCCCCTTCAGTAATTTGTTCTTACTATCTGAAAAGAAAAAAAAAGGATGTGTATATGGGTTTCTTTTATTAAAAAAAAAACAATTTGGTCTACTCAAGTCAAACCAAATATCTTTATGTATCTGAAAGGAACATTAGCATATCATATATTAAGAAATTGGAAACAGACCACATATATCACACTTGAAATGAAAAGTTAAAAAGAAGAAAAATTCTAATTGCACACCACAGGTGGAAACATTAAGTTAAATCCAACAACAACATTAGAAAGCTTGAAATTATAAATAAACATAGGGAATTAATGAGGAATTAATGAAAGTCCACAACTGTTGGAAAAGTCTAAAATAGAAACAACAAATGACCTTAATCATCAATGACAAACTTTTTCTTCTTTTGTGCCTTGGCTACTTTAACATCTTTATCTTCCTGTTTTGGCTTCTTTGAAGTAATAACCAAATAATCATATAAGTGTTCATCCTCATCATCTGTAGAAGCATCCTTTTCAATTTTTACTTTAATACCCACTTGTTCCCCTACAATCACCGACGAGCTTGCACCCTCAAAGTCATGAAGGGAGATGTTGACATCCTATGATATTATTAGCAGCAAAGAGACGATCATCAGTTCCAAATTCATAAATGTATAGAATGAAATATACAGTGTTGTGACCAAGTGAAGAAAATGATACATGTTAGTTCTTGATGTTTGTTTTGATGATAATTGCCATTTGTAAATCTAAAAGAATGTTTTATCTTGAAGAAAACTTGTTTAAATAATGTCTTATGTTTCTGTCACATGTTGACTCGAGTTAGGATCTATGTGGCTTGAGTCAAGTGCCCTGAAACTTAATCTAAATATGCTTTTGAACTTGATTGACTCGAGTTAACCTTGTGGTGACTTGAGTTAATATGTTATTAAATATTTTTTATGAACAGATTTGACTCGAGGCAGGTCAGTTGTGACTCGAGTTAATGGATGATATTTCAAACTTAGCTTTTCAAATGTTTTAACGTTCAAATGTTGACTTGAGCTAATCTTGAATCAACCAAGTTTAGCTTTGGTTGGATATTATCTTTCAAATCCTTTTCAATCAACTCAAGTTATGTGAAGTATGACTCGAGTCTCAACAAAGATCTTCATTAGAGTCAATCATTAAATAAATCGAGTTAAGCATTGTTCTCAAATCATTTTCAAAACAAAACCCGATACCCTTTTTGTGAACATGATGTGACTTGAGTTAAGTCATGTGTGACTCGAGTCAAATTGTTATAGAAACATCTCTACATTTCTCAAAGTTATTTTCAAAAGATGAAGAAGATGTTGACTCGAGTTAAGTGATAAGTGACTCAAGTCAATCTGTTATAGAGAGATCTTCTCTATTTCTCAATTTTATTTTCAAGAGAAGATGAAGCTATGACTTAAGGCAACTATAAGTGACTCGAGTCAATCAACTTGAGTCAAGTTATGGGTGACTCGAGTTAGCTTGCTGTTTTCTGCAAATCACCGTATTCGTAAACTCTAAATCACTAATTGTGATTTGTATACTTCATATCATCACTCATTGCTATTCCTAACTATCATTAACTAGTTTGTTAGTGAGTTGTAGATGATTATATGAAGGTTTAACACTAAATTGCATTAAAGCAATTATGTGTTAGAAGAGCATTTAATGCTTTGCAGAAATAAAGCACAATCACAGCAACCATTCCTCTAAACAATCGAAAGTAGTTATTACTACTCTAATTTCATATCTCAACAGGAAAAACAAATGGAATGAAGGAATGTCAAAGAGACACATTTACGAATACATCACTAATGGGAAAGTGACTTTCAAGCTTCAACGGTCTAACGACTTCATTGAAGAGTCACAACGGTTAATCTTCAAGCTTCTTTAACGGTCATTAATGTCTACCAGCATAAATACTAGAAGTATTGAAGTCGCCAGCTATCGAAACTCTGCGCATTCAATTTGACACTGTTGCGATTAACTGTTTCATACACTTCATTTAATATCTTCAGATATTCTTGTACTTCAGTGATTATTATTCATCTACTCAGTAAGGAGTTTTATACACTTATTTGATTATTTGTTTATCGGTTTATTCTCTTAAAGGTAGAGGGACGATTGTTAAAGTGTGGGTGTACGATTACAACTTATAAAGGGGAGTGAATCTCATTGTGAAAGGATTACTTTGAGTACGAAGTGTATAATTGTATTTGTGATTATGAGATAGTGAAACTCCCAGAGTGTCTGGGGACTAGTCGTAGGTCAAAGAGTTGGACTAAACCAGTATAATTTCTCCGTGTTCATTCCTTTTATCTTTGTCTCTGTTCTAGTGTTCTTCGGGCAAATAGCAAAAAGAATTTTTAAATCCCCTATTCACCCCCCTCTAGGTGATATTCCACTTTCAATACAAACTCATAGGTTGATCTTCATGGCTGGAAGACACCATAGTAGGGAATCCAGTTTGAGCATCCTGTTCAGCCTCAAAAGCTTCAATGATTTCGAAGTCTGAAGTGAAACGTGTCACGATGCGTGACGCCTGTCCTTAATATGCCTTTATTTATCATAATTATAGCACACATGCATTGTAATAGTTTGGACGACTTTATTGCGGAATGAAACTTTATTAAAATAACTTAGTTTGAAAACATGAGGATAAATTTTTCACGATTCGAATCTATTCCATAGTTGGATATTAATGCAGTAATCCAAAATATACAAATGATAAATGATAAAATACAGTCCATCTACTCATATTTTTGCAAAAATTTCCATATACTGTAACCCTTACAACTGCATATTTTCTCTTGATCTCGATCCACTACCTGTCTCTTTCATACGATCTGGAGTTCAAATGAATGAACCCCAGGGGTAACAGTTAATCTTATATGAAAGTATGAAATATAAATGACAACATATCACATGTTAAGCATATAATAATTCACAATAAACAAGTCGCACCGTAACTGCAGTTATTGGTCAAGGACTGTAGGCCTTTTGGACATGCAACCTCAACTTGGACATGCCTATGGGACACGCAGCCCCAATCCATAGCTAGGATACATATATGCAAAATTATTTAGTAAACATGGTTAGTCATATATGTATACATACATACAAGCTAATAAGATAACAGTTACCCACCTCAAGCTTGAATCCTTAACTTTGTCCGAAGATGTTAGGATCAGTAGAGGTGTCAGGTATGCTTAAAAACATTTATCATTATCATTAGTTGCTTTTTGTGTCGCAAAATAACTAACTTCGAGAATTAATTTTGAAGAATTAAAAGTGGTTATTAATCCCTAAAATTCCTTTAATAATAATACCCTTTTTATAAAGTCGTTCATACCTATATAAAGATGTTTATCAAATCCATAGAGGATGTCGGGTTTGAGATATGGTGTATGGGCTAAGGAGGTGACGGTTTAAGGGAGATTACCGAGATTGTGTTATAGTGTATGGGCTAAGGTGGTGACAGTTTAACGGAGATTGCCGAGATTGAGATATGGTGTAGATGAGAGTGGGAGATGGATGGGTTAAGGGAGATTGTCGGGATCATGATATAGGGTATGGGCTGAGGTGATTAGTTAAGAGTGGTTGTTGGGATTGAGATTTAGTGTATGGGCCGAGGTGATGAGCAAAGAGTAGTTGTCGAGATTGAGATTTAGTGTATGGGTTGAGGTAATGAGTTAAGAGTGGTTGTTGGGATTAAGTTTGAGTGCATGGGCTGAGGTAATGAGTTAAGAGTGGTTGTCGGAATTAAGATTGAGTGTATGGGCCGAGGTGATGAGTTAAGAGTGGTCGTCGGGATTGAAATTTAGTGTATAGGTTGAGGTAATAAGTTAAGAGTGCTTGTCGGGATTGAGTTTGAGTGTATGGGATGAGGTAATGAGTTAAGAGTGGTTGCTAGGATTGAGATTGAGTGTATGGGCTGAGGTGGTGACAGTTTAAGGGAGATTGCTGGGATCAAGATATAGTGTATGGGCTGAGGTGATGAGTTTATAGAGGATGTCAGGGTCGTTTCCCATGGTTTTCTAAGTGTGCAGCGTTTTATCAGTATATCGGTAATACACCGCAAAGCTTTTAGTTTCCATACATATATGCATACTACCCAAGTTTTCCTTCCTTTATCATGCATATACATTGCTGATATATGTATTTTGGAAACAAAAATCTATATCTCTTCAACATAGCCCCTAATTTACGGTTTATACAGCAGATTATTTCTTATGGCTTGGTTTCAACAGTTTACTACTCAAAAATTGCGCTAGAAGATTGATAAAAACTAGAAGGAAGAGAGACTCGATGATTACCTCCAGTTTGCTAGTCTACATGTTGTGATCTTCGTTGGAATCACACACCCCTGTTTTCGGTGCAAAACGTAGAGGAAAATGAACAAGGATTATTCACAACTGACTCTCTTTCTTTCTCGCTCTTGGTCTCGGTTTTGGTTGCAGCAAGGTGAATGAATGAAATTCCATGAACAACAATTATATTAGGACCTAAGGTCCGGTCCGACTGGAAATATTCAGAGGTAAATGGCGTTGAGTTCAAAATGTATGGTGGGGGGTCTGGAGAAGCATGACGCCGCTGACCTTGCGTGTACAGAGAGTGAGATAATCACACTGGAGAAGTATGGCTAATGGATTTGTTTTGTGTTTGAGTTATATTGAATAGAAGATAATAGGTTGGGTGTTGTTTTGTGTGTTTGAGTTATATTGAATAATAGTCTTATCTTAAGATAATAGGTTGGATGCCAAATTTCATAATTAATCTCCATAGGTTTACTTTTAAAACCCCGTATGGTTTATGGGCTTAGATTTTTTGCCTACAAATCAAATGGTTCACATCAACAACATGGATTCGGTAGGATATAATTATAATGTTAATTTAATGAATACAACTTTAATCTAGGATGCCATAATATGGTTATTTTATATATATATATATATGAATCACATTCTTATATATATTATATTATATTATAATATAAATTGACAAAATTAAATAATAATGATATTATTAATAGAGATTATAATATTATTATATAATATTTGATAAGAATTTTTGTATTTAATTTATTTGATTAATTAAATATCTAAAACAAAGTGAAGCATTAACATCATAAATTAATTATCTCAAATTTAATTTTGCACCTTTTAGTGAATAAAGATATCATATAAATGCACGAAATTAATTTAAAAGAATGAGATATAGTATCTCGTATGTGTTGGAAATTATTTAATTAAATAGATAGATATCGTTATCATTTCATTTGCATGTTTATAGTGATAAGCGTATCCTTGGATTAATTTATAAAGATAAATTTAATGACGTTGATGAGGTATGGAGATACGAATAAAAGTCATAGGCACTTGTAAGAATACAAGGTGCTTACATGGATTTAGTCATAAGCTTATCCCATATATCGGATTAAATAAATAAATTAGATTAGATCTATTAGATAGATTTAATTAATATATTATTTTAATCTAGGATATATATGTATGTATGTATGTATGTATGTATGTATGTATGTATGTATGTATGTATGTATGTATGTATGTATGTATATTATATTATATTATAATATAAATTCAAAATTAAATAATAATGATATTATTAATAGAGATTATAATATTATTATATAATATTTGTTTTGTATTTAATTTATTTGATTAATTAAATATCTAAAACAAAATTCAAATTTCAAAACTAATAAGGATTAATTTTGAATATAATACGCCTATCGGGTTTGAAAAACCTACGCGACCTTTTGTCAAACGTATTAGAGAAGCCGCGAGAAACCCTAGAGAAAAATAAGAGACGCGAGAATACTGCAGGCGCTAGCATGCTGCCGTTAGTGTTGGAGGCTATTCGTGTGGATACCGGTAGAGGGAAGAGGTTCGTAGAGTCGACTCCTGTTGATCGAGTAGGTAGCTCACGAGATCAAATTTGAAAGAGACGCTTATTAATTCGCATAGGTACGGTTCTTTTTCTAACTTGATTTAAACGCCGTTGATGGATCCTCATATGGGATTCGTAAGTTTTTAATGCCGCTGAGTGTACGGATCCCAACAGTATGATCATAACAAGGCCAGATTTGTGAGAAGCCATATAGGACATAAGGTTGTCTGCAAAGTCCCCCTAAAGTGTACACTAGAGGGGTTCTAGACTGCAAATTATCCACACGGTTATGAAGACAACCATTTAAGGTGAACACATGATAGAGAGAAAAAATGTCATGCGAACTTACTCTTCATTCGTTAATTCTATGTCAATTCAATGTTGACGCCGTCCATGGACATAACATTGTTCTAGTTGCCCCATAGCAAACACCCTTCCAACAACTTCTACTAAAAAATTTAAGAAGAGAATACGCGTTTAGTGGCAACAAAATAAGTGAGAAGCACAAAACATAGTGACAAAAACCTCACTCACCGAACATGAAACGGTCATCTAAGTTGTAGAGAGGTTGTCAGAGAAAGTCTTGAAACCAAAACCATCATGCGGGATGCTATGATCATCTTGGTGTGGGTGGACAACGATGGAAAACTGGACGGTACGACCCTGTGGCAAGAACAAAGGCGAAATTGGAGACTTCCACATCCGTGCCTTCTTCTAGATGTTTGTTATGGCGACAAACAAACCCACTTCGCACAGACACATGCACACGATCACCCTACAAGCATAAACAAATTACAAAGAAGGAAACAAATAATTAACAAATAAAAGTAGAAACAAATTATATTGGCGAAGAAGGCCAAATGAGTGAACCAGAGACAACAACTCACATGAATATCTTGTAACACTAGCTCCAGGGAGGATGCATCACCAGGAGCCTGTCGAGCGGCCATATTCCACATGTAGGCAATGCGAACACATATGCGCCAGTTATGATGCTTAGGAGTCAAAGCAAGAACGACATCAAAAACTGAAACCGTAACACCCCCAATTTCTAACAGTTATAATAACCTAAAATTTTACTGAAATTCAAAATAAACAACCTTGGGGAGTGCTACCGCCGCACTTGTACTGGGACAAGTGCAAGGCTACTTATTACAATAACAGAAATCTGAACTTAAATAAATGTGTTTTATTCAAAAAGAAAGAAAATAAAAATAAAAATAAAAATAAAAATAAAATAAAACTAGCTAGATTCATTGAAGATTCTTCCTCACTTCCCACCGCTAGCCCCAACTCTTGACACTGTTTCACCGAAATTTTGCTCCCCGAAGGATCATCGCGACCCATGAACACACACATCGCAAAAAGCCGGTAATCCTAATAAACACAATTTATATGACTCAATTATATTAATAAAATCAAATACGTAATCACATAGTGATTTAATCAAATAACAAATCCAATATTCGCCATATATATACATATATTCACACTGAATCAAATATCATTCATTATCTTAATATCTTTATTAAATTCGTATAGACCCGGAAACCTGCCAGTCTATTTAGTTTAGTGGGAAGAGAACCATGGTAGACCCGGAAACCCGCGCCTACCCGTGACCCGAAACCCGCGTCCACAATCATCAATTGGCCATAAACATATCAACATTTCTTCCTAGTGTGCACACCTCTTCCCAAAGTTGCTACTAGTGTCAGGAAACCCGCCAAACACCACTTTGGGAAGAACGGATACTATCTTTTCACATCGGTGGCATAAAGCCCAAAAGTTGTGTTCATCACCTTGGGAGGTACCATCCCAAAGCTATCCTCCCACGGTTAATTTAGTTCAATCACACACAAAAAGGAATTTTCTCAAGTCTACTAAGCAACTAAGGCAAAACCATTTAAAGCGTACATGTATTTAATATATATATATATATATATATATATATATATGTTTATATTTATATTTATTTTAATGAAAGACACATGTGTTTCAATCACCAAATAAAAAAATGACACACCTAGAGCACAAACAAAACACGCAGATACATATGAAAGGCATATTTGAGTTTTAATCACCAAAAAGAAGGCGTATATATTTTATGAGTATATAGATGATTCATGCACGAAGGCTGAGGTGAACCAATGGTTTTCAATCTCAAGAAAAAGACAAGAGACGCACAAATTGGATTCAAAGTGAAAGATCGGACTAAAACATATACATGTCCAATTCTAGCACAGAGGCCGAGGCGAGGCAATATTATTCAATGAAAAAAAAAGACACACAGGTATATTATGTAATTGAAGCACGCAAGTCGAGTCAAGCAATAACATACATTATATATATACACACACACGTATGAGAATCAAACAACAATTGGTTACTATAACCTAGGGATCAGGATTACCTATCAAGATATAAAATTAACCTAAGATTTATGGGGATTAGAATCATGGGGATTAGGACTCATGGGGATTAGGATTACTCATGGGGATTAGAATTACACATGGGTACTCATGGGGATTAGAATTACACATGGGGATTAGAATGACCTGGTCTCCGTGTTACTAACCTCCTAGGAGAACAATTGACGAGAGTACTTAACGAGGGTGTAGTAGCGGAGAAAAGTTTAGCGGCAAATAAAATATCGAGCCTTTCTAGGTTTAAGCGGCTAGACCTAATTTTTATAATTAAAACTAGGGTTTTAGCTATTGGGTTGGGCTACTTACTTATTCCCGATAAAATGAATTAAAAGAAATTGTAGAGTTTTATTATTAGATATATTTTGATTCCGATGATGAATTCAAAAATTTAAAATATAATCTAATCTAACTAACTCCTAGATTCTTGGATCTAATCTTGACTAATCTAATAATACTATTTACGAAATAATATGATTACTACAGTAACAATACAACATTATTAATTTATTTTTATTTTTTCTATTATTAATCATTATTATTTTATTAGTACTATTTTAATCTATTATTATCATTACTATTTCTAAAAATCCGGGTATTACGAAACCATAGCTCTACGTAAGAAATTTGGAGTGAAAGATGAAAGGGAGGATAGAGCGATGTAAAGGCAAATGAGAGCTTTTAAAAGGAAGGCAGGAGATAGAGTGAACTCCTTCCCGCACGAACTGAAAATGGAGAGTAGTAACTTTCCCCACGACCGAAATGATTGGAGGATGTGCACCTAGAAGGAGCCACAGTGATTTTCAAAATTTTTGTTTAATATTTACTATTTCAAAAAAGAAAATATTAATTTGTCCGATCGGACCAGCCACCCGACTACTTGTCCAATCCAGTGGGAAATAAGAATTTTAATCCACAACCAATTTATCAAGGACAAGAGGAAATCCGATCCAGATATTAAAAAGAAAATAAACCCATAAATAGAAACCATCGTCCTAGAGCCAAAAGTTTTTGCATCGGGGTGTTGAAGAGAAGGAGAGAAGATGAAGATACTAAGATTGACTTGTCCAAGATGTCGGGATGCCGGTGCAAGAAATGACGTCGGCTTAAGTGAGAAAGAACATAAGTGGCTGCTGGTGCAAGAGATGAAGGAAGATAGAGGAATTATGAGATGATGTCGTGCTTTTGATACCTTGTCACGTGGTGAGAAGATAGAGCTATGTGAAAGAAGGAAAGAAAGCTAAAATTTTTAAAATAATAGCCATTATCCATTAATATGATAGTAAGCCTACACCTATTTCATCATATTTCTTAGGTTTTCACAACTAGAAGTTAGTTTGATAATATATTTATTTCTTGAGAAAACCAATGTTATTTGAGTATAATAATTCGGGGAAAAAAATCAGCTCCAAGATTTCTTTGATCCTCTCCACTTGAAAGCATTATTATATGAAGAAAATTAGGGGAGGCGTAAAAGTTATTTATTCACAAAATAGTTAAAATATAAAGAGGCAGAATGATGGACAAATTATTTTAAAATATTTAATTAAGAAGGCAAAGGATAAAACAAAGACATTTTTCAAAATAGTGTCAAAAAATACTAATATAAGAAGAGATAAAAGGAAAGTTATTATAAAATATTTTATTCAATCTAAAGTGATGACATACATCGAAAATAAGCAGATGCAGAGCTACTATGAAAGAAGGAAAGTAAGAAAAAAAAGTTAAAAAGGATAGGCATTAACAATAGCATCAGCCTATAGGACAAACTATTTCATCCTTTTTCTTGACTTTTTATGGGTAGAAGTCATCTTCTCCCTGTATCCTATGCAAAGTCATTTCATTTTGATGATATAGTTGAAAAAATAAAGAGGCATAACGATGGTTAGTTAAAAAAAAGGATGAAATATTTAATTCAGAAGGTAGATGATGAAACATAGACATAAATTAAATATTGACAAAAAGGATATCAGATATAAGAAGGGATAAAAGGAAAGTTGTTACAAAATATTAAAGTGAAAATGTGAAAAATCCAATGAAGGGAGTTAGCTTATCGGTTTACAAAGAGGATAACTAAGGGAGTTAATAGAGATTTTTATTCGAAGAAATTGTATCCATAAATTAAAAATTAAGAATTAAAAATAAAAAGTGGAGAGTGTGACTTTGACAGTTAACATAATGAGGAGCGCACGTGTCAAGTGCTGAAAAATTGTATGCATGAATTATAAATTGTAAATTAAAATTAATAAATAGAGGAAGTCACTTTGTCGAGTTATTAACATAAAGAGGACAGGTGTCAAGTAGAGAGTCGCTTACTACTCTACTTTTTATAAATTGGGAAGAGAGGGTTTTGTGACGAAAATAAATTCCATCACGAAGTTTTTTTACAAAATACTGTTTTTGCGATAGGTTTTTTTTCTTCCATTGCAATTTGCAACAAATATTTTTTTTCCGTTGCAAATTTTTGCAATGGATTGTTTATTTGGTCCAAAATTAAGACGGATATTTTTTTCCATCACAAATATCTTTTTCCATTGCAAATTGGGAGGGGACATATATTTTTTTCCGTCGCAAATTCCATTGCAAATGGCGATGGATTTTTTTCCCTTACAAATTCTCGTAGCCATTTCGGTATTTCTAATAGTGTAATATGTAGGGGTTAAGTAGCAAATCTGTCTCGGAAGTATAGGCCCAGAAACAATGTTGCCTTGTTTATTTGGTCCCAAATTACGATAGATATTTTTTTCCTTCACAAATATTTGCGATGGCATTCTTTTTCCATCGCAAATTGGGAAATATATTTTTTTCCGTCACAAATTCCGTAGCAAATGGTGATGGATTTTTTCCCTTTCAAATTTCGTCGCCATTTCAGTATTTTCTAGTAGTGTAATATGCAGGGATTAAGTAGCAAATCCGTCCCGAAAGTATAAGCCCAGAAATAATGTTGCCTTGAAAGTTTTTCTTATGTCTCAATGTTGTCCGAAAGTTCCAAAACATAGCATTGTTGCCTTACAAGTTTTTCTTGTCTCTCGAAAGTTTCAAAATGTAAAAATGTTGCTCTAATCCGTTAAAAATTTAACGTTGACAATTGAAAAATTGACGTTGACCGTTAGCTTTTTAACGGAAATGGGTAACATTTGTTTTAGCTTATGTCTTGTCCTATTAAATTTAAACTTTCATGGTTAAAGATTCCTTCTCTCTATGAACATTGAGAGAAGAACAACTTTCATCATTCTCCTCCATTTGTTTTAGCCTTATGTCTTGTCCTGTTAAATTTATCATCCCTACTCCATCGTCGTGGGTTTATTGCAATGGCTTATTTTTTTATTTCACTTTCCAGATTTGTGCGTGTACCTATGGATAAAGATTCCTTCTCTCTATGAATTGCAGAATGCTCCTCTTCATTTTGCCCTTTACTACCTCTATTTTTTTTTTTAAAAAAAAAAATTATTATAACAACTATTACATATATCCCATCAAGTGACTCTTGCGTCCAGTCCTTCCAACTGCCCCCACTAAAACAAACCCCCCCCCCAAAAAAAAACACACACACACATAAAAGATCAATTACTACAACACACTGTCGTTTTTATTTGATAGTCATGACCAATTCTCACATCTTTCTCCATTGTGGAAGAACTCACATCCCTACTCTGATATTGTGTTTGAGTATATATAGGGTCAAGCTTCCTACTCAACACACTTTTTCTTCATTTTCATAGCTATATATATACATGCACATGGTACAAAAATAATGCAAAAATATATATGAAGTTTCTATAATGGTACAAAAATGTCACAGCCATTAAGTCAACCCATGTTAACGGTTTAAAAAGCAATCCTCACACGTTATACAATGTTTTTGTTCCCAGTGGTCCTGTGTGCCACTGCAAGTCTTTTGGCAGACGCCTAGCTACACAAGCCTTGTTTTTTCTTGAAAAAAAAAAAAAAAGGTTCTCCATCAATGAATATTCTCAAAGATTTTTTGGGGCAAAGAAACCAAACAATACTACAGTGGATGGGGAGGCTAGGGGATAGGTAGCATCGGCAACGAGGAGGTACAACCATTGTGTCATACGCAAGATCCTGAGGTGGCAAAATGGCCATCAGGAGTAAAAATGTGCAACACATATGGAGATTGTTTGTTAAATGGTTAACATTGGTTGACTCAACGATTGTGATATTTTTACACCATTTAGAAAACGTTAAAGGAATTTTTGTATCATTTTTTTGTCTGACATGTTTGATAAACAATCAATACTAGTTGACTTAACAGTTATGACACTTTTACACCATTTTAAAATAGTATATTTTTATACCAAGGTGAAGATTATGGTGCCAGGTGTCAGTGTGGCACCTAACGAATTTTCTTTTAAAAAAAAAAATCAGAAAAATTGTAGTATTTGACTGTCATTCTAAAACTCGTATCACTAAAGCCTTGTTGGCAACATCTGGGTAACTGGCCACTTATTGCGAGTTGATCCCAAAACCTAATCTCCACAATGGTCAAAAAAATAAAAATAAAAGTGAAAGTTATCCTCTTGAAAAGTTGCATCATGGTAACTGGCCACTTTTTGTTCTGGGTTAAAAACTCTTGCTTTGTTCTTAAGATTTTCAAAGTTTGGCTATTGTGATTATGATCACTCCTAAATTCTTGGGAGCGTGCCTAAGTTGTAGTGTCCTTAGAAAGAGATTGCAAGTTTGGTAATACTACCTCCGATTCTAATTATAAGAACACTTTTATAGTGTAATTTACACTATAAAAATGTTCCTATAATTAAGACCAGGAGGAATATGAAAATGCAAGCTACAAGACTTAAGACCAAGTCTTAAAGTTGTCGTGAGTACTCTACTTTGAAACTTGCAAGATGACGAAACATTTTGTTTTTCAATCCATTCATAGAGCTATTTATTTGATCCCATACAATTTTTAGAACACCTTTTTAAAAAAAATAATATCAATTTTGATAGAACTTGTGCAGCTGGACATAGGCAAAATTGTTAGGTTTGAACTGGTATAAACTCGTTATGCATTATTATCTTCTCCCATCTCTTTTTAGCTTCCAATATGGTCTTCATTTGCTCTCTCTAGCAGAGTGTAGCAAATGTAAGACTGGCACAAAGATGAGGGGATGATGGCAAGTGAGAAAGAAGACTCGGACCATGTTAGAATACAATAAAAAGTGAGGGGAAAATAGGAGAAATGAATACGAAGTAGGAATACTTCTCCAAAATAGGAAAAAAAATTATCTTTTTTTTTTTAAAATTTCCCTCCTAATTTTCTCTCCATCCAAACATAAAGTTAGCAGTTGAAGGGTGTAAAAAGATAATGTCTGTATTTCATGTTCAAGAAAAATATAAAAAAGAAAAGAAAGCAATCTATCTCATGGGCTAAACTCAAGCCGGAGTTTGAACTTTTTTTGGGTTTACTAAGAACAAGCCCAAAAGATATTTTACGTTAAAAACTCCCAATTTTCAAAGCTCAACCCTAAAAATGGGTTTAGACAGATAGCCGAATGGATTTGACACGTATTATAGATTTTAAAAGATCCAACTATGGTTGATCTTTGCCCAACCATGTGAAAACAACGACAGATTAAGACACCATACGAACGCCACTATTATAGGAGTCCACATTCCATACTTATATTTACATGCTTCTTACATGCTTATACTTGCAAACTTCTCATCATCCAAGACTTCTCTCTTTCTTGGAAATACTTCTCTCTTTCTTAGAAATGGTGCTTACCCATATAAGCATGTAAGAAGCATGTAAATATAAGCATGGAATGTGGACTCACTATTATAGAGAAGGGAAATCACAACACAAAAAGCTTTAGGATTGGCCAAGAATTGTTCTATGAAGACATTAAAAGGGCCACACAGAATATATCTCATTTACATATAGAGTACTGCAAGTTAACTGGAAACCTAAAAAGATTGTCCTAATTGTAACTACTCATTGAGCCACCCTCCTGAGTTATAGTGGGAATATGGATTGTGAGGATGCAAAAAACCCATCGAAGAACCTCCATATCCGGGTTGTGGCGGCAGGCCTCCATATCCAGGTTGTGGTGGTGGGCCTCCATATCCAGGTTGTGGTGGTAGATATCCAGGTTGCGGCGGTAGGCCCCCATATCCAGGTTGCAGAGGTGGGTCTCTATATCCTGGTTGTGGCGGCACACGAAGATCCAAGTTTCTATCAATTATTGACGGTTCTGACCCTAAAGTCCTTGTCCTGACATGGTTCGATTCATCCAGGCGAGGTGCATATCGTTGCATAGTAGACGTATTTAGGTAAGATGACCTAGGGTCTGAACCAAGTTGACCATGGTTAGTTCCTATAGGGCCAAAAGCAGAATCACCACCAGATTGAAAGCTACTTCTAACATAATCTTGATCCTGAATCCCATACGCACGAATTTGTTGCCTAACATCAGTTTCCCTCAAACGCTGTTCATCCCTGAAATGAGATCTATACTGGAAGCTCCTGGGGCTGCCAGGGCTATTACGATGTTCCTCAAAATTCCTTGTTCTGTAATCAGGACGGGAACGAGCATAGCTTGACCGATTTCGATTTCTAGACGCGTGACCGGCTCTTTCACGTGCCTTGTTTGAGCGAGAGATGGACTCATAATTGTCGTTAGTATGATCATTGGCCTCATGTGAAGATACTGGCGTAGACAGATTATCAAGTTCCTCTGCCAGTCTGTCATTACATAAACTCTTTTGACTCTGTTGCATCACTTCGTCATCAGTATCATTTACTGCCTGTTTGTTGGTTGGTGAAACCACATCACGTTCTCTACTGGCATTCCCTTCAGTTCGCTTCTTCCGTGAAGTCTTGTCTGAATTGGTTATGCTCTTGTCGGACTTGCTTATGCTATGCTCTTGTACCACATGATTCCCATAGGCAAGATTACCACGAGACAAGTTTTCTTCCCGACCTTCGCTCCTTGAAGCCCGACCACCTTCAGGATCATTGTCTACCTTTGGAAGGTCATGACCCAGCATGATATTGTCGCCATGATCAACATCCATAATATGATCAGTAGGTGAAATTTCATCAAACCTCTTTTCTATCACTGGATCATCACGTTGGCGAGGAACATGACCATGCTCCTGGGCTATTGCCTTGTGTGGATCAGTCCAATCTTGACGGCTCCAAAGATACAGTACAGGTGGCCTCACGTTCCATTGATCCATTTGTCTGTCTTTAATATCAAGTGATCCAGGCAGATAAAATGACTGGAGGGAAAGTACAGAAAAGGGAATCAGACTACTTTCAGACCACGAAAGAACATTTATTTGTGAAAAATGTTCAAAAAGTCACCACAGGAATTACTAAAAGAAATTGTTAATTTACCTTGCCAGATAGAAAGTTCTCATCCTCCCAAACAAGATCATAAGGAATTCGTTTATTATCTAGCCTACAAAAAGGGGGAAGAATGTGAGACAAACAGAACAAAAGGCTTGTTTCGTTCAGTATGGAAGCAAATACTGTTTCTCTTCGCATGTTTATCAAGAAAGGGGGATGGATCTTTTTTTTGGGGGGAGGGGTGGTTGGAAGACAAATACCTTTCTGTTTCTGGCGGAACAATTAGAATAAGGAGTTTTGGATGAAACTGAAGAGCCTTATTGATAAACATGTCAGCATCTTTTCCATTAACACCAAAGGGGGGATTGAGGCCCATAATCTGTTCAACCATAAATAGAAAATATAAAAAAATAAATAACTAAATAAATAAAAGGTAAATAACCCTTGTGAATTTACACACACAACCATGTGATGCAAGAAAGCTCACCAATTTTGAACCCCTAGGCAGCTCCTTCCGTTTGACACTCATCCAATCCCTCATTTCAAAATGAAAATCATTCTGTTAAAAAACACAAAAACAATAGTGATCAAGAACTCAAAACAATCATATGAAAAACCCCAAGACCGATCCTAGTTTACGTCAGCATTCACCACAAACAAGGTATTATATAACTTTCAAACTTCAAATCATCAGCCCCACAAACTATCTAAAAGCATTATAGCTTCCAAAATTCAAATCAAACTACTAAACAACCTTCACATTTGCTCACGAAATGATAAATGGATTTCACTTTGTGATAACAACATTCTTTTGGTATTCAAAAATGGCAATGTAGATCAAAAGAGATGCGATCACTTTTTAAAAAAAAAAAAAAAGCCAGATATGTTGCATAATTACCTGGCGTTTCTTAACATTTCAATTTTTAACATAACAGCCCTACTGTTAAGTTAATGATGGACACTACAACGTCAAATTAATTATATATTTCTTACATAAGGATTAAAATGTCAAAGGGTTATATGCACCCATCCCAATATTCAAGGAGGTTTTACATATTATAGCCTAAATTTGTTATATTTTAATCATATTAGATGACATGTCATCCTTATTAATCTAACGTGATAGTACTCATTAGTAACTTAACGACAGGGGGTTTAATGTCAAAACATTAAAACATCAAAGAAGTTATTTTAAACTTTAAATTGCCAGGGGGTTATATGCAACTAACATAAAGTTCAAGGAAGTTTTGTAGATTTTTGCTTAATTTATCATTTAATTGTACTCTATTTTTTCCCATTTATTTAATTAAGTAGATTAGATATGATTATGATTATTTAGGATTAGATTAAATTTATCCCAATCAATCTTGAGGAGCCAAAGCCCCATATAAGTATCTTTTTGTTAATCAAATAAAGAGAGCAAGAGGAGATATCAAGAACTCAGCCTTTCATCAGTTCACATTAACATGAATATGATAGAAAATTGGAAGTATGGGATAACAAGTCCTACAATGGGTAGAATGGAAATCTCAAAGGAGTATTTAAGTAGGCTGATTTTTCAACCTTAACAACTGGCTTTTGAGGTAGGGTTCAACATCTTAGGTACCCATCAACCAATATCAGAGCCAAGTTGTCGACAGTTCCAAAGAAGGCTGCCCAAAAAGGGTTCTGACTTGTATGACGCTGAGTGAAATGCTGTAGAGTCTTGTTGGCTTTACATGATGGGCCTATTGATGGAGACTTGGTATTATGGGATGTCAAGTCCCACTTAAAGTGGAATGCAATGCTCAATCAGATATTTAAGTGGGTTGGTTCCCTCAACTTTACAGCTAGCTTTTAGGGTAGGGTTCCTAATCTCACTTAGGTGCCCATTAGAATCATTCTGGACGGTTAAAAAGGAAAGAGTAAATCCCTTTAAATATGAGCAAGCATTGACATATGATAGGACAAGAATTTTCAACATCACTCTCTTCCAAAGTAACAAGTACATGCCCCTAAATATTTTCTTCTGGGTAGGTATTGTACCTAATTACCCCCAGCCCAAACTCTCCCACAGAAAGTTGAGTATCAATAAACACGTTCAAAATAGAAACTAGTATAGTTCACTCTTAGCTTGAAAGAGAGTTAAGACACTATTGACATAATTAATATGTTTGTGCATAAAGAGTAAGAATAAGGAACCAGAGGATGAGGGACTGCGAGAAGAATGATTGTTCGGCACTGAGCTACCTTGTCAAAATGTACATGAATATGAGAGAGAATTCCATTAGAACAAGAGTGAGTGTTCGAGTCAACATGAAATAATTCAATTTCCCATTCAGTCTTCAATACCTCAAGATTTTAAAATAATTTACTCCTGGCTGTATCAAGTTGTGGATTAGAGATCATAGGGAAATTGCATGGTGTAGCTCTTAGCTTTCCTATTTCCTTTAGCAAATCAAGGACATATTTCTTACCTCTCAAACCACAATTCTTAGTAAGTACTTTAACGGACCCAAATCTTTTGTTTAGAAATAAGAGTAAAGAAAGAATTTGAGTGATGAAATTCTCGAGGTATTATTACCCATAATTAGAGCCGTCAATCAGGGCCGGCCCGGCCCATCAGGGCCGGCCCGTGATGGGCTTGGGCCCATCAGGGCCGGCCCTCCGTGTCTCGGAGTAAGAAAAACACCTGTTTTTCAAAGCCCGGCCCGAGAGCACCAGGGCCAGGGCCGACCCGCAGGGCCTGAAAATTATTATTCCAAATTTTAATTATTTTTTCTCCGTGTTTTTCACACAAATATAATTAGTAAATTACAACAATTAAAGCTCTAAATTACAACATAAATCATCTAATTTATCAAATAAATATTGTCAACATTTATATCCAAAAAACACAATCATCCAACAAATAAGCATTCACGAATTCATAATCAAAAACAAATTATGTTCTAAAATAACTTACATAAAATATAAAAAGCATACCACTAATATACATAAATTATGGTCAGTGAGATGCGAGAGCTGAGAAGAGCCGCGATCGAGGAGGAGACGAGGAGTGGAAGGGACATGAACATAGTTTATAGTGTAAGGATCATAGGAGTAGTTAATAACAATATTAATATATTAGTTTAAAATTTTTAAGACTCTACATTGTTATAAGACATAAACATTATATTCCAACTCAGTTCAGGATTTTGTTAGCAAAATATATCAAATAAATTTTTTTAAAACTCAACATTTAAAAAAAAAAGAAAAAAAATATGACGGGTTAAACAGGCCGGCTCGTAGCCCGCAGGGCCGGCCCGTAAAAGCCTGTGGCCCTACAGGGCTTGACTTCATCTCTTTCTTCTATTTTGAGGCCCGGCCCGTAACGGGCCAGGGCTAAACGGGCCGGCCCGACGGCCCGGCCCGCTTTTGACGGCTCTACCCATAATCACAAATCACAATGTCGTCAACATACACAATTTGGAGAATCATGCCAAGATTTGTTTTTAATTTAGGTCCTTAATATAAGACATAGTTGACTTTTTTATTTTTTGAGAGATTAAGGAAACTAAATAAGTTAATTATAACATATGTCTTATATCATTTGATTATATATTAGTTCATAAGTCAAATAAATTAATTTAGTATAAAAAAAGATAACTATCAATACTATAAAGTAATTTATTTAGCTTTCTTAATCTCTCTAAAAAAGTCAATTATGTCTTATACTATTAAGGATCAGAGGAGTAGAATGGTCACACTTGCTTTTCTTTTCCATGCTGAATTTCTAAACCACAACACTAAATCTACCAAGCCAGGCATTGGGGGCTTTGTTCTAAGCCATAAAAGGATTTTCTTCGGGGAGATACTTTTCCACACTCCCCCTGAGCAACAAATCCTGATGGTTGCACCATGTAGATTTCTTCATGAAGATCACCATATAAGAAGCCAGTTTTAATACCCAAATTAGTACAAGTCCAAACCATAAGTAAGAAAGTTTTAGAGTAATGAACCCCACAGAGTAATGAACCCCATAGTGATGAAGAGGTGAATAGAGGAAAATTTGCCATGAGCAAGAAAGTTTTAGAGTTACTAGCCCTATAGGTTTGAGCATAACTTTTAGCAACAAGACCAGCCTTAAGTTGATCAAGAGTACCATCAGCCTTTGTTTTGACAATAAGTACTCACTTACAGTCAATGTACTTCTTCCCAAAAGTAAATTCACTAAGGCACTGTTTGGTATGCATGTCTAGATTTTGATTGATTAGGAATGAGAATGAGATTGGAAACGGGTGTAGGAAAAGGCCTTTCAAATAACATAGGAATATGATTTAATGGGTTATTTATTTGATAATATTTTCCAATTATTTGTTACCTTTTCAGAAAATGATTAGGACTTGATTTAGGATTTTACTATTATTTTAATGCTTCCAGAGCCCTATGAACAAAACTAAGGTTTTCAGTTGTGAGCAGTTTTAAAGAATTGAATAACATTTTCTATCCTCCTCTCCTCTCTTCCTTCCCTCTTCCCTTCATCTCTTTCTTTCCATTGCCCCTCACCTCCTTCCATGAACCTAACCTTTCTTTGTGATAGCCAAACACACCCTTCTCTTAAAAAAGACTCCAAAACCACCATTACCTCGTCCATTAAGCCATATTACAAGGCCCTTCAACACACAATCTCACCATTAGATATATCATAGAAAGCTCCCTAGATCCCGTGGATTGCACCGCCAGAGACCAACACATGCTTTCTCACCTGCCACTATTCCTCTAGGAGAGCTTCACATTTGCATCACTACTAAAAGTTGTGAGTTGGCTTCTCGGCATTGCAAAAGCACGCAACCACCACTGTAATAAGTGGTTCGAGCAACACAGCCGACTGCTAGAGTCTTGCCGCATATGGCGGCTGAACAAGCTATCATGCATCAGTAAAGCTCCTACCCATGAGATCCACGCACGTAGATGCACAGTACACACCGATAAGCCCCCTACATTCCAGACATTGTTTTCAGCATTTTTGGCCTCATTTCACACTATTTTCACTTGGATTTTGGGCACCCTTGACCTTCCCAAGGCCAAGAGCCATCACATAATCATAGGGGTCATTTTTCTAATTTTTTTTTTTGCCTCCTTTTGTTATGCTTTGTTGATATTTACTTGCAATTTTAGCTTCCTGGAAATTTTAGTCTTAAAAAATAAATAGAAAAAAAAAGGAGGGAAAAAAAGGAGAAAATAAGGGGGAGAGAAGAGAGAGAAAGATAACCATGTCACAGTTGCAAATATGGTTATAAAGAATCCCTGTGTAGAAAGTGTTGAAACAAACATGGCATCCCATATGTTTAGCATCGACAAGGTTATGAAAGCTTTGGATGGTATAAAGATGAGTATTGGTAGTATGAGGTCAACTATAACTAACAATTATAGTATAGCAGTTGTCGATGTTAAAGATACGCTGATCATAGTCATGATGGTATGGTCCATTGCGTTATAAGAATGCATATCATGAGCAATATGAATGTATTGATCGTTATGGGTACAAAGAGCAATGACAAGGGGAGAGCATCTTTACTGTCGTGAACATACATTTGCTAACCAATATGAGTACAACTATTGTCAATACAAGTATGGTGACTATGAAAAATAAGAGGAAGAAAGTGTATTTAAAAATAACGACCCTAACTTCTCAAGGAAGTTGAGAAAGAATATAGGAATACTAAAAGATGTTGTGAAGCTGAAGAAGAACATGATCTTTTTTGCAAACATCTCAACGCTATTGAGGAACTTTGGAAGACACATCATGAGAAGGATGAAAAATGCAACAGAGTAGAAGCTAAACGCCATGACCGAGAATGCACTCGATACAAGAGGACATAATGAGGACTTGCCAACAACTAAAAGAGTTGTTGGAAGATATTTTGCAATTACCTTCATTATCTTAGGATTTTCAGTTGTAAGCAATCTTGATGAATTGAATAAGAACTAGTATTTTTATGTCCACCTCCTCTCTTCTCTCTTTCTTCCCTCTCCCTTTCCTCTCTCTTTCTCTCCTCTACCCCTCTCTTCTTTCCTCTCTCATCTCTATGTTCGCCTTCTTCCTTCCCCATTTTACATCATATTGTGTCGGTGGAACTCGCCATTGTAGGAGGTAATCTCTATCATGGAAGGAAGGAGGAAGAATGGTTTGCTCATTGACAAAATTATGTGAAATATTACAAGGATAATTTTGCTCAGAGAATATTTGATCTTAAGACTCATTTTCCAAAACCAAGGGGGATGTGGTACAGTTATCCCATGTAGGATGGGACTTGGATCATGATTGGATTCCTCAATACCTCAAAGGAAATATGCAAACTAGGTATTGCCCAATCCTAATCCCAACCCCTCAATTCCACATGCCAAACAAGGCCTAAGATCCAAGTACTAACAAGGTCACGGGTTGTCATGTCCTCTTCTATTACAGCAAACTCAAGTAAGCACTAAGGCTTCATGGACAATTTTAGGCATTGAGATGGCATCTAAGGTAGCAACGAAGGAATAAGAAGTAAGGGACAAGTGGTTATAAGAAACAAAAAGATGGATTAAGAGAGGTGCAAGCGTGTGTACCTTTTCAACAGAAAATGGGCAAATCTACGTACATCTTCAAATAGTCTACAAATTCATCTGTATCTAAAAGTCACACCTAGTAAAGGGCTCTACTTCAAGGAAGGCTCCTTGACAAGGCAGAAATGTAGAGGAACTTGAAGTCAACATAGAGGAACAAGTCAAGCTCTTTTATGACAACCATTTTACCTTTTTTTTTTTGTTTTTTTTTTTTTCCTTTTTCCGCCTAGATATGACAACCATTTTACGATCAAGATAGTAGGACAAAGCATGTGGAGATTAATTGCCAATAGCAAGGATAGTTGAGATATTATATATGCGTACTAAACTTCAAGTATCCGACCTACTCAAAAAGCGTCTTTCTAGTAAGGAATTTGAAACACTTGTTGGCAAGCAGAGCATGGTGAATATCTATAGCTCAATTTGAGGGAAAATGTTGAAAGTCAGAAACCCAAAGCCCATGAAAAGTCAGCCCACTTTCTCTAGGGTTCTAATATGTTCCTTTTATCCTATTTAATTGATAGAATTTATGTTATCCTTTATTTAATCAGCTTTATTTATCTTATTCTTTTTAGAGAAAACTGGGTAGATTTAGATTTATTTATCTACAGCTGTAAAAGCCCAGCTTGTTGCCTTTGTACATGCGATGTTTTAACCATTAATAGTAATGGACTTAAGAATCATTATTCTCAGGCAATTTCATCTAATGGCATTGAGATTTATACTGAATTGTAAAGACTATTGTCAAAATAAAAACCTAATGTATATTCACCTTTGTTGGAAATAAATCGTAGTTTTTGTAAAAGCATTTCTTCCCAGTCTCTTCGAGTTTTCTCTTCATCAGGATGCTAAAATCATTTGCACCACAACAGAAGTCCACAATCTGAACACCAATAAATATTAATGAGATATTCGACAAGTAATAGTTAGTTAAATACGAATATGCATTTTTAGAGTGAAAAAAAGAAGAGAACAAATTTATTTAAAGAATAAAAGAGACAAATAAAAGACAACTACTCCCTCCAATCCTATTTATAAACATTATCTCTCATGGGCTTGGTCCTATATATAAACAACATTTTTGCTCTGTCTAAATATTTAACGCACTTATTCATTTTTACCCCCAATTAGTTGCATGTCTCTCACATCTCTTTTTCCCATTCGTTCTCTCTTATCTTTTTTCCAACTCATTCTCTCTCTCACTCATCTTCATAAATAAGAATATGTTTGAAAAAATTTATATCTCTTCGGTTTTTCCTCTTTCTCTATTCCTATCCTGTAGGTATAGTGTTTACATCAATAGAGAACCTTTCCTTCTGTTTGAATCCGATATTATTACATTCTAATTCCTTCCTGATACTCCTAAGGAAAACCTGAATTGGATCCAAAATTGACTAGTTAGTGTAAGCTTATCCATGCAGTTATACACTCTTCGAATAGGAATCCATTCAACACTTTTAACTAATATTAACCACCATTTTGTTTCGTGTGATTTGGATAGTTTTTGCTTATAAAAAAGGACGGGAGGTAGTAGTAAATAAAACCACTGCCATGGAACCTTTTTTTTTTAAAAAAAAAAAAAAAAAAAATCTACATTTGTAATGAAATTCATGCAAACTTATAAGAAATGGCCATAAACTACATAAATTTATAAAAATAAAATATAAAATAGAACTACATTCTCACGTAATCGTCCTAAGATATCCAATAGACCAATTAGATTGAGAACAAAAATCACATGTATTGTCAAACAAGCAGAGGATAGCTCCTCCTCAGAACCCATCCCCCCCCAAAAAAAAAAAAAAAAAAAAAAAAAAAAAAAAAAAAAAACCTAGAAAAAGGAACAAAAGGTCCAAAACCAAAAGGAAACAGTTGATCCACAGAAATTTCCTTCTAAAACTCAGAAATGAAGATACAGCATTATAATGTCAGGTCCTCTTGAAAAATAAAGTAAGTACCACACTAATCATTTCAGGAATCTAAAACCATTTTGGAAAAGGGAGAAACCACAAAGTAATGATTCAATAAAGCAAAAACTGATTATGGCTATAGGCAAAAATGATGCAAATGTAAAAAGCTAAGCTGATACAAATATTTACCGTATCACTGGTTTTGACATACCAATGGAGCCTATCAACAATCTGCACAAACAAAATGAAGCTTTGAGCAGTAACTAATAGATATAATTATGAATTATAAAATTTTAATGGATACACTTGTGAGAATTCAAAATCTCTTATTTCTTAGAATCGAGTATGGTGTACAAGCAAGTATATAAGAAAATACAAGTGTGTATCACATATAATCGGTCTAAAATAAATGACACAAAATAGAATTATTCTAATCCCTAGGACATAACTCATGAATATAAACTACAAAAAGCTTGGTTAAATATTAGCCTCTTTGGCTTAGGGGTTGTTTGGTATGAAGGGAGGGAAAAAATTGGGAAAATTACTATCAGATCCCAAGGTAAGAAATTAATCACAAAAAGTCCCATACCAAATTCCCCTAAACTTTTTTGTGATTACTTGCTGAATTCCCCTCACAATAAAGTCGTATTGTCAAAATGGTTTTTCATCTTTGTCAAAAAGGCTTTATTAGTTGTTAAAATGTTCCTATGAAAATCTCATGTGAAAATGGCTTAGCACGTTGTCAAAAATTATCTGAGTATTTCTTCCGGCATGTAGAATTTTAGAAATCTAAATTTCACCACATAAAAGTGAAGTACCCTGTAGTAGACTTCCATTCATTTATGAACCAATCCTAATTTGCATCAACTTTCCTTAACCAAGATTTATCTTCAAGTATCATATACAGCTTCTATATATTCCTCTTGTAGGTTGCTTGAGAAATAACTCACTACACCAACAAGGTATACAATGTCCGAACTTGTATGGGTAAGATAGATTAACATCCCAACAAACCGCTGGTATCTTTCCTTGTTCATGGAAACACCATTCTTTTTAAAGTCAAAGTTTGTTGTTGCATACAAAATAGTGCTTGGCGGACTTGCACCTGATCTAAGGTATACTCCCCTTATGAGACAGCTATATGCCATTTTTTTAATCTAGCCACTTAAATCCTAGGGAAATACCTTAGACTACCCAAGTACTTCATTCTAAAACTCATGTGCAAGTGATTGCATTAGTCTTAGTATGCCTTCATCATCACCCGTCACAATTATATCATCTACATAGACAATTAAGACTATCATTTTCCTGCCAACATAAAAAGGGCAACCCAGTGCACAAGGCTCCCCACCAAGTAAGATTTTAGGAAGGATAGATGTACGCAGCATACCCTTGCAAGCGGAGAGTCTATTTCACAAATAAGGTATGATCAATCTCCATTGTTTGAACCTAAATTTCATCACAAACCTGGTAAATCTCTCAAACCGTGCTCGAGGATATTGTTTCAGACCATACAAAGACTTATAAAGTCAACACATGTGACGCATTAGGTTTCCTCACACCTTCAGGAACGGCCATATATACTTCCTCTTTTATCTCACCATTTGCATTTTTAACATCAAGCTTATGCAATGACTAGTCTAAATTAGTTGCAATGGATAAGAGTATCTTAATAGGGGCAGCTACGAAACAAAATGTTTCTTCATAATCCATCCCTTGATTTTGAATGAACCCTCAAGCTACCAATCTGGCCTTGTACTTTTTTATAGGGTTATCAAACTTCTGAGGGATAACAAGGCAAGTATTGAGATGACTAAGAATCCAATCTATCATGATAGAACATGGCATGTGGAAATTGACCAACACTTTATCAAAGAAAAAGTGTATTTGTCCTACATATGATCAGCATATCAAGATGTAGGTTTCAATATCATGACAAAGCCACTAGTCAATGTTCAATTTGAAGGACTTTGAAGCAAACTAGGAGCATTAGACTTCAACTCTCCAGCTTGAGAGGGTGTTAGAAAGCAAAAGCCTCAGCCGAGTACTCTCATACTTGACCTAGCTACAAGTGAACTCTATTGTCGTTAAGATGATCAGTTTCCTTTCTTATTTACCATGATTGTGCATCTAATTTAGGAGTATATTTTGCAATCACTGTTTGATTTGATTGTAATTGGATTGCATTTGATTACCTATGGCGTCAAAGACCCTGTATTATGTATTCTCCCTATCGAATAATACAATAGAGAAAAATATTGACTCTACCCATTCAACATACCTATCAAACCACATTTACTTGGCTAGGATTCCTATTATTTGTATGTATATATTCCCCAATTAGGATGAATACCAAACCATACAAGAATTATTCCATGTCATCGCCTTCTTTATGGTATTGAAGCACGTCAAAACAGAGATGGAGTCAAACCCTCATCTAGAATATAATTCAGCCATAACGCTTGTACCTAGGGGATCCTCCGTTGCAAATGTGCCCCCATGGGTCATCTCTACTAGGCCTGACAATTCAACTATTTTTTATCGTGTCAGAGAAACTTTCTGAAAAGAACTACTAGGAATAGGCACAATTTGTGAAACTTGTGCTAGAAGGTTGAGGCAAACTAGGGTATATTTTCGAAGAGCCAACTACACCTCTATTGAACGTCAAGGTGCTTAACATAGGGAACTCCAAAATTTCTCTGGTCCCTTTGATGTTGATTAATGCAATGGTTCCAGCAATTAAAAAAGTCTTATGTTCCTTCGCCACATGACATGGGAGGCCATACGTGAAGCATATAGTGATGGTGAAAATTGTGGCAACTAAAACAGGGCACATGAAGTTTGAATCAGTATTATCTCGAGAAAGCTTCACTATAGCAAGATTAGAATCAGATCAATGTGGAAGATTGGCGTTGCCCTAAGGATATTGCTTAATAGAAGAAAAGGGTGGAGAAAAAGCATTTGTTTGAACTCCTTGCAAATCTTAATCTATAATTGATGATGTTTGAGCATGAATCTAGAGTCTAGAATCCTTACCTTCTATTGATGAAGAATTTGCAATGCTAAGGAGAGAGGACTCAAGGTGAATGGTTATACTAAAAGAACATGTACCTCATACTAATATTTCTACGTCATTTAGCACTAGTTGCCTGCTCCACCAAACAATGAAATAATATCTAATTATATTTTATAATTATCAAGCTTTTTGCCCTTTATCTAATTAGTAGATGAGATAAGATCATTATTAATATATATTTAGATTATCTTAGATTATTTAGGGTTTTCAATGCCTTGTATGTACTTTCTTACTAGTCAAACAAAACAAGTTGTGGCATCAATCAGTAGGCCTTTCATCAAATAGAAATATGAACGCAAAGACACAATAATTACAGGCAAATATTTGAAGTACATAAAATTGTTAAAGCAAAATTGAGGAGATTAAGTTGAGTAGAAGCATAAGTACATACCCCTTCAAGTTTTTCCACTTTTGTAAAATGGCGACCATGGGATGTGTATCTATTACCATTCAAAACAGGTGCAAGATACACTCTCAATTTATCCTACAAAAGGTCACTTGATAAAGTTAGGACAAATTATTAGAACCAATGCCAATAAGCATCTTGTCTAGCATGTAAAGGGAAACAAGGGAGAAAAATAACTATTGCAATTGTTCTTGACCACTTAAACAAGCAAATGCAACAAGAACAACACAAGCACGCACATACTCTCGCATGCGCACGCGCACAAACACACGTGTGCACCCACGTTACATACATACATAACATTTCCTTAGGAAAATAATAACAATCACATGTTAAGAATAACTGTTTTGAGCATTATTCAAATAATACCCATCTTGGCGCAAATACACATGGTAGCAATCTGATTTTTTATCAAAATGAAAAAAAAAAAAAAAAAGGAAAAGATAATGAGGAAGCAGCAAACCTCGTCACCAAGCCACTAGACAAGAAGCAATTTGATGAGTTAGTAAACAAACTGGGAATGCCTGACATTCATTCACCAACTTAAGGGTTAGTGTTAGTTAGCATATTGGCCTAACCCTAAGTCTAAGCCCATTAGTTTATTAGTTGCACTGAATTCTAGGTGAAGTCCCAGATATTAAGGGACTAGTATTTTCTGTTTTAAAGCGGTTATTTTCAGCTGATTGTACTTGTTGGAAATCAATCAATTCAGATTTGAGAATACCACAATTATCTCTCATTGATTATAATCCCTGATGAAATGCTTCACTGCATAGGAAATAATCTCTTTATTTACTCCTTTGATTACTCTCTTCAACCTATATATCGTACCCTTCCTAGTTGAATAAGACATCATATTTGGAGAGAAATTTGTGATTTAAACATAGTATCAGAGCCTTTGAGCTCGACCTGGACTCAAAGAGATAACAATGAGAGAGAGAGAGAGAGGCAGAGAGGGAGCAACGCCTAGGGTTTCAGAAGGAGAGCGACTAATATCTTACCGCTACCACCACAAGGTCCGGAAAATGCTGATGGCAAACCTCCGGTGGTCGCACTCCAATCTAAGCCGCATGTGGGCCTCACGTGCCACCTCTCCCTCCACGCATGAATTCACGAACCGCCACCGTTGCCCACGTGCCACCATCATTCTTCATTTAGAACATGTATGTGATTTTCCTCCTCTTTTCAGTTCTATTCCTCACATCCCAACAAATTCTGGAGTCATTCTAACAGCCCTTATGTCCGATACTAGGGCTTCAACACAAGGTAGCATATTTCTTCTTCATCTGCCACTACTTGAGACACACTAAAACCCTTGAGGTGACATCAGAATTTGCATCTCTTACAGAAAATCAAGGGAAGATTATTAATCATAAACTTAATGGGAAGAATTATCTTCAATGGTCCCAATGTGTACTAAGATATGCGTGGCAAGAGAAAGGAGAAGTATATTAATGGTGAAGCTCCTCAACCAGCCCCTAATGATCCCAATTCTGACAACTGGTTCATTGAAAATAATCAGGTAATGAGTTGGTTGTGCAACTCAATGACTCTGGACATTAGTGAAGGCTATCTTCCTGCAAACACCGCCAAAGAAATCTAGGGATGCAGCCAAGAGAACCTACTCTTCTCTTGAGAACGCTGCCTTGATTCATTTGAAAAGGCAACTTTGTGATTTAACAATGCAACTTTGGTGTAACAACAAGGCTGACTTTGAAATGGTCAAAAACCCAATGTATCATGATAGTAAAAAAAACATGTTGAGATCGCCAAACACTTCATTAAATAAAGGATTGAAGCAAGCAGTATTAATTTGTCTCACATACGATCTAAAGATCAGATTGCAGGCATTATGATAAAGCCACTAGGTAGAACGAAATTTGAAGGTTTTCAAGGCAAGCTGGAAATGACTGACATCTACTCTCCAGCTTGAGGGAGAGTGTTGGAAATCAAATCAATTCAGATTTGACAATACCACAATAATCTCCCATTGACCGTAATCCTTGATTTAGTGCTTCACTGTTTAGAAAATAATCTTTGATTGTGATCTCTTTATTTACTCTTATGATTACTCTCTTCAGCTTATATATTGTACCCTTCCTAGTTGAATAAGACATCAGAAATTTGCATCTGATTTAAACAGTACAGGATTCCCACATCCTTATTTTCCAATTTATTTCCTTGTACATAATACTCAATAGTTAATAAAAGAATGAGATTCTGAGTTCTCACATGGACAATGAGGAGCAAGTATGGTTTGGTTAGTGTGAGGAGAGATTCCAAGCCTCTCAAAAGTTGGGGTGTGTTCTTTGTCCCTTTCTGTCTAGTTTACTATTTTGGTTTTTCTCGGGTGGCTATATATGTGAGTTGTTGCTCATATTGATCTATTCATTTTATCAAGCTATATCTGTGGTAGGATATTTTTAGTTCCATTTTGTACTAGGTTCCATTAGAAAATAAAAATAGAAGTACAAATTATCTTGCCATAAAAATTGTAAAAGACCAATCATAAATAGCTTCAGAACCGAAAAAAAAAAAAAAAAAAAAAAGGCAAATTATCTGAAAATAGCTAAGTACCCTCCATTTAAATAGCTGCTTCAATATATCAAGATCACAAACAGATGTTGCATCTTCAATACTTTTCCCTTCTTCTAGCCTCCTTAGAGCTGTTCGGACAGCCTGCATATAAAGAGACACAAGCTAAATAAGAATTATTTTAAGAAAAATGCCACCATGTTATAAGTATATATGTAGTTAAGTACATCAACTGAACCCTCCAACTTCCCAGCAGTAATGGTCTTATCCACATATGTGCGTAAGGAAGGTTGAGTACATGCAAAGTTGAGCTTTTTTGATACATCATCCAAAGATATTGATGATGTAGCTTCTTTGAACAAATCCAACAATCTACACAGAGGAAAACATATATCACTCCAAAAAAAACGAGGAAAATGTAGAAGTATCTTGATCATAAATACCACAGTGTGGCACGTCATGTTTCAAGCAAAGATCCAAGAGAATTCCACCATAATGTGAAAACTTCTAATTTCTAAAATAAATTAAAGAGTTAATGTAAAAATTTGCCCCATAAGTTTTTCACTCGAGCAATATAGCCCCGGAATTTTTTTTAGGTTTATGTTGACTTGGAAGTGTTAAAATGAAGCAATGTTGCCTCTTACCATTGAAAATGTCAATGGCCAATGTCAATTTTTAATGATCAACATTAGTATTTTAACGGGGTAGGGCAACATTACTACATTTGGAAACTTTCGAGGTAACATTGAGCTAAAAAAACTTCCAAGGTAAATTGCTCCGGAGCGAAGACCTCTCGAGGCAAATTTACACCTCAACTCTAAATTAAAAAAGCAAAAGCCAGCAGTAGTAGCAGCAACAAGAAGGTAGCCAATTCATACGAGAACAAAACAATCACCTCCTCTCTGTATCAAAGTCTGGTTGAGGCAATGTACTATTCAGCTCCTTGTTGGTATGCTTGAAAGCGAGAGACTTATTAGCTCTATTAGCCTCATGGATCCCAAACTCAATTTTCTTAGAACTCTTGGTCATGGATGCATCACATTGTCTTTGGTCCAACAGAACTTGACTCTCCTTGCCGTCGAGTATTTTCCTTTTCTCAGGGATTGACTTCTTTTTCTCATTCAAGTTCCTTCCTACTACATCATTTGATTTTCGTTTCCTTGAGACATTTGGTCCAGGAATGCTATGTTCAAACTCTTTCTTTGAACTAGCTTTCTTAAAAGAGCATTTCTCAGTCAAAAAGATCTATCTTGTGTTGAAGTCTTCGTCTCTTCCTCAAAGGAAGAACCAATTTCCTGAACAGCACGTTTAATCTTGGGGAATCGAACATGATCTCTTATTGGAGTTCCAAGTTCCTCATCAAGCTCATGTTTTCTGGTCCAATTAATGAAAAAGATAAGTTTTTTTTAAAAAAAAGGACCACAACATAGATAATTAACAATAAACTGAAATTTTTTATGCTTACAAACAATATATAAGTATGCGCTTATTTGGTAATAGATCTGTCCAGGCCCTTTGTGGAAAACCCTCCTCATCGTCTTCAAAAGCAATCTCCCTGATAAAGGCAATTTCCACACAATCAACCAGATGCTTAATTATCAGAACCACAAAGTGCAAATTAAAAAACACATGCAAAAGTGAAAAGGAAAAATAACCTTGGCAAACATTTGCGATGATATGCTGTAGGACAACGCCTACAAACTGCAAATTGCAATTCATGTTTGTCCTTATTTTCTCTTTCCTTACAGATGCAACATGTATGAATAGGACAAATAAAACTTTCTCCATCAGCAATATTTTTCCCAAGTTCTTTTGCAACACAGCGTAGATGGTAAAAGTGGCCACAAGTTGCAACATCACATTTAAAAACCTGACAGAGAAATTTTAAGAAAACATTTAGTTCCACATAACGCATAGGGTACACATGAAACCTCCCATTTTTAACAAATTAAAGCAAAAGCATAGAAAAAATATTAAGCAGAACTCCGCCTCAAGGAATATGGCAACTCAGCAGGAAAATAATGAAGCTAGTACAGTGTCTTTCTAAACAAGGCACCAATAACATGGGAAGGAAAAAAAAGAAGAAGCAATATTTACATAATAATGCCGTACCAAGTCAAGATGGTGAAATCGATGGTGATGTTAACCATAGAATTCAAGCTAGGTGATATAAATGGAGAAAAGCTACCGGAGTTATTTGTGATCGGAAAGTATCTATAAGGAACAAGGAAAGTTCTATCGCATTGCTATAAGACCAGCAATACTATATGATAGTGAATGCTAGGCTTTAAAGGGACAACATGAACATAAAGTAAGGGTAGCTAAGATGAGGATTATAAGATGAATGTGTTGTTGTATAAGAAAAGATAGGATTCATAATGATCATATAAATGAACAAGATAGACTGGTATCTATAGAGGAAAAACTGGTAGAAAATCCTCTGAGGTGGTTTGGACATGTTTAAACAAGGCCATCGGATGCCACTGTGAGGAGGGTTGATCAAGTGGTATGGAATCCTCTAAAGACCTCTTAAGAGGTAGAGGAAGGCCAAAACAAATGCTTAATGAGGTTATAGAATGAGATCTTTTGGTTAATAATATATCAGAAGTTTTTGATAGAGTATAGTGGCGTCGTGCGATCCCTATAGAAATCCATCTAGCAAGATAGGGGTTTGTTGTTGTTGTGGTAATGTCACACAAAGTCAAATACAATTGAAAGGGCAAGTCTAATCAAAATGAGAGAGCACGAGAGAGAAAAACATTCTCACTAAAACTCCGTCCAAGTTGGAGACTAAATATGTATCATATTCATTACTAGCTTGCTACATAATTACTCAAAGAACCTTAATCAACAAATTTGCAATTTGACTGCACACATGTACATGTACCAAATCAGAATCTACTTCTTCCTTTATAACACCCCACCTAGTAAGATAAAGCTTTGTTGTTGTTGTTAAAAGTAATGATCTAATTCCACATGTTTAGTATCATTCAATTATGATGTATACAATTCTTTGCAATCCCAATGGTCTCCATGTTATCACACCATTTTGATGGATCTTGAATAATGTGTCGAGCTTTAACTAACTCTCGGGCTTTGTGGGATGCACGAGAGGAGTGAGAGGAGGTAACCTGGCGAGTATTATACTGCAGACAATGGGGTTAGTGAGAGGAAGCATTTAGACTGGTGAGCGCATAATATTAGAGAGAATGTTGTGTGTATTCTTGTACCTTTTGGTTATTTCCAGTATTTTTATGTTAATTTGAGTACCATTCAAAGCTTGGCTCCATCCTTTTGGTATCAAAGCATCAACGTCCAATAGCAAAGAGTGTTCTAAAGCTAGTTTTAAGTATATCTTCAAGCTTCACTCTAATCAAGTGTTAACTAGATGGATGGTCAATTTTGCTGAAAATTTTGGTCGAACTATTATAAATCAATGTCGATAGTTTGCCTAGTCTATACCAAAGTTATCTCTTCCAGGCACATCAAAATGGAGACCAGGCATTTTCATCACTTTGAAGCTGAATTCTCTATGTTTTCGCATCAGTGGCGTGCTAATGGATGTTATGTTCTTCATATATCAATAGGAGATATTCTCATTATTCTCGAGCTCAATCTTTTAGATAACTCAATCCGTCTGGTGGCATTCGAGAGGTCTAGCATGCAACCTGACTTGGCTAGATAGTATGGAGATTCATGTTTGGTTTTGGTGGATATATGCATTCTAAGAATGCATGAACTTTATGGCCCTCATTAGGAAGTATTAAGCATGGGAGGAAATACAATATTCAATCCCTCAAGTTCTCCATTGATCAACCTCGAGCCTTATGTAAATCCCATTTCCTCTAAGCATTGAACAGCCAATAATTATTCACAATAGAGAGACTCACTTCTATACTAGGATCACTGCCACCAAAGGAAACACTGCATGGGAACCATAGGGCTATCGTTAAAATGGAGACATCTCAAATGTTAATCACACTCATGTTTTAGGCTCATTGACATTAGGAGTAGTGGAGGACTTGGGGGAAGGAATGTTATCCATAATGACAATGGTATCATGCTACAAGATCCTAACATTCACGAACTAGGTTTCTGAAAGCTTTTTGTTACAATATTACGAAATATATTAGGAGATTTAGAATATTTAGGATCCCTTGATTACAGGATCTGATTTCATATTTCCTAATCTTAACTGTAATCCCTAGTTTCCCTCCACTGATTTCCCTCTCATTAGCCTATATATTGTACCTTCTCTTGATCTAAATAAATAATGTCTTATGCCTCTCAATTTCAATATAGTATTAGAGCTAGGGCCTTCTATATGAAGGCATACAAGCAACGACACTGAACTCTGTTGACACAGTGAGTCCGATCACTGTGATCGTCGAAACAGTGACTAATCCACTGTGCTTACAATGTCAAAGATCACAGTGACGAAGAGATAGGCCAAGACCACACAGAAAGAGACAAAGTGAAACACGACCGAACAGAGAGAACGGCAACTTTCTAAGGAGTCATGACTTTCAAATCTACTTGAGAAAGAATGCGTGGAGCTACATAGCCACCACAGATGGCATCAGTGCATGCTGATCCGCAAAACTCGAAGGAGCAACGGCAATTTGCTTGGCGCGTGACCACCACACGCCACCACCTTCTTGACGCATGACACCCACCTGTCGTAGTGAACAGTGACCTCTGGAGACAATTTTTTTCCAGTAACATGGATCCCTTTCAATTTCCTCCTCTATTCAGATCAATTCCTAGAAATCCAACCAGAATAACTCCCACCGCTTTATATCTGGTACAATTTCTCAAACTCAAGATTCTTCATATTCAGAACCACCAAACCAAATAGTACCACCTAAAACCACAAAGATGGCACCAGATTTCTCAGAAAATCACAATATGGTTATTAACCATAGGTTTAATGGTAGATATTATCTTCGGTGGTCACAAAGTGTGTTTGAGGTATATTTGTGGCAAGAGAAAGGATAAATACATTAATGGGGCAGCCCTCAACCAGCCCGTAATGACCCAAATTATGACATATAGTTTGCTAAAAATAATCAAGTTATGACTTGGTTGTGTAACTCGAAGACTTTGGAGATCAATGACGCCTATCTGCTTGCTCACACGGCAAAAGAAATTTGGGATACAGCTCGAAGAACCTACTTCTCACTTGATAACACCGCTTCCTTGATCCACCTGAAGCGACAACTCCGTGATTTAAGACAAGGTAACATGTCGGTGATTGAATATTGTAATTCTTTACTAAAGTTGTGGCAGCAACAAGATTTGTTTAAGGTTCATCCCTGCAAAAACATCGACGATGCGCAATTGTACAAAGGGATCGTGGAAGAAGGAAGGATACATGACTTCCTCCTAGGCCTAGATGACTCTTTCGAAGAGTTATGGGGCAAAATCATAGGGTTGAAGCCACTACAACAACTCTTTGATGTGGTTAACTTCATACAGTTCGAGGAAAGTAGAAACTCCTGAACCAAAGTGGTCCAAGCCAAATTGAAAGCTCCACTCTTACTGTCAAGGGACCCATAGGGAACAAAAGACTAACAAATGGTTCAACTATTGCAAGAAGGGTCATAATAGAGAAGGATGCTCAAAACTTCATGGAAAACCTTCCAGTGGAAAATCAAGCTTCTAGAATCACTTGACCACAACTAAACCAAAGGTTGAGAATGACAATCGTCTGAGTTAGGAAGAATTACAAATGCTTCATAGGATACTCGACCAATAGAATAAGTCAAACTTTGTTCCCAATGTGAATCTAGTACAATCAGGTAATTCTATTAGAGCTCTCAATGATGTGATGACTAGTGACGATACATGGATTGTTGCCTCAAGAGCTACGGACCATATGACCAGTAACAGAACTTTATTCCACAACCTTAAACTCTGTCATAAACACCTCAAAGCAAAAGTAGCTAATGGTATATTCAGTAGAGTTGATGGAATTGGCACTATTACATAGTCAATGATACTAAAGAACTAGTCGATCAATTGGCAATACATAATGTTCTTCCTTTGGAGAAACCAACTACTATTATAGTTTGTACCGCAACCCTAAACCAACTCACTTGGCTTCTTTCTCCAAAAGAGTAAATATCTCAAGGTCAATGCCCGCAATTAGAAAGTGGCTTTCCTCTTTCTTGTATCTTCCTAGTTTTAGCAAGTTAACTAGAGGTCAAATATGTCGAGTAGTTTTTGATAATGACTTGCATGTTTTTCAAGATTTAACATCGGAGAGGATGATTGGGAGTTCTAGAGAATGGGATGGATTGTTCTACCTTAAAGGATTGAACTCAAAAAATAAAGATGCATGGAAGGCAAGATGGGCACTAGTTAGCTCGTATTCTCAAAATAATGATTATTTGTGGCACTATCAGTCAGGTCACCCTAGTTTTGATTATATGAAGCATATGTTTCCAAGTTTATTCAATAAAAATTATGTTCCTTGTCGTTGTGAAACTTCCCAATTTGCAAAACAAACTAAATCTTCATATCTCAAACAGCCCTATAACCCTTCCTCACCATTCATATTAATTCATAGTGATATTAGGGTTCCTGCCTGAATTTCATCAATTTATCATAACAAAAAATTAACTCATATCAATCAATCGAATTTGTTGAATAAACAGTATTAATTAGAAAATTTTGAATTTTGAATATTGAAATTCGAATATTTATTAATTCACATTCGCATGTATAAAAACGTATGATCATGTTTGTGAAAACATAAGAAATCAAGGTATCTTGGTGTCACTCTTACCCATACCAGATGGTTCGTTACTTTCATAGATGATCACACTAGAACCACATGGGTTTACTACTTTACTTAATGAAAGACAAATTTGAAGCAGCCAAAGTATTTCAAAGCTTCTATACTTTTGTGCGAACCCAATTCAATACCTCCATTAAGGTATTACGAAGTGCTAATGCTAAGGAATATAAGAGCACATAATTTAAAGAGTCTCTTGTTCACCAAGGAATTCATCACCAAACTACATGTCCTTACACCCAACAAAATAGAGTGGACGAGCGAAAAACCCGTCACCTATTGGAAGTAACTCGAGCCTTACTAATGGAGTGGAATGTCCCCAACTTCTAGGATGATGCCATCCTCACAGCAACTTATCACATTAACTGCATACCTTCCAAAGTTCTTAATTACGACACTCCATTTCAAAAACTCCTTGGACTCTTCTCAAATTGCCCTCTAATTAATTCATTACCTCCCAAGGTGTTTGGTTGTGTTGTATTTGCTCACAAAAAAAATTGCAACAAATTTGGTGCTCAAGCTGACTAATGTATATTATTTGGCTACTCTTCTACTCAAAAAGGGTATAAATGTTATTGTCCTTCTTCCAAGAAACTCATTGTCTCCTAGAATACTGTGTTTTTTAAGAAGCATATTATCCTAAATTACCCATTAAGGGGGAGTATTCTAACATTGAATGGCTAAAAAGCTCACCCTACACATTACCCTCACCGCAGCCTAACCTTATAGCTACTATTGACTCGCTCCCACAAACCAGCCTAGTCCTACTCAACTCAATCATGAATCTGAGTCTATTCTGCCCCAACCTGAACACAATGAACAAGAAACAAATGTTGAGATCAATTCAGAGATAAATGCTGAACAACAACAACAGGTAGCATCTAGCTCACAAGGTCAAGCTAGACACTGGTAGAACTATCTCTCCCATTCAAAGGAACGACCATGAATCCAATCCAGGATTAAATCCTAAAGAATTGGGTTGGCTAGCGTTTAGAAAAGGGTAAGATCGTGTACTCAACATCAAATTCAATGATTTGTCTCATATAGTAATTTGTTTGCAAAAATGCAAAGTTTTGTTGTAAGCAGTGCACAAATAACAATTCCGAACACATTTCAACAAGCTATGGCTGATCCAAATTGGAAGCAAGCTGCAAAAGAAGAATTGAGGGCACTCAAGGAAATCGAACATGGGAGATTACAACTCTTCCTAAAGGAAAGAAACCAGTAGGATGCAGGTAGATCTTCACACCAAAATTCAATCCAAATAGTAGTATCAACAAATACAAGGCAAGACTTGTTGCGAAAGGATATACCCAAACATATGGGATCGACTATCAGGAGACATTTGTTCCAATAGCCAAGTTCAATACCATCCAAGTACTATTATCAATTGGAGCGAACTTGGATTGGTCATTACACAAACTGGACGTGAAGAATGCATGTCTGAATGGACACCTGGAGAAAGAAGTATACATGGAGTTTTAGCTCCTAACAATTATGTGTGTAAACTCAGCAAGTCATTGTACGGTCTTCAGCAATCTCCCATGGTATGGTTTGGCAGTGAAAGGGCTTGGGTATACTCAGGGACGGGCTGATGATACGTTATTCATCAAACATGTTAATGGCAAAGTCACCATATTGATTGTCTATGTTAATTACATAGTCATTACGTGAAATGACGAAGAACCCGTTGCTCAACTAAAATAGGACTTGTCAACTGAATTCCAGGTGAAAGACCCTAAACAAATGAGGTATTTCTTAGGCATGAAAGTGGCAAAAACCAAGAAGGGTATTAATGTAACTCAGTGAAAGTATATACTAAACCTTTTACATGAGACAGGAATGTTGGGTACCCAGGAAAGGGGATGCCACTTAGAAATCAAGCGACAAGGTGTTTCAGTTAATTCAGAAAGATACAGAAGACTTGTGGGAAAATTAATATACTTAACCCACATATGTCCTAATATTAGCTATGCAATTGGAATAGTAAGACTATGCATCAGCCATAGGAAGAACACATGGAGGTTGCATACAAAATTTTGAGCTATCTGAAGCTTAATCCTGGAAGAGGAATGTTCTTTAAGAAAGGTACTACCAGAAACATCGAAATCTACACTGATGCAGACCATGCAAAGGATAGAGACTAGGATGTCAACCTCAGGGTGTACATACGTGTGGGGGAATCTAGTCACACAGAGAAGCAAGGAACAGAAAGTGGTGTCAACACGTAGTGCAGAAGCAGAACTGAGAGCTGTTAACAAAGGAATATGTGAAGGAATCTGAGTTATGAGATTACTGAAGGAGTTGGGGATTCAACACAAGGGACCAATACAACTCTGGTGTGACAAGGCCAGTATTGAAATGATCAAGAACCCAGTATATTATGATAGAACAAAGCATGTAAAGATAGACACACACTTCATTAAAGAAAAAATTGAAGCAATCAATATGACTCTATCTCACATTAGATCAGCAAACCAGATGGCAGATATCTTGACTAAACCACTAGGCAGAACAAAGTTTAAAGGATTTCGAGGCAAGCTGGGAATGATAAACATATAATCTCCAGCTTAAGCGGGAGTATTAGAATATTAAGAAATATATTAAGAGTTTGTAGAATAATTACGATCCCTTGATTATAGGATTTGATTTCATATTTCCTAATCTAAATTGTAATTCTTGTTTCCCCTAAACTGATTTCCCTCTCATTAGCCAATATATTGTACCTTCTCTTCATCTAAATAAATAGAGAGAGTGTTTTATGCCTTTGAATTTCAATACTTTTTGCCAAAAAAGCTCAAACATAAGCTCAATGAATGTTGAAGGTCAACAAATCATGGAATGGGTGGTGCCAAGATTGTAGTTTTTGACTCAACCTACACAACTATCTTTTTTACATGTTCCTCTATATCTGTACTTTTGTCTACTTTGTTTTCAACTTGAGTTGCTATAGGGTTCTTCAAGTTGTGTGTATGGAATGTCTTTCAACAAAAAAATCTTGCGACGATCTCTGGTTAAGGTATATGCACAAGTTTTGCATGGTCTTGCCTTGGCTATCCCGCCACTATGTATGGCTCTACACTTTGTTTCCATATGCTTTTTTAGTAACTCTAGAGGTACCTTTTTTCCTTGCCGAGTTCATAGTGGACGGCACATTCCTGCATTATAGGCAAAGGACATCTATCTTCACCAGTTCATCGACTGCGCCTTGTGGGTTGCAAGTTTGCCTATGTCTTTGTATTTCTGTATGCGTACTTACTATTGGTTGGGCCTTTTGGTTTGTCTCTTGAGTGTTCCTAGACAATCATTTTAGGCACTTAGGCCCAACTTTACTTATATCATTTTACTAGCTTGTTTAATAAATTGACTTTTTGTATCAAAAATAATGTTGACGATCAAGTGTTTTAGGTATGACTTAGAAAACTTGTCCTTGGCATATGGGTGATGCTTATTTCTGTAGTAGTAGTACGCCTCGGCTCCAAGAGATCTAAAAGTGTTCCTTTAGTTCTATGTCAACTTTAGGTTTTGAGCTGCTAAAGTCAAAACATGTAAATTTTTTCCATAAAATTCTACTATTTGAGGTGAACACTTTATTTCCATAGTCTTATGCTATTGTCAATTCTAAATGGATAAAATTAATTCTAGAAGGTTTAAATCAACTCTAATTTAAAAGAATATCCTTTGCCTTTGTTCTAACGGACATCAAGCTTTCACTAATTAATAAACTTTGATTATTCATGAATCTTTGAATTAGGAATCATTAACACAAGGGGTCACAATAAACATCAAGAAAGTCATGCTTCATTCAAACAAACATCAGATCATAAAGACAATATATGTGAATATCAAGAATCAAATGCCAAATGACACTTAGTAAGAAATGAATAAATTAATCATCAAATAAAGAGCAGTTCAAAATCTTGCATAGCTATACCTCAGGACACGAGGATTTATTAGAGTTTCCTAACTTGCCACATACAAAGCATTGGTGCTGGTTATATTCACAATTTCTGCATATAAAACTCTTGATCTCCTGCAAAATTCCAACCCAGACAAACATAATATAGAAAGAACAAGGACATAGGAAAAGATATGTAATATAGAGATACAAAAAATGATAACAGACACATACATCAACTTCTTCCTGAGTATAACCAAGGGAGTCACAATCCGCACCATCGACTGAACCATCCTCCTCTGTTGCATGAAATGACCTCATGCATATTCCATCACAACTATATATTTTGCAATTTAATTATGAGAAGAAACTCAAATAGAATTCGATAAAAAAGGAGATAAACAAATTTGTATATTGAGCAAAGAAATGGATTAGGTTATTAAACAGAAATTCATACCACAACAATGTACCGCCGTTGTCACAAAGAACACAAACAGAATCAAACAAGTCTTCTTCTTCTTCTGAGTCATCAGCAGCTTCATCAATTACATCATCAGCTTCATCACTGACATCATCATCTTCACCAGTGACATCATCGTCAACTATGAACTCTGGCTTTGCTAAATTATTAGCTGCCTGAAATCAATGAGTATCAAATCTAGATTATTTAAAAACAGTACAAATGGAATTCGATAAAAAGTGCTGAAGGAAAAAATACAGAGAGGAATAGATAATTAGCACTAAACATACCTCATCAATCACTTTGACCCTTCCCGGCTTCTCAAGAAGTATGAGTAAAAGCTGTCCAAAGCATGTAATTATCGTTAAATTGTCATCTATGTTACATTCCCGGCAAATTAATATGCTTCTGACAACTAACACAATTAATATCCTGACTAATCCTGCTCTGATTATTTGAAATTTAATATAATAATAATACAACAACAACAAGCCTTATATCACTAGGTGGGACTGGCTATATAAATCACACAGTGCCATTGTGCTATGGTAACACTAGGTTGAGAAGTAATGCATTTAATTAGAATGAACCTTGAAAAACACAATAAGTCAGACTCTCTTTATAACTCTCAGATATTGTCATGAGGATCTGAAGGAGGAAGTTACTAATGGAATCATCTCTAAAGTATGTAATATAGGGACTATCGAATCATCAGATAATTTTCAAATACAGAATGTCCTACTCAATGATTAAAAAATAAATTGTGCACGGTAATCTTCAATGATGTTGGCTGTATTTTTCATAAGGAAAATATTTATGTCAAGTTCCGTATGTGCATTTCGTCAAGTTCTCCAATCACATGTAACCGTGCGTACTAATTTTGAATTATTATCATTTAACTACAAACGCATAAGAAAAAAATAGGGCATATGGTTATATGAGATTGGAGAATTTGATGTAATGAATATAAGGAACTTGATGTAAGTATGGTCCTTTTCAGAACTAGACATCGAGGAGGACATATGGTAGTGCTGGGGTGTAAGACGGACTCTATTACATTGAAGGTACTAGATGCAAGATTAACGGGTTAGTAGACCTTTTTTAGTTCTATTTCATTGAATAAAGTGATAGGATACCAAGTAGTCCTCTTCTTGTGTATTCAAGGAAGAAGCGGTTGGAAGTGGATAACGCAGAATAGTTAAGTGGATAACGTAGAGTAGTTTAGAGGTCATATTTTTATAAGTCAGTTTATTGTTATGAGTGTTTTATTGTAAGTCAGTTTATTAGGGAGTTTGAAGTAGTTGGTTTGACAGTTATTTTTTTATATATATGTCCCTGTATGTTGTAAACAATTTCACACAGAAAATATATACAGTTTGTATAGTCTTATTTGGTCAAGAACTCCAGATTCTGGTTCTTGAATTGTTCTGCTAGATCCTAATTCCCACGATTTATCAATTTGATATCAAAGCAATTTCGTTCTCTGGGCCATCTTGTGCGTTATGGGAAACTACTAGAAGAAGCAGCAAGCAACGGATCATCCAAATATGAGCCACGAAGCGGAATCTTCGAAGGAATAGGAGCATGTTCCACCAACCGATGATTTGGCTCAGCAAATAGCGTTCCTAATCAATAAAATTCAGAGTATTGACGTTGAGATGAAGGAGATGAAGCATAACAAGAAACCAGTGGAAGAACAAGAAGACAGAGGAATAGGAAGACATATCATGAATTATCAAGAATTTGAGACGGACAATCCATAGTGGAATAAACCAATGCATAAAAGGCCATATACAAAGGTAGAATTTCCCAAGTTTGAAGGTGGAGATCCAAGAGGATGGATTATGAAGGCTGAAAAATATTTCCATTATTATCAAACGTCGGAAGATGTCAAAATTGAAGTAGCAGCGATGAATTTGGAAGGCGATTCTTTGGATGTCTTCACTTGGGTTTCTTCAAGTGGAACCATTCGCTTTGGGGATGAATTGATCGAGATTTTTCAAGATAATTATGGTCCAACGGAGTTCCAAAATCCCGATATATTTTTATGTGATGTTAAGCAATCCGGAATAGTAGAAAAATATAGAAAGGAATTTATACGGTGCTCATCGAGGGTTCAAGGATGGCCTGAACATTGTTTATTAGCAGTACTCATTCATGGCTTGAAGGAGGAATTGAAGGCGGACTTTAAAATTCAGAAACCCAGGACAATTTACAAAGCGGCAACTTTAAAATTTGAATCTAAATTACAAAGCCAACCAATGTTGCGTCCTCCTTAAAGCGCGTTGTATGACCATAGTAATGACTGGAACAGCCAACTTAATGAAAATAAATATATGACGCCACATCAGCAATTTACTTCCAATTTTGCGCCAAAGGAGAACTATCGCACGCAATATACTACCGGTTATCAATTAGATCCTACGCCAAATCAGGATCGGACGCGATCTCAGCTTTCAACAGGATTCACGGGACACTTGAAACCTACTCGGCAAATCAGAATCTCACGGATGCGGACTGGCAATTCATGAGGGAGAAAGGATTGTGTTATCGTTGTGGAGAAAAATTTCCCCCGTTCACCACCATACCTCATCGACGCTGAGAATCCTAGAGATTTCAAATGATGCCAAGGATGATGGCTCTCAGCGCAATGTCCGGTGGTTGATGAAGAGAATTACGGAGAGTTCCTAATGGCAGAGATATCGTTACACTGATTCTGGGCAAAGCATCAACTACCAAAATGAAGGTGAGGGGAACACTTTTTTCACAAGAAATTCTCATTTTAATTGATAGTGGGTCATCATACAATTTCATCTCCAACAAATTGGTGGCTGACCTGGGCATTCAAACTCAACAATTACCACCTTTTGGAGTTCAGGTAGGGGACGGTGCAATGATAGCTTGCAGAAAAATCTGTAAGGATGTGGAAATTCAGTTGCAACAAGTAACCATCCGAGATGAATTGTTCCCTTCTAATTTGGGTGGAGTCAATATGGTGTTGGGAATCAAATGGCTAGCCTCTTTAAATACTGTTGAAGCTAATTGACAGAAGTTGTTCATGGTGTTCTGAGTTGATGGCAAGCGATATAAGCTTCAAGGAATTACTCGACCACCGGAAGAATCTAATTGGGAACCCTATGATTCGATTGCTACAAAATTTCCTCACTTTCGCCTTGAGGACAAGGCTCATTTTCAAGGGGAGGGTAATGATATAATGCATTCATAACCTACATAACATGATAGGATACCAAGTAGTCCTCTTCTTGTATATTCAAGGAAGAGGTGGTTGGATGTGGATAAGGCAGAATAGTTAATTGGATAAGGCAGTGTAGTTTAGAGGTTATATTTTTATAAGTCAGTTTATTGTTATGAGTGTTTTATTGTAAGTCAGTTTATTAGGGAGTTTGAAGTAGTTGGTTTGACAATTTTTATATATATGTCCCTATATGTTGTAAACACTTTCATGCAGAAAATATATACAGTTTTTATTGTCTTATTTGGTCAAGAACTCAAGATTCTAGTTCTTGAATTGTTCTACTAGATCCTAATTCCCAGGATCTATCATAAAGCCTCACAAAACCTAGCATGGTGTCAAAACTTAACTTCCTTGATCCAAGGTCAGGAATTAGGATGGCTCTATCACACATAGAAGATCTACCAATAGGTATTAGAATGTCATGGAATAACCTACGTATTTGGTCAAGTAATACACTACCTATTATGGCACGAAATAATGATTAGGCCAAATATGGAGCTTTAGGAATGGGAACATGTTAAGGTATGCAGATATTACAACTGCTTAAGGAACAAAAAATTGTTCCTCAAACTCCTATTAAGGAGTTATGTGATGATATCACAACCAAAGGGATTTCCATGTCAAGGAAATGTGATATATGATTGAGCAAAAAGACCCTCATACTGCTCTATTTTTCCACGATAGCAAGGGACTACATATATAGGCTTGGCTAATGGCTAGTGTATGTGTTTAGCCAAAATAGGAAATTCAGGTTAAATATAATCTAATCTAAAACCTAAGATAAAATAATAAAGGATAAGACAAAATACTAGAAAAATAATAACAGCAATCCTATTAAACATTAAACTGAATAGAATAAATAATTATTTAGGCTTCCAACAATGATAAACATTTGATTCACTCTTCAAATCTCAATCACTCGTATGACTCAAAACTCTCATTTGATGTTCCATTCCTTGTAACTCTACCCTAACTGCTGATTTTTTATTTATTCCATTTTTTTAACATGCATCATATGTTTATACACGCAGCGTCTTGAAATTTCAGAGTCCTACATCCACTACCACAACCCAAGCATGTTTAGTCTTACATCCCAAGGCAAGTTCAAAAAGAAGAAATAAGGTTAAGCTTCTATCAAGCAGCAATTTTTTTAACTAGAAAGAAAAGCAAATGAATCTAATTTAAAATCATATTTACATAAGTGTTTCAAAATTGAGGAATGAGGAGGAGGAGATCGAATTCTAATTTCATAGTTCAACACAAGATGGTAAATGACAAGGGAGAGTAAAACCTTGGACTTAGCTAAGGTGGCATTCCTTTTAACAGCTTCACGAATTAAAGGTAAGTGGTTCAACAAATCGTTTTGTGAAGGCCTAACTTCATAATAACTGCAATTATTCCATTGAAAAGGAAAAAATTGTGAGTGCCCATCACCTGAACCTAACAGAAAAAGAACAAAGAAGTCCAAAGTCTGAAATATACCTCAAATCCTTAGACAAGTAGCCCGACACAGATTTAGCAGATGTTTCAGGATTTTTCTGCACATGGTGTAGGAAGTGAATAGTGATTAAAATCGTCCTTATGGTATCTGCAAACCATTTCTTCGGCTTCTCAAGTTTCACCCATTGTCTTCCCTTTTTTGATAGCACTGATATCTCAGGTTTTACACCAGAAATATCAAACTTCCATGCAACGACTTGCATAAATACTTTCTGCAGCCCATTATCTGCAAGACCATCAAGGAACACTTGCCCACTTTCGCCATCTGTACCCTCCTCAGATTTACCCCATTGAATTGGCAATATAGAAAATGAAATAGGCACTTTCTCATCATCTTCAAAATGGTAATTTGACACAGATTGTGGATGAACTTCAGCCTCATCATCTGAAGACGCCATACCACTATTCAACCCAAAATTCTCTCTGCACGCATTAGCAAAATGCTAAACAAGTAACCTTGTTTGGCTGGAAAAAAACAAGTAACCCTTTGTAAACACCAATATCTCCCTTTGAGAAGAGATAAACAAGAACCTACGTAATCCGCAACCATGGCAGTTCACAATCAATATAAAGCCCTCTCCGGAAATTAAAAGTCGTAAACGACGATAATTCAACATAACAATCAACGGCATCGCTGTGGGAAATGAAACATAAAATCGGGCCGAGGAACGAAAAACATTCATAAACCTATAATCATATAACCCTACACTCGAACCATTTTGGGAGGAACGGAAACGCGTGCAAGAACCGATAAATATGAAACCAGCAATCCCTCGTCTCTAAAGCAATTAATATTTCTGAAGCAATAGGGACATAGAAGAGAAAACGCCAAAAGGGGATACGAAGTGGAGTTGTATACTGTACCTTGTACTACAACCACAAAGCGAGACACCTTCACAGAACGCAGCCCTGCAGAAATTTGGCTACGTGTTTGATTCTTCTGAGAAGGAGAAATAGGGTTTTGGATCCTCACTGTTATTCAAGTCGAGCCAGACCTCCGTTGCCGGACGAAGGCATGGCAAGGGGAGTACATAGTACATAGTGCTTCTCCTTATGTGCCCTCTTAGTCTTTGTTTGGTTGGAGGGTAGGAGTAGAGGCGAGCAAGTGACCCGCTACCCGCCTAACCGCCCGTGCCCCGTGAAATTTTCCTTGAATTAAATCCGTCCATATTGGACCCGTCACCGGTACGGGCTGCCCCGTACCCATATAATTTAAACGGGCGAGTCACGGGTTGAGGCATAGGTAACCCGTGACCGCCCGTACCCCGTTTATATGTATTTTTTTTTATTCAGCCTAGATTTAGACTTGATCCTTCGAGATTATGCAAACTACGGAGTGCAGAGCAGAAGCGCAAAGCTGCAGACGTAGGCACAGTCTCACACTCACACTTAACCTCAAACGGTCAAACACTCAAACCAATTTCCTCTTCCTCTCAAACCCTCGCAGCTCGCACCACGGCACCAGACGTCCGTCGTTCGTCGCACCAGACAAGCACAGTTCGCACAGATCACGTAAAAGCGCCGTCGGCTCAAACCCTCGAAGTCTCCTTCAAACCCTCGCACCACGGCACCAGACCTCCGTCGTCCGTCATCCGTTACTGTCTCTCACCACCATCTCAAAGTCTCCCTCTCCCTCTCACTCTCACCGTCGGCGGCAACTCTCTCTCTCCTTCTCACTCTCGGCCAGCCAGTAAGTTTTCATTTATTATCTAAATTTTCTTGAATCTTGCTTCCTTCCTGTTCCTGTCTGTATATATAGAGATTAAGAGATTCTTTGAGACATCTCACATAGTCACATTCTCACTCTCGGCCCGCTGCTAGTGCCACTGTATGAGTTTGTAAATATTTGTTTACTCTTGAATATATTATGGGTAGCTCTTTTTGCACATTGTGTCATGTGTGTGTGAATCAAAGTGCACTCTCAGTCCCACTCCCACAGTCCCACCATCTCTCAAACATGTTTGCACTTTTTTTCCCCTCTGCATTGAATAGTGGTCAATTGATCATGTGTGTTTGTTTGTCTTTTGCATTGTTCCTATCTGTTTGTCTTTTGCTCTAAATGACACACCTGTATAATATTAAATGACACACTCACACACCACTCTCTGCATTGAATAGTGGTTGTCTGGTCGATCTGCCCCAACAATGGTCGTTATTCAATTTTTTATTTTGTCCATATATACATCTGCATAATGTTAACTTTTTTTTTTTTAATCAAATTAGCATGGAACATATACCACAAGATAATGTGCAAGGGCAAGCTCCAAGTGTTGCAGGGGAAGCTAGTAATGAACCTGTAGTCCTAACAGTACATCGTATTACTGCTCATGTTGAGAATGAGACGACGATTGAGGGACAAGATAATGATTCCCAACCTAGAAAAAAAAAGAAGAAGGAAAGAGTCATATGATATATGGAACCATTTTACAAGGTTGCCACTTGCTGAAACTAAAGGAAAACATAGGTCAAAGTGTAACTATTGTGTAGCAACTTATGCGAGTCATCCTTCGCAAGATGGCACTAAACAATTATGGAGACATTTTGGTAAGTGTCCAAACAATCTTAACAAAGCAAGCAAGGGTCAAAGCTTGTTCGCGACCACGACAAATCAAACAGTGACTCATCACTTATTCAATCAAGAGCGAGGTAGAAAGGTTGTTGCTAAGTACATCATGAAGGATGAGGTGCCTTTCCGAGCTGTGGAAAAGGAGGGGTTGATAGAACTTTTGCAAGAGTTTCAACCTAAATTTCAAATGCCATCAAGATGGACTACTAAAGATTGCTATGGCATATATAAAGAACAAGCAAATATCTTGACAAAATATTTCAAGACTTCTAAAGTCCGTGCGTCTTTCACAACCGATTGTTGGACATCTATGTAAAATAATAACAACTACATGTGTTTGACTGCACATTGGATTGATGATGATTAGCTTTTGCAGAAACGCATTCTGAATTTTTGTGAGATTAAAGATAATAAAGGTGAGTCAATTGCCAAACAAATTGAGGATTGCTTATTTCAATGGGGCATTGACAAAGTGTATACGATCACAGTTGACAACGCTTCTGCCAATGATTTTGCAATTGCAATCCTAAAAAAGCGTTTCAAGTTTGTAATGGTATGTGATGGGGAATTTTTGCAAATGCGGTGTGCTGCTCACACATTGAACTTGGTTGTTTACGAAGGTCTAAAAGAAATGAACAAGTCTATTGAGCTCATCCGACATGCGGTAAAATATGTTAAATCTTCTCCATCAAGGAAGCGTAAGTTCATAATATTGGTGAAAGAGAACGAGTTCAATCAAAAAGCCTTCTTACCTTGGATTGTCCCACGAGGTAATTTTTTTAATAATTTGTTTGAATGAGCTTTGATATGATAATATATTGATGTTTAATTGTTTTTCATTTCTATCATGTCATTCGGTGGAACTCAACATACCTTATGCTTGAGAGCGTTATTAAGTTTGTCAAAGTCTTTACTCGGATGGAAGAGGAGGATGAAGAATACAAACAATACTTCAAGAAGAAGAATGTAGATTCCAGTCGAGACACTTTTATCTTGATTGATGCTTATGAAGGTGTTGACGATGTATTCGATGATACAACTACAAGAAGGATTGTTGAACCTACAATTTTGCCTCCTAGTGCATATGATTGGAGCACTGTAGATATAAGTTGACATATGTCAAGGTTGCTTTCGCTGACCTTTTTCATGAACCAACAAAGTGCGAAGCTATGTTAAGGAAGATTACAAGTTTATTGTATCGTTTATATGACCACTATTCAGCTACTATTCATGTTGGTGAATCTTCTTCTCAACCAACATCGGAGCAAGGGGATCATGTTGAGTTAGAACTTGAAGTGCCCTTGGCATTTGGTGATGCTACATTCCAAAAGTTTTTGGCCCAGGTAGATGCAAAGAGTAATGTTGAGAAAATTTCAGAAGTGGATGAATACCTTCGAGCTGAATTGGTTGGTTATCGTGATTCAAAATTCGACCTCTTGGCATGGTGGAAAGGCAATGCTTGTAAGTATAAAATGTTAAGCTTGATCACACGTGATAGATTGGCTGTTCCAGTCTCTACTGTCTCTTTAGAAGCAGCTTTTAGCGTCGGGGGTGAGTATTAGATGCATTCAAGAGCTCTTTATCCTCAAAGATGGCTGAGGCACTCATATGTGCACAAAATTGGCTATCAGTGAAACCACCCAACTGCAATGACTTTGATTATTATAATTTTGATCAGACTGAAGCTATTGTTATCGATATATTAATTTGCATTTTCTATTTTCGGTTATTAATATTTCATTTCATTTTCGTATTAGTTAATACATATTAATTAGGATTTATCTTCTTTTATTTTGTAGAAGTAGATGTAGCAGAAGGAAGCGAATCTGAGCAGTGAATATTAATAGTGTTCCGATGATGAATTTTTTATGTTTGAAGTCATCAAGTTTGAACTTCAATTATTAATATTGTTCTTTTTTATGTTTGAATTGTGAAGTTGTGATGATTGAAGTTTGAATTGATGAAAAATACCCACATAATTGTGAAGTTGTGATGTGATGATTGAAGTTTGAATTATTGTGATTTGTGATTATTGAGTAGGTTAAAAACACAACCAAAAAAGGGAAAAAAATTTGTGGGTATTTAATTACTATTGTTAATTTTTCATATTCATTGATGTGGGTATTTAATTACTATTGTCAATTTGTCATATTCATGAAGCCCTGTTGGCGTTGCAACTTGCATGAAATCATTGAAGATTGTTGTGATTAATGCATTCAAGTTTAATGAGCAGGTAAATAACAAAAAACGCAAAAAGGGGAAAAAAAAAGGACTGTTTTGGGCCCAAAAAATGCAACAAAAAGAATATATTTTGGGCCCAAAAAATTGTTTTGGTTCTGGGAAAAAAAAAGAGAACAAACCCGGGCCCAAAAACATGTTTTTTTTTTTTTTAATAAAAAAAGCTTAGAACGCCTAAACGGGTTAACTAGGTTTTCACCATGGGTACAGGGCGCTCGTACCGTGTAATTTAAACGGGCGGGCCGCGGGATACCCTCCGGGACGGCCCCGCCCGCCCGTTGCTCACACCTAGGTAGGAGGGGAGGGGAGATAAAATTTTGACCAAATTGTCCATGGAAAATTTTAAAAATTATATAACTTTTTGCGTTGTTCTCCGCACATTAACTTTAGAAGCATGTCACATTATGATGATATCTGACTATTCACGCTAGGGATGGGCACCTCCCTTTCCTCCCTCACCTCCAACCAAACATAGCCTAATGAGGCATTATATATATATACATATTATTATTTATTTAAATTTAAATTATATCTGTTTTTTAGAATGTATTTTTACATCAAGTATCTTAAATTAATTAGTTTCTAAGATATTAGTGTTATAAGACAAATATTTCTGAATACAAGACTGGAAACTAATTAATTTGAGAAATTAGATAACAAAAAATTATAGAGAACATCATATAATTTAAATCTAAATAAATAAAATATATAAGAAATAAAAATAAAAATCTGATCATCCCTCTAATAAAAATAGATTTTTTTTTTTATATATAAAAATTTTAGGAAAGGGGTTGGGCTCACCCACAATTCAAGGGTAGGACGCTTGGAGATTAGTCTGCAGGGTATACTGGGTTTGAGAGTACACATGCCTCCACCTCTTCCTAGAGTTTCCATTGCTTCGTAGACCCCTAGGATGCCTCCCCCAGTGCCTTGACCAATTCTAGGATCGAACTCCCCCCTTTTGGTGAGAAAGTCCGGCCCCTTTGCCAGTTGAACCCAAGGATAAGGGGTTAATAAAAATAGATGGATGAGTATATAAGATGTACATAAGAGATAAGAGATGTGCACTTAATATTAACCCCATTCCAAATCTGGTCAAATTAGCTATGGTATTCTTTTCTTGATTTCAAGGAAAATTCTATGTAAATACTTTTTAGATTATAAAATCCAAAATAAGTTATTCAAAATATCACAAATCTCATATCACCTGGTGGTATTAGTAGCAAATTTTAAAATGTTGTTGATTTACTTTTATGTCCTTGTCCTTTTACTACTTTCTACCATCTTGGTCTTCCTCATTGCTGATGCTTCTGCTCCTTCTTTCATCTTGTTCATCAGCCAGTCCACCCTCAGGGCCAATCCATCACCATCATCATCACCCCCAAAAAGCTCCTGATCATCCCCCCTTCAGTCTCAAATACTTGACTTGCGTCTAGTTCTCAGAATGCTTCTAAACTTTGTACTATCTTCTTCTCAAAGATTCAAAAGGGCTCTTGGCACCTTAGTACAATTAATCTCACTCATAGAGATTTATCGCTTCCCTTACAACTTGTAAGATAAATACCCCCCATTAAAAATTTCACAATCTTGAATAACTTAGAATTGAGTTTAATATGTAAAGAACTATTTATCTTTAGAGTAAATGATAAACACAAAGCTTCATGAAAAACAAAGTATTAGAGACCTTAGCACATAAGAAAGAATTTAATGCACGGCAAATGAAGCTCATTCAATTGATGTTTTGTCTTCAATGATTTTCTACTTATAGGAAGAGAGATTTAAATGATTATTGAAGCTCGATTCTTCCCACTACTCTACAAGGTGACCGTTTGAGCTTGCACTAAATGCTTTTGACATAAACTCAAATTTGGTGTGTAATATAGCTGTTGAAGTTTAATGGATCAATTACCTATAAACTCATATTAAACTTGAATAAATGTGTTCAAGAATGATTTAATCTTTCATTGGTTGAGTTTCAAAGAGTTTATAAAAATCCTTTGACAGATTAAAAAGTGGAAGAAGTATGTCTTTGGTCAAACTCGCAGGTTACAAAAGTTCTGGGTATGCTTTCACAAATGACTCCAGCACAACTCACAGGCTACAAAGCTTGGTTATGTAAATTACACAAATCTTGCAAAGTTAATTATGATTACTTTTGAAATATGGAAGTCATGTCTTGAGTTATGTAACGTGACTTGAGTTAGAGTGTTTCTTCTCATTTTCAAGAACTTGAACTTGTATGAAACTTGCAAGTTAACTTGAAATATTTATAAAGAAAACATGGTCATGACTCGAGTTATCCTAATGATTTTCAAAAGATGGTCAAGTTAAATAGCAGGTTTCAAATGAGTCTAAATTAAGATGGAGCTTACTCGAGTTAATTTAAAAAATGACTTGAAGCATGAAAAAAATTACTCTTGCTACTTGATAAACCATATTGAAACTTGCAAATTAGAATTTGAAACATAAGCTATGACTTGAGTTGAGTTTTTGTGTTTTCTGAATCTGAACATGTGACTTGCATATTATAAACGAGTTATACTATAGAACTCCCTTGACTCGAGGTAATGAATATATTACTCGGGTTGTTCTCTAAAAATTCTTAACCAAGTTTTAGTGATAGAAAAGACTAGAAAGTTTCAAACAAGTTCGCCTCACAGGATATCATGACTTGAGTTAAAAATTATTGACTCGAGTTAAAATGAAATCTTTAAAAGATAAAGAGAATGACTTGCATGTTTTAAATGAGTTATCTAAGCAACAAGACTTGACTCAGGGTATCTTAGAAAGTGACTCGGGGCAATATTTGACCAAAAAAATTTATCAGTTGCGATACTGATGTTTTTACTAATTTAAAGTCTTTTAACTCCTCAAAATAGTGCCTCCAAGATTTGTTATTATTAAAACACTTCATTCACAGATCCATCTATTCTCACTTTCCCTAATGGCGCTCCCACATCCACTCCTACCATCCTATAGGACAAAGCCATCTACTTTCAATTTGACAAAATAGCTTGGAAGCACATATGTTCACTAGCAAGTCCTTATTTGAATCATGCTCGAAGACAAACTATCATTTGCCTTTACATGATTGACATCTTCAATAGAATTAAACAATTTACTAAAAAGAGTCGCTCAAATATCATTTCAACTTTTTTGTTTTTTTGTTTATAATAATCTTCTTTGTTTCACTTTCACATGTAGATTGCTATCTATATATATTGGTTACATATTATATATATTTGTTGACAAAAGAAATATATTTATATGTTTTATATATTAACCCACACACTTATAAAACAAAGCATATGTCTCTTTTTTCTTCAACTTAATTTTTTAATATTATCGTATCTTAAGAAGTAAAATATTTAAAATATATATATTTAAATTAATGAGATAACATGTTAAAATTAATAAAAACATCCTTCAAAATGTATATACAAATAATCTTTTTAACTATAAATGATATAACATGCAATATTACAGAATCACAAATTTATAATAGTTACTATCGACCATAAATCACAGTTATGAATTGTCATATATGGAAGTACTATATATGCTCAGTGTAAAATAAATAACGGTTCTAAAACGTGTTTATTCAATATCTATTATAACAATTCTAATATAACACTCATCATGTATCAAAGCTTGATGAGACCATGATGTACGTGATGCAAGCGTAATAAAAAACAGACTCATAAACAACTGTTGTATAATCAGTAGAGCCGGGAAATCGGGCCAGCCCGTTTAAGCCCTGGCCTTGTAGGGCTCGGGCTTAAAAAATCAGTCAGAATTTTGAATTTGGCCCTATAGGGCCGGCCCTGCAGGGCCTCAGGCTTAATCGGGCCGGCCCGTTAGGCCCGTTTCGCTGTAGCATTTTTTTTTTTACTTGGCCTTTATCTATGTATGAATGACCTAACCACAAATCTCATCGGGTTACATTTCTGCAAAGCTTTGGGTAGCAAGTTAGCAACTTTTGCATGTAATATGAGTGTATTTTAGCATTTTCATCTATGCAAAAGATATCAATTGGGGGTTCGATGTTTCCTCTAGTAATTGACATTTTGTATGGACGGTCAAACGGAACTTGGAAGATATTTGTTAAAACGCATAAAGCACATATCCGTACTTAAACTAAACAATATGACTTGGAATGACATGATAATAAATGATAATAAATACTTGGATTCCATGGTTAATTTATTCATAAAAGCTATAGTGAATGTAAAAGTTCACAAAGATTAATTTGCAAGTCTCTACTTCAACTTTACAGGAGTTCTGTGCAATTTAATAAAAAATTATTGTACATTGTATTGTGGGGTTAAGTTTTGATCGAGTATGATTTTTGATGCAGCCTAATGTCTTTATCACAAAGATTACAAGAAAAAACTCAAGGGACTAATGAATCATTAGCTAAGTCGGCATGATTGGTGAAGAAGGTGACAATTGACAATGATAGTGGTATGCTTCTTATATTTTATGTGAGTTATCTAATGTTGTTTAGTTTAATGCTTCTTATGTTTTATGTGAGTCAATTGTGGACAATGGTTTGTTTTTTGTTATGAATTAATGAATGTGTTTATTTGTTGGATGATTTGTATTGTTTAGATATTAATGTTGATAATATTTATTTGATAGATTAGAACTTTGATGGTTGCAATTTACTAATTATATTTCTCTCGAAAAAAAAACTAGAAGAAAAATAGTTAAAATTTGGAATAGTAATTTCCAGGCCCTATAGGGCCGGCCCTGGCCCTAGTATTATCGGGCCGGACTTTAAAAAAACAGACGTTTTCCTTATCCCAGGCCTTGTCGGGCCAGCCGGCCCTGATTCCCAACTCTAATAATCAGTAATGATGGTGTAATACATAATGGTCTCACGTAAATAATCGTTATTTATATAGTAATATACATTATAGTTTTTATGTAAGAATCGTGACTTTCAATAATAATAAACAACGGTCTCAATTTTTTTGTTTAAAAAAAAATCAGCCTGGTTAGATACGCTTAAATATAATACAAAGGTTAAAATAAACCCAAGATTGAAGAAGAGGACCAAGTCGAAATATATCCAATTTGAGTATGAGTGTTAGAAATTAAATTTTTTTTTTCCCATTTTTATTTTCTTTAACTAATTTTTTGATTTTATTTTAGATAATACTTTCACCCTTTTAAATTAAGTTATGTTTTCGAAGCAATGTTATTTATGATAATAAAAAATTAACTGAAATTTTAACTAAAGAGAACTTGAAAAAAATGTTAGTTGAGAATAAAACATATAATAATTGTGTTCAACTTGTGGTAACGAAATCCAATCATTTAAAAAAAATTACAGCAATTTTCTTAAAAAGTGGTGAAAATGGATTTGTTTTGTTTTGTTGTTGTTGTTGTTGAAAAAAACAAAATAAATTAACATGTGAAAAAAGTTTGTTTACAAAATGTTCATATAAGTTTAAAGAGTTAAAGTTCACTTTTGGTTTGACACTATAATTCTCGCTTGGGTGTAAAAGTACAAAGATATTTAAATTAATGTAAAAATGACACAGGCGGTAAGTCAACTAACATTGACCATTTAATAAACATGTTGATTAAGAAAATGGTTCAAAAATGTATACAAAGTTTCTAAAAGATTACAAAAATGTCACAGGCGTTAAGTCAACCAATGATGACTGCTTTTTAGCAATCCTCACACATGTTATACAATGTTTTCGTTCCCAACGGTCCTATTTGCCACTACAAGTCTTTTGCAAGACAACATAGCAACACAACCCTAGTTTTTTTTTTTTTTTTTAAATTTTTTTTTTCTTCAATCGATCAATGAAAATATTATCAAAAATTTTAGGTAAAGAAACAAGACAAAGAAACCAAAGTATACTATAGTGGATGAGGCGACAAGGGGAGAGGTAGCATTGGCATGAAGGAGGTACAACCATTGTGTCATACACAAGACCCTATAGTGGCAAACATGGCCATTGGGAGTAAAAATGTGCAACATATGTGGGAATTGTTTGTTAAACGGTTAACATTGAATTACTTAACGATCGTGACATTTTTGCACCATATCAAAAACCTTAAAGGTATTTTTTGTATTATTTTTTTCACTTGACATATTTAATAAACAATCAACACTAATAGACTAGACAGTCATGACACTTTTAAACCATTTTTTAAAGAATAGCATCCTTTTGAAAGGTTGCATCGTGGTAATTGGCCGCTTTTTGTTTGAGTTAAAAACTCGTTTTTTTTTCCCTTAAGAATTTCAAAGTTGCATCCACTCTTTACAAGAATGTTGATGATTACTCCTAAATTCTTGGGAGTGCCTAAGTTGTAGTATCTTTAGAAGAAACTACATGTTTGGTAATATGAAAACAAGACTTGAGACTAGTCTTAGTTGTCGTGAGTACTCTAGTGTGAAACTTGCAAGATGGTAAAACATTCTGCTTTTCAATTCGTTGGTAGAGCTATTTATTTGATCCCATACAATTTTTAGAACACCTTATATAAAAACAAATAGTCAATTTTGAAAGAACTTAAATCGTTAGGTTTGAACTAGTATAAACTCGTTATGCATCATTCTCTTCTCCCATCTCTCTTTAGCTTTCAATATTGTCTTCCTTTGCTCTCTTCCCCCATCCCTTTTTAGCTTCCAATATTGTCTTCCTTTGCTCTGTCTAACAGAGTGTGTAACACCCCGTTTTGAGAAGCCATTTTTTTTTTGGTCAGAGTAGAGCATCGGAGCAAGTGAGTAACTGATAAACATTTAAAAGGTTAATTATAGTGTGTCTGGCTAATAGTGGTACATTTATCCGAGTATTTCAAAAAGCAATACGTATCAAAATGAAAGATTCCTGGCCGGGGCTTTACGCGTGCTGCTTGCCCTTATCTTCGGCCCTCAGTTCTCCTGACCCTGAAGCTACTGTAAGGGCTAAGGTCCAATGCCCATCGGACCTCAGGTAACGGTTAACCTTATGCTCAAATATGACAGTATATGTATGACAGATATTCATAACATTACAGCAGAAATCTATACATAAGCACACAGCAGATGCAATATTAACACAACAACAGTACATAAGCACACAACAGATGTAAAGTCACACACGTCTACACTATCCAGTGCCACGGCAGCTGCCCGTGTCTTCAGCACTAGGAAAACTCAACGATATTATCAAGACTATAACCCGTGTAAAGCCGAATGTACAAGTGGTGATCTAAGACGGAGTCTTAGTCTATGAAATCATTCATCACATATAAGCATATAATAAGCATTAGAGTGTTATAGTACGCGTTCGTACCTGAGTCGGTGATAGCGGTACGTACGTCGGTCGGTATGCGTTCTTGGATAGCCTATAATAGTAATATCGCTTTATTAATCTATAAATCATATCCTAAGAGGTACTTTGGCCACTAATGACTATTTTACCCTTGGTAAATTTATTTTTCACTTTATTCCCCCAAAATTTCGTAAAAACGTCGGATTTACAACATTTAGGCGCATTTTTCGTCTAACTTTGAAAAATCATAACTAATTCTAGAAAAATCGAAATGAGGGTCCGTAAAATTCCCCGGAATCCTTAGGATGTCTATTTTTGAGAAAAAAATATTAACTTCCACCTAGAATTTAAGAACAATTCCCAGTTTTCATGTTTTCACACGCTGCCCAGAAATTTTCCCAGAATGACGTCGATGTCATGAAGTGGTAATCGGATAAGAAATAAATTGCTTTGTTTGCCATTAGCCAATTCACAGCTGCCCGTGTCCTCAGCACCCAAAAATTCATGTTTTAAGAACAATATCTTCTTATTACCACGAGTTGATCATTGCTTTGTTTGCCGTTAGCCAATTAAGAACGAGAATGACATCGATGTCATGAAGTGGTAATCCGATAAGGTCTATGTTAGACTCGCGTCCATTCCCACTCGCAATACAATTTAGACATGCATTAGAAGCTAAAGATTTCACGCCAAGCGGTGTAGCTACTATCAAATCGTAAGTTAATCTATAGGCATGCATTCCTAGACGATTTGCACAATCATAAGAAATAAACGAGTGACTAGCACCCGAATCATACAATGCCTGTAGCAGATTCCCGTTAAGAGAGATAGTACCTTGGATCATCTCAGGAGATTTTCTGGCCTCAGCGTTGGTCAAAGACGTAAAACTTCGGCTGGGTTTTGTGGCCTTATCTATGCGCAGCTCTTTGAGGACAATTTATGCTAATGTGCCCCGGCTTCTGACATTTGTAGCAAATTTGTTTCCCTTCACAGTTTGCACCTTGATGGTACTTCCCGCATTTTGGGCATGGTCGGGGTCCCGGCATCCTTGGATAGTTCTGCTGCCCAAATTGAAATGGTCTCCTGTTTCTGCCTCGGGGGTTGCTCCATGGTGCCTTCCTCTTTTGTGAGGAGTTTCCTTGGCTAAAACCGCCACGATTTGCACCGTCGCTATTAAAGGTTCTGGACTTACGTAGTTCCTTCAAGTTTCGTTCAATCAGCCGACAGGATTCAATGCTTGAATTAACTCTGAGAACTGCTGAGACACAAGCATTTCCCTTATCTCATACTTCAACCCGTAAATAAGTATATTTGCCATACTGCTTTCATCATCATTTCGTCTCAGATGTGATGAGTATCGAGACAAATTGGTAAACCGGGCAAAGTGGTCGTCAAATGACTCCTCCTGACCTTGTTGGATGTGAAGGAAATCGATTCTACGATCATCCGCACGAGGAGGAAAGTATTGCTCGTTGAATTTTTCCAGAAATTTCTCCCATGTGATGGGACAGTAGCGCGCCCGTAGTGTTGCCGCAATGCTCCTCCACCATCGGTCTGCATCCCCTTCTAGTTTATAAATTGCCAACTGAGCTTTTCTGTTCTCTGGACACTGTCACTCCATGACTTCAAAGATCTTATCCAGCCTCATTAACCAGTCCTCAGCTGTGTCGAGCTTGCCACGGAAAGCTGGTGGCTTAAGCTTGCAGAATTGGGTGACCTAGTACTGCGTGGTCTCAACCACTCGGTTGGGTTGAGGCAGCACTGCCATTGCTCTCCCTTGTCGAGGAGGTGATTGAGATCTGTCAGACTCCTCAGCTTCCTCGGTGCGTCTGCCGTCTTGTTCGTCTTCGTCTTCGTCTTCCTCCTCAGAATCTTCCTGCTCATCATCTTGTTGTTCTTCTTCGGCTTGCCGTCCCTCTATTTGTCTTTCAACTTGTCTCTCCTGCCTTCCGACAAGGAGTGCGTCGATTAGAACTCTTTGTTCCTGTAGCATCCTTCTCATTTCCTGCATCTCATTCTCCTCTGGTTGTTGTGGTTCTTGTTGTTTGGGCTCGTGTACTGGTATGGTTCGTGGCTATTTGCCTCTACATCTACCTCTGCCTCGGCCTCTAGGGACTCTGGCTCCTCTTAGGTTTGCCATATTAAATTTTTCCCCTTTTTTATGAAGAACAATAGATTTAGAGAAACAATGATTAGCAAACAAGTAGCGATCAGTACATAACTCAAACATATTTATATATTCATAGTCAAGTTAACATTTTACAGCGGTTACCCTAATACTGTCGTTTAAACAAGTTGATATTTTACAGCCCCTTTATCTAAAAGGTATTTTACATCCCCTTAGGGTTTTTAGAGAGGTTTTTCTACACAACTATAATACATTACTATTACTATATAGCTTGTACTATTCTTCTCCACAGCTTCCTTCAACTGGTACCGAGTTTTTTGCTCCCATCCCTCGTCTACATGTTCCGATGCACTAGGCATTTGAGACGCCCGAGGTAAAAATAAGTATCTTTGATGGGTCCCTCATCTAGAAGTTTGTTTATCTTCCTGACCTAGAAGCGAGTACGGGGAAAATGGTGCAGAGTGGATCTAATCCAGTCTCCGGGAGGGTAAGGAAATTGGATCGGTGAGTACATCTCATGGAATCTCTTGACGAGGTCTAGGTAACGAAGGTACTTCTCCCGATTGGTTGCAGTGTTTATCCCTACTTGTATGACGTCTAGTCGTAGGGCTAGCGTTAACATACTGTTATCATCTAGGACATACTGTAGGTCGTCGGGGTCGGCATCAGCTTCTCTGTCAAGGGCTCTTATCTGGGGGTAATCGAAGTTGTCACCTACTGATGAATGGTGTGATCCGGCAGGACATCCTGGTGCTTGGGCTAGGTATTCCATGTTTAAGGGTATGGCATGGATTGGCTCCGGGTTGTATAAGTTGTCCTCTGAATATTTCGGTCCAGGGTGGTACTCGGGTTCCGGGTCATCTAGGTGTGCAACAGGATAATAATGATTGTATACCGGCTCAAAATTATGTTCGGGAGCGGGGTATATTGGAACAACTTGAGGTTCAGGTTCAAGTGGAAGGTAAATTGGATCGGGGTTTAGTCTAAGTCCAACCATTTTCGGAACTACCGATCTCTGGGTGTTACGTCTCATTCTCCCGTGATAATTTATAAAAGGGAATTCTTCCCTGTCCATCTCTACAACATTTACACCAAAGTTATATCAGTACTCATTTTCAAAATATGCTCTAAGTTAAAAGGCTTAGAACCTAACTCCGTTAATAAAACAATTTGGCCAGGTAGGTATCTATCATGGAAGTCTCACCGAGTTCACGGCGACTGATTGACTGATCCACATAGACTAGCCCAACCTTCGGCACCAAACTGTTTGGAGTAACATAGTTAAATTCGTGCCAGAATGAATTGCTTTGATACCAAAAATGTAACACCCCGTTTTGAAAAGCCGATTTTTTTTTTTTTTGTCAGAGTAGAGAATCGGAGCAAGTGAGTAACTGATAAACATTTAAAAGGTTAATTATAGTGTGTCTGGCTAATAGTGGTACATTTATCCGAGTATTTCAAAAAGCAATACGTATCATAATGAAAGATTTCCGGCCAGGGCTTTACACGTGCTGCTTGCCCTTATCTTTGACCCTCGGTCCTCCTAACCTTGAAGCTACTGTAAGGGCTAAGGTCCAATGCCCATCGGACCTCAGATAACGGTTAACCTTATGCTCAAATATGACAGTATATGTATGACAGATATTCATAACATTACAACAGAAATCAATACATAAGCACACAGCAGATGCAAGATTAACACAACAGTACATAAGCACACAACAGATGTAAAGTCACACACGCAGGTGCCCGTGTTCTCAGCGCTAAGAAAACTCAACGGTATTATCAAGACTATAACCCGTGTAAAGCCAAATGTATAAGTGGTGATCTAAGACGGAGTCTTAGTCTATGAAATCATTCATCACATATAAGCATATAATAAGCATTAGAGTTAGTGTTACAGTACACTTTCGTACCTGAGTCGAAGATAGCGGTACGTACGTAGGTCGGTATGCGTTCTCGGATAGCCTATAATAGTAATATCTCTTTATTATTAATCTATAAATAATATCCTAAGAGGTATTTTGGCCACTAATGACTATTTTACCTCTGGTAAATTTATTTTTCACTTTATTCCCCCAAAATTTCGTAAAAACGTTGGTTACAGCATTTAGGGCAGATTTTTCGTCTAACTTTGAAAAATCATAACTAATTCTAGAAAAATCAAAACGAGGGTCCGTAAAATTCCCCGGAATCCTTAGGATGTCTATTTTTGAGAAAAAATATTAACTTCCGCCCAAAATTTAAGAACAATTCCTAGTTTTCATGTTTTCACACGCCGCCTTAAATTTTCCCGAGAAAACATAGCTTTCTTCAAGAATTTTTATCTCTTTGTACAAAATTCAATATGATACATTATAGCTCTCTACTACTCTCTCTCTCTCTCTCTTTCCAGATTGCTCTTGCTTGTTTTGGTGTGAAGAATGAATGAAATCCAAGGTGCCTATTTATAGAATTTTGTCATGGCATTTTCGTGAATTTTTCAAACCTTGCTCTTCTTGCATTTTGGCCATTGGATCTAGGTTAATTAAGAAACTCTCATCCTTACCATCTGTTCTCTTCCATTTTTTAAATAAACCATGACTATTTAATCCACCATGTGTTTTAATGCGATAATATCTAGATATTAACTCAAAAAGTTTCTTCCTCCTTCCAATTGGACCCCCCAAAAAAAAAAAAAAAAAACACACACACACACACTTGGATTGAGCTTTTAATATCTCACATAATCAATGAGAAAATCCTCTAATTGGTTGATCCTTGCTTCACATAGATTATGCTTTATGAGGTTTAATTAAGGCCTTAGGATTTAGCTTTATGAAATTAAATCTTGGCCTTCCTTTTGTGTTGAAAAAAAATCCTACTTACTATTGATGACATTTATCTTATATCACATGTGCTCTTGGGAGTTTATTATTGTTTAATCTTTTTCCTCTTATTAGAGTGAAATTAAGCCCCCCCCCCCACCATTAGACTTAGGGGATGATAAATTAATCTTGGTTATTATCCCTAATATAGTGTTTTAGATGTTATTAGGCCTAATTGTCAAAGTAAGATTGGTTTCTATATAAATTATGATCATTAAAAATCCCTTTTATGCTAATCTTGGGTTTTTATTAGCCTTTGACCACTAATTAATCTCATACATTTCTTAATTATGCCTTTTTAATTTAATTATTAATTAATTACGAAAATTAACATAAATATTTTAATTTTTGCAATTTTAATTGCCCATTAATTGTTGATGATTTCTTTTAATTGGAATAAGTATTTCCATGTCATTTTATCGTCTCTTATGATTATTGATTATTATGATGATTTTATGATATTTTATGATTAAATATGAACTAACTATTAAATTGTAAATTATAGGACATTTTATGATCTCTAATTTAGAAATTTGGGATTTGGATTTATCGATTCCAAAGACAAATTTCCCTAAAAATTATAATAAATCAATTAAAATTTAGAGACAACATACTCTCCTAATTTAATAGGTATTACTTGCCAAAATATGATATTTAGGAGAAACACAAATTTTAGGGTATTACAGAGTGTGCAGCAAATGTCAGACTAGCACAAGGACGAGGGGACGATGGCAATCGAGAAAGAAGACTTGGGCCATGTTTGGGTGTAACAAAGTGAGAGGAAAATAAAGGAAGTGAATATGAGTAAAGAAAACTACCCAAAAAAAAAAAAAAAATTACCATTTTTTCGAGTTTTCTCTCCTAATATTCTCTCCATCTAAACATAAAATTAGCAGTTGAGAGTGTAAAAAGAGAATGCGAATATCTTGTTCAAGAAGAAATATTAAAAAAAAAAAAAAAAAAAAGTAAGAAAGAAAAGAAAACAACCTTATGGACTAAACTCAAGCCGGAGTTTGGACCTTGTTTTTTTTCCCCGGTTTATTAACAACAAGCCCAAAAGACGTTTTAGGTTAAAAGCTCCCAATTTTCAAGGCTTAGCCCTAAAAAAGGGTTTAAACCAACGTTTTTAAGCCTAGACTGGTCAGTAAACCAGTCGGGACACTGGGTCAAAGGTTAGTGGGTCAGACCGGAGTTAAACCGGACCAAATCAGTGAAAAATTGATTTTTTTTCCCAAACACCCCCCATTTTCATATCTAAAAGATTAAAAAATGTCATCTCCTCCCTCCTGCTGTAGTGCGTCAAATCAATCAATTAATAAGCTAGTGACCAATGGTTCAACCAAATATCTAGTGGGTCTTTTGATGTTTTTTTTACCTTAACCAATCATTCAACAAATAAATGTTTTTTTCCTTACTCATCATCAACAAAACGTCAAAACCCTCCTCTCTTCCATGGCCAGTCTCATCTCTCTCTCTCACACGGTGATATCAACACCCTCTTCAAACTTCATTTTCAGATCTCTCTTTCCCTCTTCACCACTTCAGATTTCTCTCTCCCTTCCTTGGCTGGCCAATGTCTTCCCTACTGATGGAGAGCCTCGACATTGAGAAGCATGGAGGTACGAAACATGCCGTCTAGCCACCGCCGACATCCACGACGTCTTCCCTTCAAACCTTCACCTTCTTCTTTCTCCATTGCCCATTGCTCCACTCGCTCTCTTCTCACTGTAGAGTATGTGATGTGGCTTCACCAACCAACAAACAAGCAACAAAGAGTATGTAAAAAACAACCGACACTTTCTTCTCCATCTCATTCAGTCTTTTTTTTTTTTTAAAAAAAAAAATCAAACTTTTTGACTCTTGACTCGAACAACTAGCCGGTTCAAGCCGAGTTGACTCTGGGTCAACTTGTGATCGAGGTTTCACCCCTAACTCGAACCGATTTTCTAGCTGGTTCGCCAGATTCCGGTTCGAACCGGCCGGTCTGTTCCAAGTTTCATAACCTTGATTTAAACAAATAGCCTAATAGATTTGACACGTATTATTGATTTTACAAGATCCAATTGTGGATGATCCACATTCATCTTGTAGTAATTGCCCAATTATGTGAAATAACGACAGATTAAGACACCATATGAACACCACTATTATAGATAAGGGAAATCACATAACACAAAAAGCTTAAGATTGGCCAAGAATTGTTCTATGAAGACATTATAAGGGCCATACAGAATATATCTCATTCACATATAGAGTATACTGCAAGTTAACTGGAAACCTAAAAAGATTGTCCTAATTGTAACTACTCATTGAGCCACCCAGTTGAGTTATAGTGGGAATATGCATTGTGAGGATGCATAAAACCAATAGAAGAACCTCCATATTCGGGTTGTGGTGGCGGGCCTCCATATCCAGATCGTGGTGGTGGGCCTCCATATTTAGGTTGCGGCGATAGATATCCGGTTGATAGGCCCCCATATCCAGGTGCAAGCTGTGGGTCTCTATATGCTGGTTGTGGCGGCACACGAAGACCAATTATTGTTGGTTCTAACCCTAAAGTCCTTGTCCTGACATGGTTCGATTCATCCAGGCAAGGTGCATATTGTTGCATAGTAGATGTATTTAGGTAAGATGGCCTAAGGTCTGAACCAAGTTGACCATGGTTAGTTCCTATAGGGCCAAAAGCAGAATCACAACCAGATTGAAACCTACTTCTAATATAAACTTCATCTTGAATCCCATACACGCGATTTTGTTGCCTAATATCACTTTCCCTCAACGCTGTTCATCCTTGAAATGAGATCTATACTCAAAGCTCTTAGGGCTGCCTGCCAGAGGGCTATTACGATGTTCCTCAAAATTCCTTGCTCTGTAATCAGAACGAGAACGAGCATAGCTTGACCGATTTCGATTTCTAGTCCTATGACTGGCTCTTTCACGCACCTTGTGTGAGTGAAAGGTGGACTCATAATTCTCATTAGTATGATCATTGACCTCATGTGAAGATATTGGCCTAGACAGATTAGTAAGTTCCTTTGCCAGTCTGTGATTACATACTCTCTGTTGACTCTGTTGCATCACTTCGTCATAAGTATCATTTACTGCCTGTTTGTTGGTTGGTGAAACCACATCACATACTCTACTGGCATTCCCTTCAGTTCGCTTCTTCCGTGAAGTCTTGTCTGAATTGGTTATGCTCTTGTCGGACTTGCTTATGCTATGCTCTTGTACCACATGATTCCATAGGCAAGATTACCATGAGACAAGTTTTCTTCCGACCTTCGCTCCTTGAAGCTTAGACCACCTTCAAGATCATTGTCTACCTTTGGAAGGTCATAACCCAGCATGATATTGTCGCCATGATCAACATCCATAATATGATCAGCAGGTGAAATGTCATCAAACCTCTTTTCTATAACTGGATCATCACGTTGGCTAGGAACATGACCATGCTCTTGGGCTATTAGCTTGTGTGTATCAGTCCAATCTTGACGGCTCCAAAGATATAGTACAGGTGCCCTCACGTTCGCTTGACCCATTTGTCTGTCATTAATATCAATTGATCCAGGCAGATAAAATGACTGGAGGCAAAGTACAAAAAAGGGAATTAGACTGTTGTCACACCACAAAAGAACATTTATTTGTGAAAAATGTTCAAAAAATCACCACAGGAATTAATAAAAGAAATTGTTAATTTACCTTGCCAGATAGAAAGTTCTCATCCTCCCAAACAAGATCATAAGGAGCTCGTTTATTATCTAGCCTACAAAAAGGGGGAAGAATGTATGACAAACAGAACAAAAGGCTTGTTTTGTTTAGTATGAAAACAAATATTATTTCTCTTCGCTATCAAGAAAGGGGGATGGATTTTTTTTTTTTTTTTTTTGGGGGGGGGGGGTGGTGGTTGGAAGACAAATACCTCTCTGTTTTTGGTGGAACAACTAGAATGAGGAGTTTTGGTTTAAACTGAAGAGCTGTATTGATAAACATGTCAGCATCTTTTCCATTAACACCAAAGGGGGGATTGAGGCCCATAATCTGTTCAACCATAAATGGAAAATATGAAAAAATAAATAACTAAATAAATAAAAATAAATAACCCTTCTGAATTTACACACAGAACCATGTGATGCAAGAAAGCTCACCAATTTTGAACCCTTAGGCAGCTCCTTCCGTTTGACACTCATCCAATCCCTCATTTCAAAATGAAAATCATTCTGTTAAAAAAAAAAAAAAAAAAAAAAAAAAAAAAAAAAAAAAGTGATCAAGAACTTAAGAATCATATGAAAAACCCCAAGACAGATCCTAGTTTACGTCAACATTCACCACAAAAAAGGTATTATAGCTTTCGAACTTCAAATCATCAGCCCCACAAACTATCTAAAAGCATCATAGCTTCCAAACTTCAAATGAAACTACTAAAAAACTTTTACATTTGCTCACCAAATGATAAATGATTTCACTTTGTGACAAAAACATTCTTTTGGTATTCAAAAATGGCAATGTAGATAAAAAAGAGATGCAATCACTTTTTTATCAGACGGTGCTCATCCTACACAGTAGGAATGAAGTTGAGCTACTATGGGCCCATTTGGGATAGCGATGGTAGAAGTGGCTTTTGTTTCTGATAATCTTTTCTTGATGGACTTTTTCTGATGTGATTTGTGTTTGGGATAGCTTCAGAAAAAGCAACTTCAGACCTTGAAGCTTGGGTAGGTGGTTTCACAAAAAAAGAAGCTTCAGACTTTGAAGCCCATCAAAGTGTGAAGCCATACCAAACATTCATTATTCCTGCTTCTCCATTCAGTGGTCTTTTTTTAGCTTTTAAAGCCATGCCAAATAGGCTCTATATCTAATTCATGCATCCACCTGATTAAATATTAAAGTTTCATGTTGGAAATAGGATTTAAAGGCTCAATAGTTTTAGCATATTAATTTATGGCTAAAACCTACAACCCCCCCCCCCCCCCAAAAAAAAAAAAAAAAAAAACCTTTAAAACATTAAGGAAGCTATTTTAAACTTCAAATTGTTAGTGGGTGTTAGAATATTGGGAAATAAATTAGGAGATTTGTTAGAATATTTAGGATCCCTTGATTATAGGATCTGATTTCATATTTCCTAATCTTAACTGTAATCCCTAATTTCCCTCAACTAATTTCCCTCCCTAAGCCTATATATTGTATCTTCTCTTCATCTAAATAAATTAAGAGTGTTTATGCCTTTGAATTTCAATATGATATCAAAGCTAGGTCTACCTCCAGACCCACAATAAATCAAAGTAGGGTTTGCCTCAAGACTTTTGAACCTTCCCTCTGACCCTTGACGCTACCTGTCTCAAAGGATAGGAAACCCTTCGACCCTTTCCTCTGACCTACGACGAAACCCTTCGTCACAGAAGAGGGAGGCCGAGATCACAGAGAAAGAGAGACACAAGCGTGAAAGTGAGAATGGCGACTTTCAGAGGAGGAATTGCGACTTTCAGGTCTGCCTGAGGGAGAGAACGTGGAGCAAAACCGCCACCATAGACGACATCAGTGGATGCCGATCAGCAAATCCCAGAGGAGCAACGGCGATCTACTTGGCGCTGGTGCTCTCCTCGGCGCATGACACCTATGCACCTTGAACAATGACCTCTGGAGACATTTTTTCCTTAGTGACATGGATCTCTCCCGATTTCGTCCCTAATTTGGATCAATTCCGGAAAATCCAACCAGAGTGACTCCCACCGCTTTTATATTTGGTACAAATTCTTAGAAAATAGTACCACCTAGAACCACAAAGATGGCACCAAATTTCTCTCAAAGTATGGTTATTAACCATAGGTTTAATGATGGACACTATCTCCAGTGGTCACAAAGTGTTATGAGCTATATTCGTGGCCAGAGAAAGGAGAATTACATTAATGGGGCACCCCTTCAACTAGCCCCTAATGAACTAAATTTTGACACATGGTGTCCAAAAAAAATAACCAAGTTATGACTTGGTTGTTTAACTTGATGACTTTGGAGATCAGTGTGGGCTATCTACTTGCCCACACGACAAAGTAAATTTGTTGTGTAACTCGATGACTTTGGAGATCAGTAAGGGCTATTTGTTTGACCACACAACAAAGTAAATTAGGATGCATCTCGAAGAACTTACTCCTCATTTGATACTGCATTGATCCACCTAAATCGACAACTCCGTGATTTAAGACAAGGTAACATGTCGGTGAGTGAATATTATAATTCTTTGCCAAAATTGTGGCAACAATAGCATTTGTTTGATGTTCATCCCTGGAAAAACATCGCCGATGCTCAATTGTACAAGATGATCGTGGAAGAAGGAAGGATACATGATTTTGCCCATAAGCCTGAATGACTCTTTCGAAGAGATAAGGGGCAGAATCATGGGATTGAAGCCACTACCACAACTCTTTGATGTTAACTTCGTGCAATTCAAGGAAAGTAGATAATGCTTGAACCAAAGTGGCCCAAGCAAATTGAAAGCTCAGCTTTTGCAGTCAAATTCCTACCTCCTTTTGTGCACCTAACCTTTCTTTGTGATAGCCAAACACACCATTCTCTAAAAAAAGACTCCATAACCACCATTACCTTGTCCATTAAGCCATTCCAACGCCCTTTCAACACACAATCACACTATCGGATATATCACTAAAAGCTCCCTGGATTGCATCGCCAGAGACCAACGCACGCATTATCATATGCCACTATTCCATAACCACCATTACCTGGCGGCAAGATAGGCTATCATGCACTACGAAGGCTCCTACCCATGAGATCCACGCACATAGACACCAATAAGCCCCTTGCATTCCAGACATTGTTTTCCGTACTTTTGACCACCTTTCACACTATTTTCACTTGGATATTGGGCACCCTAAACCTTCCCGAAGCAAAGAGCCATCACATAATCATAGGAGTAACATTACTTATGCTTTGTTGATATTTATTTGCAATATTTAGCTTCCTTGAAATTCTAGTTTTAAAAAATAAAGTGTTAGAAAATATTTGATTATGGAATATATTGTAATAGTCAATCGGTATCCTTAACAATCAGTGATTAAAGGAAATCATCATAAATTATCATTAAGAGCCATGTTTCAAATGAATGATTAAAGAAAATCATCATAAATTATCATTAAGAGCCATCAATGCTAAGGGTTACCATCGGTGCAAGCATCCGACTAGGCACCTTCGCAAACCACTTATCTATCTCTCTCCTATTGTATAAATCCACATCATATGTACATGAATATACATGATACATTGTTCCCACCATTCTACTGGAATTTCATTGATTTGCCTCTTGGTATGACTATATTCTGGCACCTTGGAACATTTCGAGATTGTCAAGGGTTTTTATACAAAGAGAAAAAAAGAAGGGAAAAGGAGCAAATAAGAGGGGGAAAAGAGTTAGTGGTATATGTTGATGAAAGATCACACTTAAGGCTTTCTTAATTCTCATTTTCAAACGTCACTTGGGATAGAGGTTATGAGAAGTTGCAAATATGGTTATAAAGGATGCGCGATAAGATCAAGGAGAACTTTATTGTAGAAAGTGTTGGAACAAATATGGCACATCATCTGATATGTTTAGCATCGATAGGGTATCAAAACTTCGGATGGTATAAAGATGAGTATTGATATGAGGTCAACTAAAACTAAAAATTAGAGCATAGCACTTATCGACATTAAAGATATGTTGATCATAGTCATGATGGTATGGTGCCTAGAGTTATAAGAATGCATATCATGAGCAATATGAAAGTATTGATCATTATGGGTACGATGAGCAATGACAAGGGGAGCATCTTTACCGTCGTGAACATACATATGCTAACCAATGAGTACAACTGTTGTCCATACAAGTATGGTGACCGCTACAATACGAGGAAGAAAGTGTTTTTAAAAATAACGACCCTAACTTCTTAAAGAAGTTGAGAAAGAATATAGGAATACTAAAAGATGTTGTGAAGCTGAAGAAGAACATGGTCATTTTTGCAAATATCTTAACGCTATAGCGGAACTTTAGAAGACGCATCATGAGAAGGATGAAAAATGCAACAGAGTAGAAGCTAAACGCCATGACCAAGAATGCACTCGGATACAAGAGGACATAATAAGGACTTGCCAACAACTAAAAGAGTTGTTGGAACATATTTTGCAATTATCTTCATTATCTTTGTTATCTTAGGATTTTCAATTGTAAGCAATTTCGATGAATTGAATAAGACCTAGTTTTTATGTCCACCTCCCCTCTTCTTTCCATCTCCTTTTCCTCTCTTCCTTCCATCTCCCTTTCCTCTCTCTTTCTCTCCTCTACCCCTCCTTCTTTCCCTTCTCATCTCTATGTTCTCCTTCTCCCTTCCCCATGTTACATCATACTGTGTTAGTGGAATTCACCATCGTAGGAGGTAAATCTCTATCATGGAAGGAAGGAGGAACAAAGGTTTGCTTATGGACAAATTATGTGAAATATTACAAGGATAATTTTCTCAGAAAATCTTAAGACTCATTTTCCAAAACCAAGGGGGATGTGGTAGAGTAATCCTATGTAAGATAGGATTTGGATCATGATTTGATTCCTCAATACCCCAAAGGAAATATGAAAACTTGGTATTGACCAATCGTAATCCCAACCCCTCAATTCCACATGCCAAACAAGGCCTAAGATCCAAGTACTAACATGGTCAAGGGTTGTCATGTCCTCTTCTATTATAGCAAATTTATGTACGCACTAAGGCTTCATGGACGATTATAGGCATTGAGATAGCATCTAAGGTAGCAACGAAGGAATAAGTAGGGGACAAGTGGTTACAAGAAACAAAAAGATGAATTAAGATAGGTGCAAGTGTGTGTACCTTTTCAACAGAAAATGGGCAAATCTATGCACATCTCAAAATAGTCTACAAATTCATCTGTATCTAAAGGTCACACTTACTAAAGGGCTATACTTCAAGAAAGGGTCCTTGACAAGGGTAGAAATGTAGAGAGGAACTTGAAGTCAACATAGAGGAACTAGTCAAGCTCTTTTATGACAACCGTTTTACTTTTTTTTTTTGTGCCCAGATATGACAAGCATGTTACAGTCAAGACAGTAAAGAATCTTGTCCATCATGATAGGACAAAGCAAGTGGAGATTAATCGCCATTAGCAAGGATAGTTGAGATATTATATATGCTTTCTAAGGGTATCCGACCTACTCAAAAAGCGTCTTCCTAGTAAGGAATTTGAAACACTTGTTGGCAAGTAGAGCATGGTGAATATCTATAGCTCAATTTGAGGGGGAATGTTGAAAGTTACAAACCCAAAGCCCATGAAAAGTCAGCCCACTTTCTCTAGGGTTCTAATATGTTCCTTTTATCCTATTTAATTGATAGAATTTATCCATTATCCTTTGTCTAGCTTTATTTATCTTATTCTTTTAAGAGAAAATTGGACAGCTATAAAGGCCAGCTTGTTGCCTTTGTACATGTGATGTTTTAACCATTAATAGTAATGGACTTAGAGAATCATTATTCTCAGCCAATTTCATCTAATCGCATTAAAATTTATGCTGAATTGTAAGAACTATTGTCAAAACAAACTCCCTAATGTATATTCACCTTTGTTGGAAGTATATCGTAGTTTTTGTAAAAGCATTTCTTTCCAGCCTCTTCGAGTTTTCTCTTCATCAGGATGCTAAAATCATTTGCACCACAACAGAAGTCCACAATCTGAACACCAACAAATATTAATGAGATATTCAACAAGTAATAGTAGTTAAACACGCATATGCATTTTTAGAGTAAAAGAGACGAAGAGAATAAATTTATTCACAGAATGAAAGAGGCACATAAAAGACAACTACTCCATTGGATCCTATTTATAAGCAACATTCTCTTTCATGGGCTTGGTCCTATATATAAGCAACAATTTTGCTTTGTCTAAATATTTAATGCATTTTTTTCGTTTTTCCCCAATTAGTTACATGTCTCTCTCATCTCTTTTTCCCACTCATTCTCCCTCAATTTTTTTTCCCACTCATTCTCTCTCTCACTCATCTTCATAAATAAGAGTTTGTTTGAAAAAAATTTATATCTCCTACACATTAGTTACTTTTAACTAATAATTTTAACCACCAGTTTGTTTGTGTGAGTTTTTGCTTATAAAAAGGACAGAAGGGAGTAGTAAATAAAACCACTGCTATAGAACTTCTAAAAAAAAAAAGTTACATTTCATAGTATAAATGAAATTCATGCAAACTTGTAAGAAATGGCCATAACCTACATAATTTATTATTATTTTTTTAATAAAAAAATGGAACTAAATTCTCAAGTAATCGTCCCAAGATTTCCAATAGATTAATTGGATTGAGAACAAAAATCACGTCTACTGTCAAACAAGCAGAGGGTAAAACCATTTTGGAAAAGGGAGAAACCACAAAGTATTGATTCAATAAAGAAAAAAACTGATTATTGCTGTAGGAAAAAATAATGCAAATGAAAATAGCTAAATAAGCATGCTGATATAAATATTTTACCGTATCACCAGTTTTGACATACCAATGGAGCCTATCAACAATCTGCACAAACAAAATGAAGCCTTAAGCAGTAACTAATAGATATAATTATGAATTATAAAATTTAAATGGATTCACCTGTGAGAATTCAAAATCCCTTTTTTCTTGGAAACAAGTATGGTGTACAAGGAAGTATATAAGAAAATACACGTGTGTATATCCCACATAATCGGTCTAAAATATATGACACAATAGAATTATTCTAATCCCATGAAATCTAGGATATAACTCAGGAATATAAACTAAAAAAAGCTAGGTTAAATATTAGCCTTTTTGGCTTAGGGGTTGTTTGGTATGAGGGGAGGGAAATTTTTTTGAGTTGGATTTGAAAAAAGGGTTAAATACTATTTTTGCCACGGAAGTATTGGTAAGGGGGCACTCAAGACGCGGAAGTTTTTTTGATATCATTTTTGCCCCAAAAGTTTATGAAAAGGAGCAAATATGCCCGAAAGTTTTTTTTAAGAGCAAATTTGCCCGGAAGTTTTTTTATGGAGCAAATTTACCCTGAAAATTTACAATGAGAGCAACGATCTAGCGGTTAAGATCAACCGATCAATAAGATTACAAGTTTTTAAACTTCCAGGGCAAAAATGATACAAAAAAAACTTTCGGGTGTTGAGTGCCCCTTTACCAATACTTCCATGGCAAAATTGGTATTTAACCCTTGAAAAAAATTAGAGAAGTAGGGTTAAATGTTTTTTTTTTTTTTTTTTTTTTTTTTTTTTGGAATGCGATTTAAAAAAAAAAAATTAGAGAAGTGAGATTAAGAGTTTTTAATTATTTTTTATACCTTTTTATCTTACATCTTTTTATTAAAATTTTATTACCCCATTTCTGCAATTTTTATAATTCCGACTCAAAAATTTCCCCTCCCCTCCAGTCCAAATCCCTTGTGCCAAACAACCCTTAGAGAAAGGCCCAATACACTAACCAAAACCCCCTTCAAGTTGGCAAATAGATGTCAAGCATTCCTAGCTTGCTGACTAACTCATGAAATTGTGTCTTGTCAAGTGGTCTGGTGAGAAGATCAGCCACTTGTTGATGAGATCTTGCATAAGTAAGATTGACAATGCCTCCTTGAATTTTTCCCTTATAAAGTGCCTATCTATTTCAATATGTATGGTCCTATCATGTTGAATAGGATTATTTGCAATTTCCATTGTCGATTGGCTGCCATACCATGCTTGAATTGGAGTTTGTAGCTTCAATTTCAGTTCCTTGAGAAGTTGTATCAACCATATTCCTTCACATATACCAAGGGTCAAGTCCTATACTCATTCAGCACTTTATTCGAAACCATTGGCTTTTTTTTGTTTTTTTTTTTTTTAATTCTCCGAGTCACTAAATTTCCCCACATAAAAGTGAAGTACCCTGTAGTAGACTGCCATTCATTTATGAACCAATCCTAATCTGCACCAGTGTAAAGCTCTAGTCCCCTCGAGATCCTTTTCTTAAACATTCCTTAACCAAGATTCGTCTTCAAGTATCATATACAACTTCTCTATATTCCTCCTGTAGGTTACTTGAGAACTAACTCACTACACCAACAAGTTATGCAATGTCCGACCATTTGTGGGTAAGATAGGTTAACATCCCAAAAAATTGCTAGTATCTTTCCTTGTTCATGGAAACACCATTCTTTTTGAACTCCAAGTTCGTTGTTGTATCCAAAGGAGTGCCTAGTAGACTTGCACCTGATCTAAGGTATATTCCCCTTGTGAGACAACTATATGCCATTTTTTAATCTAGCTACTTAAATTCGAGGGAAATACCTTAGACTACTCAAGTACTTCATCTTAAAACTCATGTGCAAGTGAATGCATTAGACTTGGTATGCCTTCATCATTACCTATCACAATTATATCATCTACATAGACAATTAAGACTATCATTTTCCTGCCAGCATAAAAAGGGTAGCCTAGTGCACAAGGCTCCTCACTAAATGGGGTCAAGGGATAGATGTACATAGCCACACTCCCACAAGCGGAGAGGCTATTTCACAAATAAGGTATGATCAATCTCAAATTGTGTAAACCTAAATTTCATCACACAACTAGTGAATCTCTCAACCCATGCTTGAGGAAATTGTTTTAGACCATACAATGACTTATAAAGTCAACATATGTGATGCATTAGGTTTCCTCACGTCTTCAGGAACAGCCATATACACTTCCTTTTTTTTTTTTTTGGTCAAAGATATACACTTCCTCTTTTAACTCACCATTGAAGAAAGCATTTTTAACCTCTACCTTATGCAATGACTAGTCTAAATTAGTTGCAATGGATAAGAGTAGCTAAATAGGGGCAGCTATGAAACAAAATGTTTCTTCATAATCTATCCCTTGAGTTTGAATGAACACTCAAGCTACCAATCTGGCCTTGTACTTTTTTATAAGGTTATGAAACTTCTAAGGGAATTGAACATTGGACTTCTAAGTGAATTAAGCATCCCATATGAAGGTGCATTGCACCCATGGTGTGATAACAAGGCAAGTGTTAAGATGACTAAGAATCCAGCCTAACATAATAGAACAAAGCATGTGGAAATTGACAAACACTATATCAAAGAAAAAGTGGATTTGTCCCTCGTATGATCAGCATATCAAATTATAGATTTCAATATCATGACAAAGCCACTAGTCAATGTTCAATTTGAAGGACTTTGAAGCAAACTAGGAGTTTTAGACATCAACTATCCAGCTTGAGAGGGTGTTAGAGAGCAAAAGCCTAAGCCCAGTACTCTCATACTTAAACCTAGATGCAAGTGAACTCTACTGTCGTTAAGATGATTAATTTCCTTTCTTATTTACCATTATTGTGCATCTAATTTAGAGTATTTTTTGCAATCACTTTGATTTGATTGTAATTGGATTGCATTTGATTACCTATGGCATCGAAGACTCTGTATTATGTATTCTCCCTATCGAATAATACAATAGAGAAAAATATTGCCTTTGTTCATTCAATATACCTATCAACCCACATTTACTTGGCTAGGATTCCTTCTATTGTGTATGCAATATTCCCTGATTAGGATGAATACCAAAGCATAGAAGAATTATTCCATTTGTCATCGCCTTGTTTATTGTGTCGAAGCAAGAGGAAAATGTATGATTCTTCCAAAACAAAGATGAAGTCAAACCCTCATCCAGAACATGATTCGGCCACAACGCCTATGCCTAGGGATAGTTCGTTGCAAATGTCTCCTCGTGGCTCGTCTCTACTGGGCTTGACAATTCAGCTGTTTTGATTGTGCCAGAGAAACTTTTCGGAAAGAACTACTAGGAGTAGGCACAATTTGTGAAGCTTGCGCTAGAAGGTTGAGGCAAACTAGGATATATTTATGAGGAGTCAACTACACCTCTATTCAACGTCAAGGTGCTAAAGGTAGGGAACTCTGAAATTTCTCTGGTCCCTTTGATGTTGGATAATGCAATAGTACCAGCAATTAAAAAAAGTTTTATGTTCCTTCTCCACATGACATGGGAGGCCATACATGAAGCATTTAGTGATGGTGAAAATTGTGCAACTAAAACAGGGCACATGAAGTTTGAATTAGTATTATCTCGAGAAAGCTTCGGTATAGCAGGATTTGGATATGATCAATGTGGAAGATTCGCTTTGCCCTACGGATTCTGCTTAATACAAAAAAAGGGTGGAGAAAGAGCATTTGTTTGAACTCCTTGCAAATCTTAATCCTATATTTGATGGTGTTTGAGCATGAATTTAGAGTCTAGAATCCTTACCTTCCATCGATGAAGCATTTGCAATGCTAAGGAGAGAAGACTCCAGGTGAAACGTTATGATGAAGAACATGTACCTCATACTAATATTTCCACGTCATTTTGCACTAGTTGCCTACTCCACCAAACAATGAAATAATATCTAATTGTATTTTATTATTTTCAAGCATTTCCCCTTTATCTAATTAGTAGATGAGATAAGATCTTTATCTAATATCTATTTAGATTTATCTTAGTTTATTTAGGGTTTTCAATGCCTTGTATGTACTTTCTTATTAGTCAAACAAAACAAGCTAGGATATCAATCACTCGGCCTTTCATTAAATACAATATGAACGCAAAGACACAATAATTACAGGCAAATATTTGAAGTACATAAAATTGTTTAGTTACAAAATTGATGAGATTAAGTTGAGTAGAAGCATAAGTACATACCCCTTCAAGTTTTTCCACTGTCATAAAATGGCGACCATAGGATGTGTATCGATTACCATTCAAAACAGGTGCAAGATACACTCTTAATTTATCCTACAAAAGGTCACTTGAAAAGGTTATGACAAATTATTAGAGCCAATGCCAATAAGCATCTTGTCTAGCATGAAAGGGAAAACGAGGGAGAAAAATAACTATTGCAATTATTGTTGATCACTTAAACAAGTATATGCAACAAGAACAATATGTATTTGTGTGCGTGTATAACACTACCTTAGTAAAATAATAACAAAACATATACAATGGACTAATATAGGATCATTACCCATGCGATCAAACGTTAACAATAAATGTTTTGAGCATTCTACAAATAATACCCATCTCTGCGCAAATACACATAGTAGCAATCCAATTCTTTATCAAAAAAAAAAAAAAAAAAAAAAAACAGAGAGAGATAATGAGCAAACAGCAGACCTCGTCACCAAACCACTAGACAAGAAGCAATTTGATGAGTAAGCAAGCAAGCTGGGAATGCCTTGCATTCATTCGCCAACTTGAGTGTTAGTTAGCATATTGGCCTAACCCTAAGCCCATTAGTTTATTAGTTGCACTGAGTTCTAGGTTAAATCCCAGATTCTATGGGACTAATATTTTCTGTTTTATTGTAGTTATTTTCAGCTGATTGTATGGGATTCCCACATCCCTATTTTCTTATTGATTTCCCCGTACACAACACTCAATAGTTAATAAAAGAATGAGATTCTGAGTTCTCACATGGACAATGAAGAGCAAGTAAAGATTTGGCTAGTGTAAGGAGAGATTCGAAGCCTCTCAAAAGCTTGGAGTATCTTTTTTGTCCTTTTCTGTCTAGTTCACTGTTTTTGTTTTTCTGGTGTGGCTACATATGTGAGTTGTTGCTCATACTTATCTATTCATTTTATCAAGCCAAATCTGTAGTAGGACATTTTTAGTTCCATTTTGTACTGGGTTCCATTAGAAAATAAAAATAAAAGTGCAAATTATCTTGCCATAAAAATTGTAAAAGACCAATCATAAATAGCTTCAGAACTAAAAAACAATCAAGGCAAATTATCTGAAAATAGCTAAGTACCCTCCATTTAAATATCCGGTTCAATATATCAAGATCACAAACAGATGTTGCATCTTCAATACTTTTCCCTTCTTCTAGCCTCCTTAGAGCTGTTCGGACAGCCTGCATATACAAGAGACAGAAGCTAAATAAGAATTATTTTAAGAAAAATCCCACCATGTTTATAAGTATATAAATAGTTAAGTACATCAACTGAGGCCTCCAACTTCCCAGCAGTAATAGTCTCATCCACATAAGTTCGTAAGGAAGGTTTAGTAGATGCAAATTTGAGCTTTTCTAATACATCATCCAAAGATATTAATGAAGTAGCTTCTTTGAACAAATCCAACAGCCTACACAAAGAGGAAAACGTATATCACTCCAAAAAAAAAAAAAAGGAAAATGTAGAAGTATCTTGTTCATAAATACCACAGTGTGGCACCTCATGTTTCATGCGAAGATCCAAAAGAATTCCACCATAGTGTGAAAACTTCTAATTTTTAAAATAAATTAAAAGGTTTAATGTAAAAATTTTCCCCATAAGTTTTTCACTTAGGAGCAATGTAGCGCCGAAAGTTTTTTTGGGTTCAAGTTGACTTGGAAGTGTTAAAATGGAACAATGTTTCCCCTTACCATTGAGATTGTCAATGGCCAATGTCAATTTTTAACGATCAACATTAGTATTTTAACGGGGTGGGGCAACATCACGACATTTCAAAACTTTTGAGGTAACATTGAACCAAAAAAAACTTTTGAGGCAACATTGCTACAAAGCGAAAACTTCTAAAGCAAATTTACACCTCAACCCTAAATTAAGAAAGTAGCGTCAAGAAGGTCATCAGCCAATTCATAAGTGAACAAAACAATCACCTCCTCTTTGTATCAAAGTCTAGTTGAGGCAATGTACTACTCAGCTTCTTGTTGGTATGCTTCAAAGCGAGAGACTTATTAGCTCCATTAGCCTCATGCACCCCAAACTCAATTTTCTTAGAACTCTTGATCATGGATACATCACATGGTCTTTGACCCAATAGAATTTGACTCTCCTTGCCATCGAGGATTTTCGTTTTCTCAGGGATTGACTTCTTTTTCTCATTCAAGTTCCTTCCTACTGCATCATTTGATTTTCGTTTCTTTGAGACATTTGGTCCAGAAATGATATGTTCAAACTCTTTCTTTGAACTAGCTTTCTTAAAAGAGGATTTCTCAGTCAACTTAAGGACTTCAATATTAGTTCGTTTGCAAGTAGAATCATCCTGGTCAACATTATTCTTGTTTAACAAACATCTATCTTGTGTTGAAGCCTTTGTCTCTTCCTCAAAGGAAGAACCAATTTCCTGAACAGCACGTTTAATCTTGGGGAATCGAACATGATCTCTTACAGGAGTTCCAAGTTCCTCATCAAGCTCATGTTTTCTGGTCCAATTAATGTAAAAGATAAATACAAAAAACAAGGACCTCAACGTAGTTAAATAACAATAAGAACTGCAATTTTTTATGCTTACAAACAATATATAAGTATGCGCTTATTTGGTAATAGATCTGTCCAGGCCCTTTGTGGAAAACCCTCTTCATCGTCTTCAAAAGCAATCTCCCTGATAAAGGCAACTTCCGCACAATCAACTAGATGCTTAATTATCAGAACCACAAAGTGCAAATTAAAAAACACGTGCAAAAGTGAAAAGGAAAAATAACCTTGGCAAACATTTGCGATGATATGCTGTAGGACAACGCCTACAAACTGCAAATTGCAATTCATGTTTCTCCTTATTTTCTCTTTCCTTACAGATGCAGCACGTATGAATAGGACAAATAAAACTTTCTCCATCAGCAATATTTTTCCCAAGTTCTTTTGCAACACAGCGTAGATGGTAAAAGTCGCCACAAGTTGCAACATCACATTTAAAAACCTAATAGAGAAATTTCAAGAAAAAATTTAGTTTCACATAACGCATGGGGAAACATTTACATAATAATGAAGCTAGTAAAAATTAAAGCAAAAGCATAGAAAATATTATTAAGCAGAACTCTGCCATAAGGAATATGCCAACTCAGCAGGAAAATAATGAAGCTAGTACAGTGTTTTGCTAAACAAGGCATCAATAACGTGGAAAGGAAAACAAAAGCAACATTTACGTAATAATGCCATACAAGGTCAAAATGGCGAAATCGATGGTGATGTTAACCAAAGAATTCAAGCTAGGTGGTATAAATGGAGAAAAGCTACCGAAGTTATTTGTGATCGGAAAGGACCTAATAAAGAACAAGGGGAGTTCTATCACATTGCCATAAGACCAACGATACAATATGGTATAGGGACAACATGAACATAAAGTAAGGGTAACCGAGATGAGGATGCTAAGATGAATGTGTGGTCGTATAAGAAAAGATAGGATTCATGATGATCATATAAACAAACAAGTTAGACTGGTATCTATAGAGGAAAAATTGGTAGAAAATCCTCAAAGGTGGTTTGGACACGTTCAAACAAGGCCATTGGATGCCCTTATGAGGAGGGTTAATCAAATGGTATGGAGTCTTCTAAAGAGATAGAAGAAAACCAAAGCGAATGCTCAATAAGGTTATAGAGCAAGATCTTTTGGTTATAATCTATTCAAAGATCTAGTTTTTGATAGAGCACAGTGGCGTCATGCGATCCCTACGGCCGACCCATCTAGTAGGCTAGGACTTTGTTGTTGTTGTTGTGGTAGTGTCATACAAAGTCAAATAAAATTGAAGGGAGCATGTCTAATCAAAATGAGAGAGCAAGAGAGAGAGAGAGAGAACATTCTCACTAAAACTCCCTTCAAGTTGGAGAGTAGATATGTATCATATTCACTACTAGCTTGCAGGATAATTCCTCAAAGAACCTTGATCAACAAATTTGCAATTTGACCACATGCATGTACATGTACCAAACCAAAATATACTGTTGGAATGGGCCTTGCCGCCAACTATGGGCTTTTATCTTTTAAACTCTAATCTGTTGTGACCTAGTCTAAATCAGATCTGATTATGTGATCTTAACTGTTTTTTTAAATTTCAAATTATTGTTCCTAGATTTTAGGAGAAACTCTAGTGATCAGATTCCCTAGATTCTAGGAGAAGTTCTAGTGATCATTGTAATAAAAATGGTCACACCAAAGAAGATTGCTGGAAATTACACGGCAAGCCTCCAAACATGAAGCAGAAAGGCAGATATGATAAGAGAGGGCTAATGATAAATGCACCTGAAACGAACAACGGAGGTGCCTTTGGGACTTAGAAGCTCAGAAAATTCCAGAAAAGTATGCAAACTTTACAAGTCACTATATGGATTGAAGCAATCACCGAGAGCATGGTTCGAAAGATTTACTCGAGCTATCAAGGCTTGGGGTTATAAACAGTGCCAAGCAGATGATACGCTGTTTATAAAAGACCGAGATGGAAGAAGAACGATTCTCATCGTGTACGTTGATGATATTGTCATAACAGGCGATGATGAGGAAGAAGTCACAATGCTAAAGAAAAATTTAGCAGCCGAGTTTGAGATAAAAGATCTTGGCCCCTTAAGATACTTCTTAGGAATGGAAGTGGCTAGAACTCAGAAAGGGATTAATGTTTCACAAAGGAAGTATACTTTGGATCTCCTCAAAGAAACTGGAATGTTGGGGGCAAGACTAGCTCATACTCCTATGGAATTAAATCAAAAATTAACGATTCGGCCTGATGGTACAGCAGTAAATCAAGAGAGATATCAGAAATTAGTCGGAAAACTAATTTACTTGTCTCACACACGTCCTGATATATGTTTTCCTGTAAGTGTGGTAAGTCAGTTTTCTAGTAACCCGCAGAAAGAGCATATGACCGCAGTATATAGGATACTCAGGTACCTAAAGAAAACTCCAGGCTTAGGATTATTCTTTGAAAAAGGGGACTCTAGGAGCATTGAGTTGTTCACTGACGCTGATTGGGGAGGTTCAAAAGTGGATAGACGTTCCACCACTGGTTATTGTACCTATGTATGGGGTAATCTAGTAACTTGGAGGAGTAAAAAGCAACCAGTAGTCTCTCGAAGCTCTGCAGAATCTGAATATAGAGCATTGTCTCTTGGAGTATGTGAAGGTATGTGGGTAATAAGACTTCTTAAGGAGATTAAGGCTGAACCATAAGGACCCATAAAGGTGTGGTGTGACAACATGTCAACGATTAGGATTGCAAACAATCCTATTCATCATGATCGAATGAAGCACGTGGAGATAGATCGGCATTTCATTAGAGAGAAATTGGAAGCAAAGGTGATGGATCTATCATACATTCCATCAGGAAAACAGGCTGCAGACATTATGACCAAGTCGCTCACTCAGGGAAAGTTCGAAGGCCTTAGAAGCAAGCTAGGAATGATCAACATCTATTCACCAGCTTGAGGGGGAGTGTTGGAATGGGCCTTGCCGCCAACTATGGGCTTTTATCTTTTAAACTCTAATCTGTTGTGATCTTAACTGTTTAAATCAGATCTGATTATGTGATCTTAACTGTTTTTTTTTAAATTTCAAATTATTATTTTAGGAGAAACTCTAGTGATTAGATTCCCTAGATTCTAGGAGAAGTTCTAGTGATCAGATTAGGTTACTTTCTTCTATATATGTACACATATATTGAATGAATAAAACACAACGAAATAAGGGCGCAGACCTTGAATTATTTCATATACGTTTTCCTTTATAACACCCCACTTAGTATGATAAGGCTTTGTTGTTGTTAAAAGTAATGATCTAATTCCACATGTTTAGTTTACTTCAATCATGATGTATACAATTCTTTGCAATCCCAATGGTATCCATGTTATCACACCATTTGTGTCGAGCTATAACTAACTCTCGAGCTTTCTGGGATGCGTGAGAGGAGTGAAAGGAGGTGAGGTGGTGAGAATTATATTGGGGACAATGGGGTTAGTGAGAGGAAGCATTTACTCTGGTGAGTGTGTAATATTGGAGAGAATGTCATATGTATTCTTGTATCTTTTGGTTATTTCTAGTATTTTCATGTTAATTTGAGCACTATTCAGAGCTCGGATCCATCATTTTGGTATCAAAGCATCACGATCCAATAGCAAAGAGTGTTCTAGACGATCATTTTAGGCACTTAGGCCCAATTTTACTTGTATATCATTTTACTAGTTTGTTTGATAAATTGACTTTTTATATCAAAAATAATGTAGACAATCATGTGTTTTAGGCATGACTTAGATGTCCTGGGCATATGCGTGACGATTATTTTTATAATAGCAATACACCTCCAAGAGAGCCAAAAGTGTTCCTTTCTTTCTATTAGAAATCAGATTAATACCATGATCTAGCTCTATCACATCGTTGTATTGTTTAGGAAAGATTTCTGACCGATTGTAATTTGATTGTAATTAGTTCCTTATTTCTCTTTACTTTATAATCCCTTTAATCTTGCCTTTGATAGCTTTCCTCAAGCTTATAAGTGTAATCCTTTCCTATGAATAAACATATCATTGTGAGTGTTGAGTCTGATAATATAGTGTAGAGCTTGGTGACCTTCTCTCCGAAGGCCCAGAGAGCCACAGTGAGCTCCATGTTCTACCACAATGACCGACCACAGTGTCAGAGGTCCCAATGTCAAAAATCGAAGGACCCGGTGTCGTAACATCACGATCCTCCTTATTTCACCACTCGTTAAGCTAGTTAGCCTTTTCTGTCTGGACAAGAGCTTAAGTTACACGAGAGAGAGAGAGAGAGAGAGCGAAACACGAGAGAGAGAGAGAGAGAGAGAGAGAGAGAGAGAGAGAGAGAGAGAGAATAGAGCAGTTAGGACCACTCCAGATCTGCTTGAAGGGGAGCACCTGGAGCGATACTGCCACCACAAACGGCATCAACACATGCGGATCGATGGATCCCCAAGGAGCAAGGGCAAGTTGACCAACAAGTGACCACCACGCGCCATCACAGTCCCGAAACGTGACACCCACATGCCGCCGTGAACAATGATCTCCGATGAATTTGATTTTTTCTATTAAGATGGATCCCTCCCAATTTCCTCCCCTGTTTGGCGTAATTCTTGAAAAACCAACCGGCATAATTACCATCACTTTTATGTCTGGTATAAATTCTTAAACTCAAAGCTCTTCATCTTCCTCCACCACCAGTACTATAGTACCAACTAGAACCATAAAGCTGCCACCAGATTTCTCAAAAAATCACACTATGATTATTAACCATAAGTTTAATGGTCACAACTATCTCCAGTAGTCACAAAGCGTGTTGAGGTATAATCATGGCAAGAGAAAGGAGAAATACATTAATAGGGCATCGCTTCAACCAGCCCCTGCTAACCCAAATTTTGACATATGGTTTGCTAAAAATAACCAAGTTATGACTTGGTTGTGTAATTCGATGACTGTGGATATCAGTGAGGACTAGCTACTTGCCCACACGGCAAAAGAAATCTGGGATGCAGCTCATAGGACCTACTCCTCACTTGCCAACAATGCTGCTTTCATCCACCTGAAGCAACAACTTCGTGATTTAAGACAAGGTAACTTGTTAGTAACTAAATATTATAATACTTTGCTAAAATTATGGCAACAACAGGATTTATTTGAAGTTCATCCCTAGAAGAACATCAACGATGCTCAATTGTACAAGCGGATCGTGGAAGAAGGAAGCATATCCATGATTTTCTCCTAAATGACTCTTTTAAAGAAATAAGGGGCAGAATCATGGGGGTTGAAGCCACTCCCACACCTCTTTAATGTTGTCAACTTTATAAAATTCGAGGAAAGTCGAAAACTCTTGAACCAAAGTGGCCTAAGCCAAAACGAAAGCTCAATACTCACAGTCTAGGGAACACATGGAGAACGAAAGACTAACAAATGGTGCAAATATTACAAAAAGAAGGACCATAATCGAGAAGAATGCTGGAAACCCCATGGAAACCTTCTAGTGGCAAACCGAACTTCCAAAGTCACTTGACCACAACAAAATCGAAGGTGGAGAATGACGATCGCCTGAGCCAGGAAGAAGTACAAGTGCTTCGGAGGATACTTGACAAGCAGAATAAGTCAAACTTTATTCTCAATGTGAATCTGGTACAATCAGGTAATTTTATTATAGCATTCAACATTGTGATGACTACTAATGATATCTAGATTGTTGACTCACGAGCTATGGATTATATGACCGATAATAAAGCTTTATTCCACAACCTTAAATTCTGTCATGAGCACCTCAAAGTAAAAGTAGCTAATGGTGTATTCACAAGGATTGGGGGAATTGGCACACTCACCTTATCTGATCAATTGGCCATACATAATGTGCTATTTGTATGTAATCTGATATCTGTGAGTAAGTTAACTCGAGGTCAACAATGCCAAGTGATTTTTGATGACGAACTCTATGTTTTTTAGGATTTAAAATCAAGGAGGACGATTAGGACTTCTAGAGAATGGGATGGATTGTTTTACCTTGAAGGATCAAACTCAAGGAATAAAGATGCATGGCAGGCAAGACGGGAACTGGTTAACTCAAATTCTCCAAATAATGATTTACTTATGTGGCATTGTTAGTCAGGCCACCCTAGTTTTGATTATATGATGCATATGTTTCCCAATTTATTCAATAAAAATTTTGTTCCTTTCCATTGTGAGACTTGCCAATTTCCTATCCCAAACAACCCTATACCCCTTCCTCACCATTCACCCTAATTCATAGTGATATTTGGGGTCCAGCCTATATGAATACTTACACCAATACTTGATGATTCGTTACTTTTATCGATGATCACACCAGACCCACACAGGTTTATTTAATGAAAGAAAAATCTGAAGTAGCCAAAGTCTTTCAAAACTTCTATACCTTTGTGTGAACTCAATTCAATGCTTCCATTAAGATACTACAAAGTGATAATACCAAGGAATACATGAGCCCAACCTTTAAAGAGTTTCTTGATCAACAAAGAATTCATCACCAAACTTCCTATCCTTATACCCCTCAACAAAATGGAGAACCGTTACCTCTTGGAAGTAACCGGAGCATGGCTCATGGAGCAAAATGTTGCTACCATCTTCTGGGGTGATGCCATGCTCACAGCGGCTTACCTAATTAGCCGTGTGCCATCCAAGGTTCTCAATTATGAAACTCCGATTCAAAAACTCCTTGAACTCTTCCCCAATTGCCCTCTCATCAATTCATTACCTCCCCAGGTTTGGCTGTGTTGTCTTTGTTCACAAAAAGGATAGCAACAAATTTGGTGCTCGAGTCAACAAATGTATATTCCTTGGCTACTCCTCTACTAAAAAAGGGTACAAATACTACTACCCTTCTTCCAAGAAACTTATTGTCTCTCGGGATTCAGTATTCTCGGAAGAAGAAGCATATTATCCCAAATTACCCATTCAGGGGGAGTCTTCAAACATTGAACGGCTAATCCTAGACACATCTAATTCCAAAGGCTCGCCCAACACATTATCATCACCACAGCCTAACCTTATAGCCACTCTTGACTCACTCCCACAAATCCACCTTGTCCTACCTAACTCAATCATCAATCTAAACATATTCCACCTCAACATGCACCCAATGAACTGGAAACAAATGTTGAGACCAATTAAGGGATGGATACTAAACCATGACAAGAGGTAGAGTCCAGATCACAAGTTCAATGTGAACCAAACACTGATAGAACTATCTCTCCCATTCAAAGGATCAACCATGACTCCAATCCGGGATTAAATCCTAAAGAAGTAGGTTGGCCTATTGCATTAAGAAAAGGGGTAAGATCATGTACTCAGCATCCAATTCAACGATTTGTCTCATATGGTAACCTGTCTGTAAAAATGCAAAGCTTTGATGTAAATAGTGCACAGATAATAATTCCAAACACATTTCCACAAGCTATGGCTGATCCAAATTGGAAACAAGCTGCCGAAGAGAAGTTGAGGGCACTCAAGGAAAATAAAACATAGGAGATCACAACCCTTCCTAAAGGAAAGAAGCCTGTAGGATGCAGGTGGCTCTTCAACCCAAAATTCAATCCAGATGGTAGTATCAATAAATAAAAGGCGAGACTCATGGAAAAAGGATATACCCAGACATATGGGATTGACTATCAAGAGACATTTGCTCCAATAGTCAAGTTCAATACCATCCAAGTACTGTTATCAATTGCAGCGAACTTGGATTGGTCATTATACCAGCCGGACGTGAGGAATGCATTTCTGAATGGGAAATTGGAGGAAGAAGTATACATGGAGATTCAGATGGAGTTTTAGCTCCCAACAACTCCGTGTGGAAACTTTGCAAGTCGTTGTACGGACTTAAGCAATCTCCTAGTGGATGGTTCAGTAGATTAATCAAAGCAGTGAAAGGACTTGGGTGTACTCAAGGACAGGCAAATGACACATTCATCAAGCGTGTTAATGACAAAATCACCATATTGATTGTCTATGTAGATGACATAATCATTACAAGAAACGATGAAGAATCCATTGTCCAACTAAAATAGGACTTGTCGACTAAATTCCAAGTGAAAGACCTTGGACAAATGAGGTACTTCTTAGGCATGGAAGTGGCAAAAACCAAGAAGGGTATCAATGTGTCTCAGCGAAAATATACCCTAGATTTGTTACATAAGACAGGAATGTTGGGTGCCCAACCAAAGGGGACACCCATGAAAGACGGATGCCACTTGGAGATCAAGCCGCAAGGTGTTCCAATTGACTCCAAAAGATACAGAAGACTTGTGGGAAAATTGATATACTTAACCCACACACGTCTTGATATTAGCTATGCAATTGGAATCATAAGTCAGTTTATACATCAGTCATAGAAAGAACATCGAAATCTGAAGCTTAATCCTGGGAGAGGAGTATTTTGTAGGAAAGGTACTACCAAAAACATCAAAATCTATACTAATGCAGACCATGCAAGGGATAGAGAGATTCTGAGGTCAACCTCAGGGTACTATACATATATGTGGGGAAATCTGGCTACAAGGAGAAGCAAGAAACAGACCGTGGTGTCAAGTGCTGAAGCAAAACTGAGAGTTGTTAACAATGGAGCATGTGATGGACTTTGGATTATCAGATTACTGAAGGAGTTGGAGATTCAACATGAGGGACTGATGCAACTTTGGTGTGACAACAAGGCCAACATTGAAATGGTCAAGAATCCAATATACCATGATAGAACAAAACATGTTGAGATATACAAACACTTCATTAAAGAAAAGATTGAAGTCGGCATTATGAGTCTGTCTCACATAAGATTTGCAAACCAGATTGAAGATATCATGACTAAACCACTAGGCAAAACAATGTTTGAATGGTTTCAATACAAGTTGGGAATGATTGACATATACTCTCCATCTTGAAAGGGAGTGTAGGAAATCATATTATTACCATGATCCTAGCTCTATCACATCCTTTGATTCTAGTTGTATTGTTTAGGAAAGATTTCTGACTGATTGTAATCAGTCCTTTATTTCTCTTTATTTAGTAATCCCTCTAATCTTGCCTTTCATAGCTCTTCTAAAGCTTATATAAGTGTAATCCTTCCTATGAATAAACATATATCATTGCGAGCGTTAGAGTCTGATAATAGTTTCTATGTCAACTTTAGGTTTTGAGTTGCTAAAGTCAAAATACGAAAAAAGATTTCCGTAAAATTATAATGTTTAAGGTGAACACTTTATTTCCATAGTCTAATGCTATTGCCAATTCTAAATGAATAAAATTAATTCTAGAAGGTTTAAATCAACTCTAATTTAAAATAGTATCCTTTACCTTCATTCAAACAGACATCAAGCTTTCACTGCTTAATAAACTCTGATTATTCAAGTAATCCTTGAATTAGGAACCATTAACACAAGGGCTCACAATAAACATCAAGAAAGTCATGCTTCATTCAAACAAACATCAGATCAAAAGGCAATCCATATGTAGCACAATATATGTGAATATCAACAATCAAATGCCAAATGACACTTAATAAGACAAAAATAAATTAATCATCAAATAAAGAGCAGTTTGAAATCTTGCATAGCTATACCTCAGCACACGAGGATTCATTAGAGTTTCCTAACTTGCCACATACAAAGCATTGGTGCTGGTTATGTTCACAATTTCTGCATATAAAACTCTTGATCTCCTGCCAAATTCCAACCCAGACAAACATAATATAGAAAGAACAAGGAAATAGGAAAAGATATGTAATATAGAGATATAAAAAATGATAACAGACACATACATCAATTTCTTCCTGAGTAAAACCAAGGGAGTCACAGTTTGCCCCATCGATTGAACCAGCCTCCTTTGTCGCATGAAACGACCTCATGCATATTCCATCACAACTATATTTATATTTTGAAACTTTATTATGAGAAAAGAAAATCAAATAGAATTCTATAAAAAAGGAGATAAACAATTTTGTATACTAAGGAAAGAAATGGATTTGTTTACAGAACAAAAATTCATACAACGACAATGTACCGCCGTTGTCACAAAGAGCACAAACAGAAAAGTTATCTTTTTCTGAGTCATCAGCAGCTTCATCAATTACATCATCTGCTTCACCACTGACATCATCATCTTCACCAGCGACATCATCGTCAACCATGAACTCTGGCTTTGCTAAATTATTAGCTTCCTGAAATCAATTTGAGTATTATTGCGGAATGTAGAAGAGAAGATGTAGAGAAAACACTCTATGTTTCAAGATATTATTCAAGGTAGAAAGGTTACAATATATAGGCTCATAGGAAAGAGCCGTTACAATGAAATAGGCAATACAATAAAATAGGCAATACAATAACTCATAATAAATTATCATAACTCATAATAAATTATCATAAAAGGAAAATATTTCCTAAACTAGATGCAACTAGAATCAAGGAATATGATGGAGCTAGGATCAAGGGATATGATACGCGTGAAATAAATAACAATAAAGTAGACGCGTAAAGTAGACGCGTAGATCCCTATGAATCAGGTAATAATTATGGTGATTAATGAGAAGGATTCTAACACTCCCCCTCAATTTGGAGCATATATGTCAACCATTCCCCAGCTTGTCTCAAATCCTTCAAATTTTGTTCGCAAGGGGTTTAGTCAAAATATCTCGCGATTTGGTCCGCAGATCCTATGTGAGATTAATTATTATCCCCACTTCAATCTTTTCTTTAATGAAGTGCCGATCTATTTCCACATGTTTAGTTCTATCGTGATATACCGGGTTCTTGACCATTTCAATATCGGCCTTGTTATCACACCGCATTTGCATTGGGCCCTCATGTTGAATCCCCAACTCTTTTAGTAACTCGATGACCCGAGTCCTTCACACACGCCTTTTTGGACAGCTCTAAGTTCTCGCCTCTCGCACCGCTTGGTGACACCACCGTTTGTTTCTTGCTTCTCCATGTAACCGATTTCCCCACACGTATGTACAAGATTGGCCGAGATTGACCTCCCGGTCTCTTTATCCCTTGCATGGTCTCGCATCGGTGTAGATCTCTATGTTTCTCGGTGCTTCCTTTCTTAAAGAATATTCCTCTTCCAGGGTTTTGCTTCGTGTAACTCGAATTTGGTATCCGCCGCCATGTGTTCTTCTTGTGGCCGATGCATAACCGGCTCACTATGCCAACAAGATAACTAATATCGGGACGAGTGTGAGTTAAGTATATCAACTTTCCCACCAATCTTTCGTATCTTTCTCGAGTCACTGGAACACCTTTAGGTTTGATCTCTAAGTGGCATCCCTCCTCCATTGGTGTCCCTTTCGGTTGAGTTCCCAACATTCCCTGTCTCGTGTAATGGTCAAGTGTATACTTGCGTTGAGATACCGGGATACCCTTCTTAGTTCTTGCCACTTCCATTCCTAGGAAGTACCTCATTTGACCAAGGTCTTTTACCCGGAATTCAGTTGACAAATCCCCGCTTTAAATGAGAAATGGACTCTTCGTCATCTCCCGTAATAATTATGTCATCAACATACACAATTAGTATGGTGACTTTGTCATTGACACGTTTGGTGAATAATGTGTCATCTCGCTTGTCCTTGTGTATATCCAAGCCCTTTTATCGCTTTGGCGAACCCGCTAAACCACGCTCTTGGAGATTGCTTCGGACCATACAATGACTCGTTGAGTTTACACACAGAAGTTTTTAGGAGCTATTACTCCATCCGGAACTTCCATGTATACCTCTTCCTCCAAGTTTCCATTGAGAAATGCATTCTTTACATCCAGTTGGTGTAGCGACCAATCCAAGTTTGTCGCAATTGACAATAGTACTTGAATGGTGTTGAACTTGACTACAGGAGCAAACGTCTCTTGATAGTCAATTCCATACGTCCGAGTATATCCTTTTGCAACAAGTCTTGCCTTGTATTTGTTGATCGTACCATCCGGATTGAATTTCGGAACAAAGAGCCACCCGCATCCCATCGGTTTCTTCCCGTTGGGAAGAGTTGTAATCCTCCACGTCTCATTTTCTTTGAGAGCATTCAGTTCTTCTTTCGCGGCTTGTTTCCAATTTGGATCTCGCCATAGCTTGTTGGAATGTTTTTGGAATTTGTATCTCAGTGCACTTTTTACAACAAAACTTTGCATCTTTGCAGCACTATCATACGAGACAAACCTTTGAATAGGATACCGAGTACAAGATCTTACCCCTTTTCTTAATGCAATGGGCCATCCTTGTTCCTCAGATTTAATTCGAGTTGGAGTCATGGTCGTTCCTTTGAATGGGAGAGATTGTTCTACCCGGTGTCCCGTTCAAAGTTGACCTTGTGAGCTGGTTGCTATTTCTGTTGTGGATCATCATATCGGTCATCACCCTTGAATTGATTTCAACATGTGTTTCCAGTTCATTAGGGCTAGGTCGAAGAATTGGTGGGTCATCATCTCGAGTCAAGTAAGTCGCTGACTATGAGATTTGGTGGGTCGGGGCTGGTATGATTAATCAAGTTTCGCATTTAGCCATTCAATATCTGAATTCTCCCCGAATGGGTAATTTAGGATAATAAGCCTCGGCTTCGGAGAACACAAGTATCTCGAGAGATAATAAGTTTCTTGGAAGTGGGGCAAGTAGCATTTGTACCCTTTTTGGGTTGGTGAGTAGCCTAGAAAGATACATTTTTCAGCTCTCGCACCAAATTTGTTGCCATCCGTTTTATGAACGTAGACAAGACACCCAAATATTTTTGGAGGTAAGGAGTTAATGAGATGGCAATTAGGAAAATGGTCAAGAAGTGTTTGAACGGGAGTGGCATATTTGAGAACTTTGGAAGGCATCCCGTTAATGAGATAAGCAATGCAGTAAGGAGGGCATCTCCCGTAAAATGGTAGGAACATTGCGTTCCATTAGTAAGGCACGAGTGACTTCCAATAGGTGTCGGTTTTTTCCGCTCGGCCACTCCATTGTTGTGGGGTGTAAGGACAAAGAAGTTTGGTGATGGATTCCTTTTTGATCAAGAAAGTTTTTGAAGACAAGACTCATATATTCTTTTGCATTATCACTACGGAGTACTTTAATGGATGTGTGAAATTGAGTATGCACAAAGTTATAGAAGTTTTGAAATACTTTGGCAATATCCGACTTATCTTTCATCAAGTACACCCATGTGGTACGAGTATGGTCATCAATAAAAGTGACAAACCACCTGGTATGAGTGAGGTTTGTTATGCGGGCAGATTCCCAAATATCGCCGTGAATCAGCGTAAATGGAGAAGAGGAAGTATATGGTTGTTTAGGATAGTTGGTTCGTGTTTGCTTTGCAAATTGGCATGTTTCACAATGAAAAGGAACAGAATTTTTATTGAACAACCGGGAAATACATGTTTCATATAATTAAAGCTAGGGTGACTCGATCGATCGCGATGCCACAACAACAAATCATTATTCCGTGAATTCGAGCTAACCAGCTCGTCGTGCCATCCACGGTTCTTTGTTCTTTGAGGTTGTACCTTCAAGTAGAACAATCCATCCCATTCTCTAGAAGTCCCAATCGTCTTCCTCGTTCTTAAATCCCGAAAAACACACAAATCATCATTAAATATCACTCTACATATATGTCCTTTAGTCGGTTCGACAGAGATCATATTACAAGTGAGTTTCGTACAAACAACATTATGCACACCAATTGATCGATAATGTAACGGTACCAATCCCCTCAACTCTTGTGAATACACCATTAGCGACTTTAACTTTGAGGTGCTTATGACAAAATTTAAGGTTGTGAAGTAAATTTTGGTTATGGCCATATGATCTCGTGGCGCCCGAATCAACAATCCAAGTATCACCACCGGTTGTCATAGCATTAAGGGCAACAATAGAATTACCCCGATCAACCAGATTCACCGCAGGATGTAAGATGACTTATTCCGTTTGGGAAGGAGTATGCGAAGCATCCGTGCTTCTTCCCGGTTCGTGGGTATCCGGTTCATCTCTCGGGTGCAATCGATGTTAAGTGGCTTTGAGAGCCTGTTCTTCCACCGGAGGGTTTCCCATGAAGTTTCCAAAGATTCGTCTTTGTTGTGGCCCTTCTTTTTGCAATAATTGCAAAATTTGTTGTTTTTCCGTTCTCCAGGTGGTCCCCGGATGATTAGGGCGGAGCCTTCATTTGGACTTGGGCTCTTTGATTCAACAATTTTCGGCTCTCCTCAAATTGCACGAAGTTGACTATATCAAACAGATGAGGGAGAGGTTTGAGTCCCATGATTCTCGCCTCGTACCTCTTCGAATGTGTCATTGAGCCCGAGGAGAAAGTCATGTACCCTTCCATCTTCCATAATCTTTTTGTATATTTGGGAATCATCCATGCAATGCCAAGAATGAGCCTCAAACAAGTCCCGTTGTTGCCACAACCCGATCAATGCATTATAATACTCGGGTCACCGACATGTTACCTTGTTTTAACTCTCGGTTGTCGCCTGTGTGAATCAAGGCAGCAAGATTCTCCAGGGAGGAGTAGGTTCTCCGAGCAGCATCCCAGATCTCTTTGGCCGTGTTGGCAAGCATATAACCTTCACAGATTTCCATAGTCATTGAGCCGCATAACCAAGTCATAACTTGATTATTTTCAGCAAACCACGTATCAAAGTTGGGGTTTGTTGCGGCTGGTTGAGGTGCAAAGACCATTGATATACTTCTCTTTCCTCTTACCACGAACATACCGTAGCACTTTTGCCTTGTGACCACCGAAGGTAGTTGTGCCCATTGAACTTATGGGTAATCACCATTGCGGATTCTTTAGCTATAGGCATTGTGGTAGAGGAGGATGAAGATGAGGAGTTGTGAGTTTGAGAATTGGAACCCGACATAAGAGCGGATGGAATATTTCCGATTTCGGGTATTGATCCGAACCGAGGTGGAAGTTGAGAAGGATCCATGATTCTCGATGGAAATGGTCGCCGGAACTGGAAAACTCCACCGGAGATGTCGCCGAACTGGAAAACTCACCGGAAAAATGTGAAAATGACCGGGTTTGGCCGGAAATCGAGGGGAAGAGCAAAACAAAGTCGCTGTTCAAGAACCGTCACGCTATCGAACCTCGGGTTTGCCTCTCCGTCATCTTTTTTCTTTTTTTTTTTTTTTTTTTTTTTTTTATCGCTCACTCGTTTCTCTAGCTTTCTCAGGCCTCGGACGGATGTCCTTAGCTCGATACCATATTGCGGAATGTAGAAGAGAAGATGTAGAGAAAACACTCTATGTTTCAAAGATATTATTCAAGGTAGAAAGGTTACAATATATAGGCTCATAGGGAAAGAGCCGTTACAATGAAATAGGCAATACAATAAAATAGGCAATACAATAACTCATAATAAATTATCATAACTCATAATAAATTATCATAAAAGGAAAATATTTCCTAAACTAGATGCAACTAGAATCAAGGAATATGATGGAGCTAGGATCAAGGGATATGATACGCGTGAAATAAATAACAATAAAGTAGACGCGTAAAGTAGACGCGTAGATCCCTATGAATCAGGTAATAATTATGGTGATTAATGAGAAGGATTCTAACAAGTATAAAATCTAGAATATTTAAAAACAGTACAAACGGAATTCTATAAAAAGTGCTGAAGGAAAAAAATACAGAGAGGAATAAATAATTAGCCTTAAACAGACCTCATCAAGCACTTTGACCTTTCCCGGCTTCTCAAGAAGCATGAGTAAAAGCTGTCGAAAGCATATAATTGTTGTTAAATTGTCATCTATGTTACATTCCCAGAAAATTAATATGCTTCTAACAAGTAACACAATTAACATCCTAACTGATCATGCTCTGCTTATTTAATATTTAATAAAATAATAATAATAATACAACAAAAAGCCTTATATCACTAGGTGGGATTGGCTACATAAATCACATAATGCCATTGTGCTATGGTAACACTAAGTCGAGAAGAAATGCATTTAACTAGAAGGAACCTTGATAAACACAATAAGTCAGACTCTTTTTAGAACTCTCAGATATTGTCATGAGGATCTGAAGGTGAAAGTTGTTAATGGAATCATCTCTACAGTATGTACTATAGGGACTGTTGAATCATCAGATCATCCCTGAGCTCCAAGGTAATCTATTGTCAATTAGCAAAATGATAAATATATATATTTAATTTGCGAGAGTAATCTTCAATGATGTTGGCTGTATTTTTTAGAAGGAAAATACTTATGTCAAGATCCCTATATCCATTTCATCAAATTCTCCAATCACATGCGACAATATGTCCTATTTTTGAGTTTTTATCATTTAACTAGAACCGTATATGGAAAAAATAGGAACATAGTTATATGTGATTATAGAACTTAATGTAATGGATATAAGCAGGGGCGGAGGGAGGGGGGGCTAGGGGCCCCAAAAAAAAAAAAAAAAAAAAAATCTGTGATGAATCTTTGAAAAGAAGCTAAATGCTCATGACTGGCTGAAGACATTAACTAATTTATCATATAGATTATAGTATTATTTTAATGTAAGGTGAAATCCGAGCAACAGATAATAGTATTTCACTACTTTGTTTAGGAAACTGAGGTTGAACTAATTTCCATGGAATTCAGATGGTAACTCTAGCCATTATACTGTCCTCTGGTTTGTGGAGGGTTTGCACGGATCTCCATCAAACTGGTATTTCCATGAGCTTGCATGGTCTAGCCATGATCTGCTCTCTTGTTTTAAGCTTGCCTCTAGAACATGCTTCTGCTTTTGATTTCTATTGATAAATCCACTTTTCTTCTCCAATTAACATTTTAATATGGCCATCAATCTTCTAAGTTGAGGGTTTCTGTAAGTTAGATAAAAGCATTTCTCAAACAGTCTTGCATTTTTCTGTAAGTAAATAGTGATATCGTCCAATTGTCTAGGGAAAAAAAAAATAGTATAGTCTTCCCCAGCAGGGAGAGATGAAAGCCAGACCAAGTGCTTAACCTGAATAATGTAATTACCTTGAGGAGTTTTATGTGGGGTTTTGGTGAGAAGATAAATGTTAAATCTGCTTTTATGTCAGGAGTTGTTGCAGTAATGGGAGCTTTGAAAATTATTGATGAGCTTCAGATATCACGGGTTGTTGTAGAGATGGATAATAAGGACTTATTTGGCTGTTTACATAATATGGTCCTTAATATAAGATATATTTATTTAATTTGAATAGATTAAATTAGTTAATATAACATGTATTTTCTAAAACACCATAGTCATCTTCCTTAATTCCATTATTCAATTCCCTCATCTCCTTGATTGTTGTTGAGGGATCATCAATAGGGGTAAAGTAGGAAAACATTGACAAATATATTTTTTAAAAAAATTGTAAGAATTAGATCTGTATTGTATTTTAATTACTTCTATTTATGATAGTATTTTTTATTTTCGCCCCTCCTCATTACAATTCCTGGCTCCGCCATTGGATATAAGGAACTTCATGTAAGTATGGTCCTTTTTAGAACTAGACATCGAGGAAGACAATTGGCAATGCTAGGGTGTAGAATGGACTCTATTACATTAAAGGTACTAGATGCAAGATTAGCAGGTCAGTAGAGTTTCCTTTAGTTCTAATTCATTGAATAAAGCCTCACAAAAATTAGCATGGTGTCAAAACCTAACTTCCTAGATCCAAGGTTAGGAATTAGAATGGTTCTATCACACAAAGAAGATCTAGCAATAGGTATTAGAATGTCATGGGATAACCTATCTATTTGGTCAAGTAATACACTACCTGTTATTGCACAAAATAATGATTAGGCCAAATATGGAGCTTTAGGAATGGGAACATGTTAATGTATGCAGATATTAATTTACAACTGCTTAAGGAACAAACAATTGTTCCTCAAACTCCCGCTAAGGTGTTATGTGATGATATCACAACCAAAGGGATTGCCACGTCAAGGAAATGTGGTATATGATTGAGCAAAAAGACCCTCGTATTGCTCTGTTTTTCCACGATAGCAAGAGAGTACATATTTAGGCTTGGCCAGTGTATGTGTTTAGCCAAAATTCGAAATTCTAGGTTAAATCTAATCTAATCTGAAACCTAAGATAAAAAATAGGGATAAGATAAAATAATAAAGGATAAGGCAAAATACCAGAAAAATAGTAACAACAGCAATCCTACTAAACATTAAATTAAATAGAATAAATAATTATTTAGGCTTCCAACAAAGATAAACATTTGACGTATTCTTCAAATCTCAATCACTCGTATGACTCAAAACTCTCATTTCTTAGCCATGAACATTTGCTGTATTGTTAAAATCAATTAAATAAATATTTGTGGCAACGAAGGTAGGATATGTGGTTTTTGAATTTTAACTTCCTCCCTTCCGTTTAACACTACCCCAACTGCTGTTTTTTTACTTTTTTTTTATTTTTTAAATTCCATCTTTTTAACATGCATAATATGTTTATACACGCCCTCTTGAAATTTCGGAGTCCTCCATCCACTACCACAACCCAAGTATGTTTAGTCTTACATCCCAAGGCAAGTTCAAAAAGAAGAAATAAGCTTCTATCAAGCAGCAATTTTTTTAACTAGAAAGATAAGCAAATGAATCTAATTTAAAACCATATTTACATTAATGTTTCAAAATCAGGAATGAGGAGAAGAAGATCGAATTCTAATTTCACAGTTCAACACAAGATTGTAAATCACAAGGGAGAGTAAAACCTTGGACTTAGCTAAGATGGCATTCCTTTTAACAGCTTCACGAATTAAAGGTAAGTGGTTCAACAAATCTTTTCGTGAAGGCCTAACTTCATAATAACTGCAATTATTCCATTGAAAAGGTATAAATTGTGAGTGCCCATCACATGAACCAAACAGAAAAACAAAGAAACCCAAAGTCTGAAATATACCTCAAATCCTTATACAAGTAGCCCCACACAGATTTAGCAGATGTTTCAGGATTTTTCTGCACATGGTGTAGGAAGTGAATAGTGATTAAAATCGTCCTTATGGTATCTGCAAACCATTTCTTTGGCTTCTCAAGTTTGACCCATTGTCTGCCCTTTTTTGATAGCACTGATATCTCAGGTTTTACACCGGAAATATCAAACTTCCATGCAACGACTTGCATAAATACTTTCTGCAGCCCATTATCTGCAGTACAATCAAGGAACACTTGCCCACTTTCGCCATCTGTACCCTCCTCAGATTCACGCCATTGAATTGGCAATACGGAAAATGAAATAGGCACTTTCTCATCATCTTCAAAATGGTAATTTGACACAGATTGTGGATGAACTTCAGCCTCATCATCTGAAGACGCCATACCACTATTCACCCCAAATTCTCTCTGCACGCATGAGCAAAATGCTAGAAAAATAACCTTTTTGGCTAAAAAAAACAAGTAACACTTTGTAAACACCAATATCTCCCTTTGAGAAGACATAAACAAGAACCAACGTAATCCGCAATCATGGCAGTTCACAATCAATATAAAGCCCTCTCTGTAAATTAAAAGTCGTACACGACGACAATTCAACATAACAGTCAACGGCATCGCTGTAGGAAATGAAACATAAAATCGGGCCGAGGAACGAAAAACATTCATAAACCTATAGTCATATAACCCCACACTCGAACTATTTTGGGAGGAACTCAAACGCGTGCAAGAATCGATACCTATGAAATCAGCAATCCCTTGTCGCTAAAGAAATTAATATTTCTGAAGCACTAGGGACATAGAAGAGAAAACGCCAAAAGGGAATACAAAGTGGGGTTGTATACTGTACCTTGCACTACAACCAAAAAGCAAGACACCTGAACAGAACGCAGCCCCGCAGCACTTGGCTACGTGTTTGATTCTTCTGTGAAAGCGAAATAGGGTTTTGGATCCTAACTGTTATTCAAGTCAAAGCGGACCTCCGTTGCCGGACGAAGGTATGGCCGGTGTGTTTAGATTAGAGCGGGAATCAGGCTGAGCCGGGGCCGGTGAAGCGTCATGGCCTACTAAGGCCGGCTCTCGACGGGTAAAAAAATATTTTCAAAACCCGGCCTAAGAGTATCAAAATTAAGGTGGGCGGGGCCGGAAGTTCTTATTCTAAATTTTAATTATTTTTTTTTTTTTAAAAAAAAAAATATAATTAGTAAATTACAACAATTAAATTTTAATTTATTAAATAAATGTTGTTAACATTAATATCAAAATAACAAGAATCATCCAACAAATAAGCGCGGGAATGATCCTTTAATTCATAATTTTTTTTTGGGTATCACTTTGGTAAGCGATCTCGTAAGATTAAGACTATCGATTTCCATTTCCGCGTTGCCCAGCATGATCGTGGGGAAGAGCTCCGACATCCTTTTGCCACTCCCAAAACTTTTTACCATCAAAAATGGGGGTAAAAAAGTAAAAAAAAATTGCTCTCGAGGTATGTTGGTTCACTAATTCATAATCAAAAGGAAATTATGTTCGGGAAAATCTATATGGGGCCCTTTTAACCAAAAAAATCTTTAAAAAGACCCTAACATTCTTCAAATCCCAAAAAAAGGCCCCAGGCCCTTTTTACATGCAATTGTGAGTGAATTCTGAGGGAAAGGATTAAAATACCCCTCATTGTGTCTCTCGCATCTGCTCAAATTTCTTCTTCTCCGACTCTCTCTCAGTCATCTGCTCCAAAGGGTAAGGCATCTCCTCACCAAACTTAAGCTCGACGATCTCTGCCGTCAAAGGCGAACTGAGGTATATCTCTGCATTTGTGCTCCGTCTATATTTGTCGCTCAGTCCTAATTAGATTCTTTGATTAGTTTGATGGTATTTGAAGGTTAGGGTTCTATAGTGTCTGAACTTTTTCAATACTGTTGGTTTGGAAAGGATTTTTCCAATTCGATTCGTGTCTAAACTTTTAGGGTTATATTTGTCGCTCTGTCCTAATTAGATTCTCTTCTACTCTAGCCATGTGAGGCTCCCTATTCTCTATATTGTTGGTTTGCAAAGGATTTTTCCTTGTTAGATTAATTTGCATTTTGTTTAATATTGTCATTATAGGCAAGAGTTCTGTTTTTTCTTATTACATTTTTGTTTGCTAGTGTTCTGCCTCATGTGAAATATAGAGTATATAGTTTTTTTTTCTTCCATATGGATGATCTAATCTTGCATTGCTAATTCTCCTTATATTGTAATAGTTGATGTCCGGATACACAAAACAACTCTCTTCAATATGTTTGTTTGGTAGATATGTAACTTTTGTTTTTCAATATGTTTGTTTGATAGATATATTATTTATTGATTCATTTTTGTCATTTGCCATTTTTTACGATGGAAAGGTATTTAGGTTCTTTTTTTACAAAGTCAAGCGGTAGTAGAACTAAACGTTCTCGATCCGAATCTTCGTCTATAGATATGTAACTTTTGTTTTTCAATATGTTTGTTTGGTAGATAAATTATTTATTGTTTTTCAATGCATTACTGTGATAGTTCTGATTTATTGTTTTTCCTTTTATATTCTTTTGTTTTTAGATTTTGCCTTGGATGTTTCAACAACGAGGAACGTTGCTTGCTATATCAGGTACAGTTTAACTCCGAATGTGTTTGTTCAGTTTGTGCTCTATGATCACAATAACTTGATGTTTCCTCACCTTATGCTTTCTACAATGGAGACCATCCCTCCATTGAAGGATCTCACTTTGGATTATGGATGGTTGATGATTGTACAAACAAGTTCTTAATATGTAATTAGATGATAGTGGAAGGAGCATACAACTAGCTTACAGTATGGTGAGGGTGAGTTTTGGGTATGTTTCAATGAGGTAAATCTGAATTTAATCATTTCACTTAATGCTTTTCTCTAACTTATTTTCCTTGGAATCCATCAGAATCTTTAAGGATTATAACATCCAGGTGTACTTCCAATAGCTAGAGGTTTATAATTCAACATAGATTCTTAACCTAAAATGTTTTGGTATTTTAGTATTCTTAACCTTATCTTAGTATGGTCTTTGCCATCTAAAATTCATTGTTTGAGTTTGATTTCTTTGCAATATCATGTTAGGCGGAAGTATAGAGAAGGAGGTAAACAATTTTAGGGAATAATTAGTTGCCATGGTTTATCATTGAAGTTAGTCAGAATATTTAAATGACAACCTTATATGCCTTATATTTGACTTGAGAAGGCTGTCATGCTTATTGCTTTGAGATTTTCTCTCCCTTGTATCTCTTTTCTTATTTTTCTACCTTCTATCTCCTTTTCTACTATCATATGATGTTATTCATAGTCAGGTCATAGTGTCCTTGTTAAATTTGTTGACTCTTCGAGGAATTGAATGCATTCATGTATTTGGTTTCTTAGTTTAATGTTCTTGGAGAACGATATTGGAAACCATAAGGGTTGGTATGTTCTTAGTTTAATGTATTTGGTTTCTTCTTCAAGGTTTGCTTTTTAAAGTTTTCATCTATTTCTACTCACATATTTAATATGTTCCAAAGTTATTCTAGAAATTCTTCATGGAGAGTGCTGTTGATTCCTATGAAACAAGAAATGTATGTATTATGCTTTATGAAAAAGAATCTGGCTTTATAATCCCAAAACATAATTAAGTATATTATCCTTTCCATTTTACAGTCTATCTAGAATGCAATGATCATTGATATTGTTCATTAAAACATGATTTCCCAATCACTGGGTTAGGATGAGATATGATATCTCTAGACCGAAATTTGTCCATTCATTAAATCATGTGCACTTGAAATGGGTATTCAAATTGGTAAGCTTTGACAAATGCTTGAGCAGGATATTGCATACGTTGAAAACAAATTTACCGAGGAATGAAGGGCTTGTTGTGCTATGCATTGTGACTTGTTTTGGGTACTACTATCAGAATTTGAAGTTTATTGTCAATGATTATTTACTCTTTTCATTTAATTGTTTCTAGTTGGAGGCTTTGATCTATGATGATTTTGGAGAGAATTTGAAGCTACAAGTGCCACACATTTGCCGACTAAAAAAACAAGAGAATGGAGAAGTCGAATTACACGATAGAGACCATGGGGCTAAGGCTACCCTAGTGGAAAACCAATATCTTCCACGATTAGGCCCGATTCAACGAGACCCAAATAATATTGTGTTTAGGACACGTTTTAATCCTTTCTTTAATGTGAACGCGTGAATTTATATTTATGACAATTTTAACTATGTAATTTTTGCAGTTTGGATCACTGAATTGTTGTATTTTAGGGAAGTGTTTACAAAGCATTGTGTATTGACGACAAAATTGTTAACAATTTGTTTTTGTGCAAAAGTGCATTTGTATTTATGAAAATGTTCTTGACAATTTGGTATTGTATGAATGAATTTCAATTACATGATGAAATTTTTTGTCACTGGTTAACACCCACGAATAGAGTTGTTAATGTTAAACTGATGGAGTTGTTAATGTTAATCTACATTAGCCCTCATTAACAATTACATCAGCCCCCATTAACAACTACATTAGTCCCCTCTAACAACTAAAACAGTCCCCATTAACAACCATATTAGCCCCATTAACAACCATATCAACCCCCATTAACAACTACATCAGCCCCATTAATGGTTACTAATATTGTTGTTAATGGGGGCTGATGTAATTGTTAGTGGTTACTAATATTGTTGTTAATGGAGGCTGATGTAGTTGTTAATGGTTACTGATATTATTGTTAATGGGGGGCTGATGTACTTGTTAGTGGTTACCGGTATTGTTGTTAGTGACCCCTGTTATTGTTGTTTAACACCCTTTGTTATTGTTGTTAGTGCCCCATGTTATTGTTGTTACCGCCCTCTGTTATTGTTGTTAGTGCCCCTGTTATTGTTGTTAGTGTCCCCTGTTATTGTTGTTAGTGTCGCCCCTGTTATTGTTGTTAGTGTCGCCCGTGCCCCCTGTTCTTGTTGTTAGTGCCCCCTGTTATTGTTGTTAGTGGGGACTGATATTGTTGTTAACGCCCGTTGATACAAATGACTGATATGGTTGATACAAATGACTAATATTGCTGATACAAATAAATGCTTGATTTACTTGTCAATTCTTTTGTTGTTCTCGTTCCATAAACAAAGATCAAAACATAAGACAAAATTTAAAAGACTTGTCCATTCTTTTTCCGTTCTCATTCCATGAACAAATATCAAAAATAAGCAAAAATTTGCTATTGCCATTGAATAAAAATTGTAAAGTTACCATCAGTAGACAATTTACAAAAGAACAGAAGGTGAATGTCATTCTCATGAATACAAATTTATGATAGATACATATTTGTGATCAACTACAATGTGTCCTAACAAGTATGCCCCCTATTGTCTCTTCTGCTGCTTGTGGTAGTCCTCAATCAAAGACAACACTTTGGAATGTAGCTAGAGAGAAAGATTGGGAGAAGCTCAATCTTGTCCTCCTTTTCCTCTCATTTGCCTCATTTAATCAACAGCAGTCCATGCCCAATCATGCCTTAAACAAAGCATATGCCAAATTGTAAACTTAACAGAAGTGCAAATCAATTTACCAAACCTAAACTACAACAAAATTAGCCACATTTATCTAAACTTCGGACATCATATAAAATGATAGAAACAAACACACAAAAAAGATTCAAAGACTCAACATTTTATCTATTCACGCTGAAGATTACAGAATGAAAGAAGAAACTCGTCAAAATTTTCATCAGACATAGGAGTATTTGAGTCCACACGCAAAAACTGTGAAATACATCATTAGCATGGCATTTGCTTTCTAATCCACGACAATAATGCCGTGTAGGAAGGTGTCTTAAGATTTTTCCAATTTCATCACTTGATGCATTATATGCTTAAACAAAGTGGGTGAAACGCCCAAGAGAATAATTAAACATTTGACATACTGCCATGACTAGAATGGAAGACTTAAAAAAACCATCTCAACATAAAGAGTAAAGGTAGACTCAGGAGCAAAAATAATCTTTTAACTTCACTTAATAATATCATATCAAGTGTTGGATTATTGATTTTGTTTCATCCCCATCTACCACGCATCCATTCACAAACTATCTTAATTTATGGATTATCCCTTTCAGCACATTTTGACAAAAAATAACAGGGATTAGAAAAATCTAAGCTTGTATCTTATAATTGTAAGCAATGGATCAGTAATTGCAAAACACAAATCAATGAACAGAGCAAAAAGATTTTGGAAAAAAAAATCGTGTTCAAACTTCAAACCAAGAAGAATCTAATTTACGATTTTCATTGACATTATATGGTCTTATTATTTCGATCTACTAATTTTTTTATGATTGTCATTTGTATTTTCATCGTGAGCATTCACAGACAAAGAAAACAATACACGAACAAAATCAAACTAGAACACTTGTCTAGGTTTTTCTGAACGAGTTAAAACGAAATCATTAATTTGAAGCTAAAAAATGATATGTTCAACTCAATATATTAGGGTTAAGCATTATTTAGAAAGGGGAAAAAATTAGTGAAGTAAAAATCTTAATAGCAGACGGCCATCATTCTTCAAAAGATCTAAAGTTACTGAAACATAAAGATATACGAAAAGATGGAAAAAGCTTTAGCATATGAAGGTGCTCAAGTATAGTTGAATGGAAGAGAAAGTTTTTCCACATGAAAAAGATCAGATTAATGAAATTATTTGATCTCATCATCATCGCACCTTCAATCGACAAGAAAACCAAGAAAGAAAGCAATCAAAGCCATAGGAAAGAAATTGATGCAGAACAATAAATCTATCGTCGTTAGGGTTTTTCTAATTGCTTCTCAGAAGTCAGACCTATATAAACGTAGGGCGTGCTGGAGATGGTGTTCAGGGTAGATCTAGACCGCTGGCGGCGTCGACTCTGGCATGGTCAAAGACACGAGTCGATGATGGAGACCAGATGTGAGAGAGAGAGAGAGATTTAGAATTGGGAAATCCCTTCCTTTTTCAGCATTAGTTTCATGGGTTTTTTTTTTGTCTTTTTGTCTCAAATTTGCATGTCAAAAAGGGCCATGGGGCCTTTTCTGGGATTTGAAGAATGTTAGGGCCATTTTTTGGTTTTTTTTTTTTTCGCTTAAAAGGGCCTTTTTGCATCAAAAGATCATCACCCTTTGCATCAAGATCAGCTTGCCTTTGTTGAGTAGGCATCTGGTTGCAAAGTGTAACCTCCTCCATTTTACTTAATGAAATTACCAATTAAGGGCGTCACGACTAAGTAATGCTTCATTGCTTGCCTAAATATACAAAATAAATCGAGTATGCGAATGAGCCCTAACATTGGCAATATACAATCATCCAACATTCACCAAAATTTGAAGCACTATTGTCAAAAGAAGTAGCTTAAGCTTAGAAGTCTTCGATTGACCGTACGGGAACTACCGCTGAAAAATGTGGGTAACCATCAATCCAACTCATTAACTAATATGTGCTAGTGAGATCCCAACCATGTGGAACAATTTATATAACAAAGTATTTTAGAAAAAAAATAATATATATAATTTGCCAATATCCACATCACAAAATTTCATATCGAAATTATGTATCACAATTTTCAATAACCCAATTCCCAAGATACCTCCCACCAATCAGTAGAACAGCCTTATTCCCTCCGACTAGACCCATGGGCTAAGTTACATCCATGTCCTTTGGTTACTCAAAAGCTCCTTTGGTCATGTGATGAGGACCGACCAAAATCCTCGAGCACATGTTCCAGGACCATGGGCCTTTTCCCCTCATTGAACATGTGGGGTGTCGTATGCCCTCATTGAACTAGTGGGCCGGTCCTCATTGAACAGGTGGGACAATAGAAAGCCAACCATCGTGCGCGATGGAGGCCTCACCACGTGGTGGAATATACATTTCCTCCCAATTCAACCCTTCCCATAATTATCATAATAAATATCATAATAACAAAGTTCTCAATTCTTATACATAAATAAATAAATATGTATATATTCACAAATTTCAAATCATAAGGTTCCAAGGCAATTTCTATTAAGATATTCATAATCATTTCACAAAATACTCACAAACAACATACTAGTACACATAACAAGTGGAAAGTGGTTACCTCTCGTAGTAGCTAACTACTATCTGCTGCTCTAATCCAAGAGCTCAAACACACGCCAAAAATGAATCTACCATAACCAATTTACTAACCATTAATAACTTTTTCAACTCCACATAATTAAGTAATTTATAATTTCATAAAAATATACGAAATTTTAATAATGAATATTATTATAATAAAAACTGAAAAATAAAGTCCTTCAAATTTTAAAACTAAAATGATTAAAATCTCAATAATATCTTTATTAACCCAGGCTAATACGTCATCAATACTTTAAATTAGAAGTTTAATAAATACCAATCATCCTATAAATTATGCTTTATTTTTATTACATATAATGTTTCTCAAAATTCCAATAATGTAGATATAACTTGACTCTTTACATAGGATTTTTCGGAAATTTTATGATTAAACTTTGAAAATTCGTAATTAATTCTACAAAAATCTAAATGAGGTGTTTTCAAAAGCTAAGTGTTCCTTAGCATGTCTACTTTCACATAAAAGTAATACCAATAGCCATAAAATATTGTATTATTCCCAAATTTTTAAAATGCAAATATTGTTCAGAAAACTTTCCAAAATTGTGACTCAACTTCCAAAAATCATATCTTGAGTTACAAACCTCCGTTCAAGGTGATCCAAAGCTCTTTTTAAAGATTAATATGTGTAATATCAAAAAAAAAATATTTCATGAAATAAATCAAAGGTTTCATATTCCAAAACCATGCCATAAGATAATCACTATTCCTGGAACATAAAATTCGTCCAGATTTTCTGTTAAACTTCGGAAAATCATATCTCCTTTTCTACATGTCCGATTTAGGTGTTCTTTGGCTTTTTAGAAATTTCTAGATGTCTACTATTTACTGTAAAAATATCAAGGAAAAAATCAGATGTTTTCCATTTCAAAAATGAGCCCGAAATTTACTGTTCACGTCCGAAACTGACATTTTCCAGTTTTCAGTGTCTAACTTTGAAAAATCATAACTCTCAATCTACAAATCCGTTTTGGCTGGGGTTTTTCTCGTTTTGAACCTTAGTGAGTCTATTATTTACTGTAAAAATTTCAAGGAAAAACTAAAAGGTTTACTTGGTCCTAATTGCCACGTCATTTTCATGCTCCAAAGGCATACCAGAAATCTCCAGATTCTTAGCTCAACTTCCAAAAATCATAACTGGAGTTATAGACCTCCGTTTAAGGCGTTCTTTGTCTCATTGGAAATATTGAGATGTATATTATATACTGTAAAAATTTCAAAGAAAAACTCAAATGTTTGTCATTCCAAAATCAAGCCCGAAAATCACTGTTCACCGGATGTGCAGAAAACGTTCCAGATTTCAGCAAAATTTTGGAAAATCATATCTCTCAATCTACACGTCCGTTTTGGCTGGGTTTTGACTCGTTTTAAACCTTATTGTGTCTACTACCTTCCATAAAAATTTCGTGCAAAAACTCAACCATTTTCCATAGAAACAGATCCGCGAAAGACACTCTGTTTGTGAGTCCGAAAACAGAGTAAAGAAAACACAGCAGCTTAACCATGCGTTTTTAATCCTCAAACTCAGAACTAATCATGTAGGAACTAGAAGGGAGGGGTTTAGAGGCTCACCTTGGTCGATACACAGGCTTACATGCACGGTTCCAACCTTCTTCCTTTCCTTCCGACTCTCTCTTTCTTTCACTCTAGCTCTGCTGGTTTTTGTTAAGGCAGATGGAATGAAGCGGAGTCAAGGATGAATGATTTTATAGAGACTTAAGGGTATGGTCTGAGAAATATAAAGAGCATAGACCGATGGAAAAGAAGAATAACCAAGAGGTATTCGTTGCGGGACTCGAGAGGCATGGGAAGGGTGCAGTTTCTTGATGAGAGAAACATGGACCTCATTGCGTGTGGACGGTTGTTGGTGAAGATGAGATCTGGAGGTGGGCGTGATCTTCTTGCGTGTCTCTGTTTACGTGTGTAGCTGATATGTATCAGATAAAAGATGGTGGGTGTTGAGTATGTAGGTTGATATAATAATGGTTATTGGAGAAGTATGGGCTTTGCTGCTTCTCAATCTCTATTGCGTGCATGGCCTGGTTCTTGAATTGGAGAATAATCAAAGTGTGTATAGGCCATTATGGGAATTGTTTGATTTGGGCCGAATGGATATTATGGTGTGGACAAATGAATATTTATGGGCTAATTTATTTGCAATTATTATATCAAAAAAATATTTACAATTATTAGATTAAAAATTTAATTCTTAATTCGATTTAAGGATTTTCTTCCTCAATAAAAATTTCTTTTGGCCCCAAAATATTATCTCTAAAATATTTATGCCAAAATTTATTCCCTAATTATTTGTCATTATTTTATGGGGAAAATATGCCTTAAATTTGAGTAATTAATTTCATAAATATTCTAGGGAAAATTTCACAATTAATTTTCCCATAAAATATCCAAATTCCAAATCCCAAAATTTGGGATGTTACACAAAGTTTGTCAAACACACCAACAATTATCTTGTCTAAAGAGGCAATTATGTCCTTCAATATATCAGCCATGTTTTCGGAGTGGTTCAAATGTCTCTTCTTACTTCGACTGGTAGATGGATCAGATCCATTCAATGCAGTTGGTGCAGTTTCATTGATTGTTTGTGCGAATTCAGACTCAACGGTAACATGATGAGGTGTTTTGAGAAGCTCCTCGTCCTCTAGAATAACCTTCTTACTTCGACTTTAGATGCTGCTCAGGCTAACTACACTACCACAGAGAAAGAGTTATTTGCAATCGTCTTTGGGTTAGAGAAATTTCAATCCTACATTCTTCACACAAAGGTGACTGTGTTTACCGATCACTCAGCTATCAAGTACTTATTTAAGAAACCGGACTCCAAACCCCGCCTCATTAGGTGGGTGCTTCTGATACAAGACTTTGATGTGGAAATTCGTGATAAGAGTGGTGCAGAGAATATGGTTGCTGATCATTTGAGTAGAACTGAAACACCTACGGTAACATCTCTAACTTTAGATGACTTTCCTGATCAAAGGCTCTGTTAGGTCGTTGTTTCTATCCCTTGGTATGCTGCTATTGCTAATTATCTAGTTGCATATGTTTTGCATGATGACATGAATAAACATCAATTGAATAAGTTTAAGAGAGATGTTAAATTCTATATATGGGATGATCCCTACTTGTGGCATATTTGTAGTGATCAAATTATTAGGCGATGCATTCGATGTTGAATTTGAGTCTGTCTTGACTTTTTGCCATACTCTTGCATATGGGGGACATTTTAGTGCCAAGCGTCTCGCTAGGAAAGTTTTGAAAAGTGGATTGTTTTGGCCAAGTCTATTTCGTGATGCCCATGAATTTTGTAAGAAGTGTTCCAGGTGTTAATTTGTGAGTAATATTTCTAGGAAGCATGAGATGCCCCAACAACCCTTATTATTCTGTGAAATCTTTGATGTTTGGGGAATTGATTTCATGGGACCATTTCCTACTTTATTTGGTTATTTGTACATCCTGCTAGCTATGGATTATGTATCAAAGTGGGTTGAGGCAATCCTCACTCGTACTAATGACTCTTCTGTAATGGTTTCCTTTGTTCACTCTCACATTCTTTGCAGATTTGGCATTCCTAGAGCCATTATTAGCGATCAAGGAACTCATTTTTGCAATCGGAGTTTGCAAAACTTGCTTGGTAAGTATGGGGTGATGCATAAGGTGGCCACCCCATACCACCCTCAGACGAATGGTCAGGCAAAACTCTCTAATAGAGAAATCAAGCTCATTCTAGAAAACACAGTGCAACCCAACCGGAAGGATTGGAGTAAACGACTCGATGATGCACTTTGGGCATATCGCACAGCATACAAAAGTCCCATTGGCATGTCTCCATACAGGATTGTCTACGGTAAAGCATGCCACTTGCTAGTGGAGGTGGAGCACAAGGCATACTGGGCAATTAAAAGGTGCAACCTCGATCTTGCTAGTGCCGGTATTGAAAGGAAGTTGCAATTACAAGAGCTTGAAGAATTAAGACAAGACGCTTATGAGAATGCTAGAATTTATAAGGAAAGAACTAAAGTAGCCCATGACAAACTTATTATGAAGAGAGACATTCAATTGGGCCAAAAGGTTCTACTCTATGTTTCCTGATTGAAACTCATGCCTGGAAAGCTCCACTCTTGATGGGAGGGGCCTTTCATTGTCACTGATGTTTTCCCGTATAGAGCTATGAAGATCAAAAGGGAGCCACATGGAAAATGCTTCACTGTCAATGGACACCGCTTAAAGCCATTCTTTGATGGATTCTCCACTCAGACAGTGGAGGTTGCTGCACTATGTGACACCACATAGACGTCGGTTGTATTCCTTCCCTCACTCTTTTATTTTGCTTTGTCATATTACTAAGTTGCGCAGTGCTACGTATTACTTGACTTTGTGATCTATTATGTCTGTTTTGCATTGAGGACAATGCATTGTTTAAGTGTGGGGGAGGGATCAACCGTTTTGAATGCGAAAATTGCAAGTTTTAAGTAACTTTAGTATGATGCATTTTTTATTTGAAAAGTGATTGATCGTGTTTTGAGTTGGTGAACCTAGTGGCAATGGATTTGGTTTTGGTGAATTTAGGCTAGTGATCATATTCCTGGTGAGAATTTGAGCCTAATACATATTTTCTTGTTAGTGTGTAGCCCTATCTATTTATTTGATCTAGAACTTGACTTGAATCTTATTTGAGGCTGCATTTTATGCATGAGCATTCATAAAAATGATAAAGACATTCATTTCATTTTAGCCAGATAAGCCAGAAAGCCTACCATTTTTATGCATATATCCTTTGTTTAGCCCTTTGAGCCTATTTATTTAATGAAATTTCAATTTTATCTACACCCATAGCCAAAAAAAAAAAAAAAAAAAAAAAATCTCTACCCTTTTGAATGTCTTGAGAGTTGAAGAGCATCCATTATCTCTTTTGGATGGAAGAATATGCATAAAGTTAGGAATTGGGTCATTGTGGAAAATATGGTAGGTTCTCTTGAAAAAGAAAAAGAAAAAGAAAAAGAAAAAAATGAAGGAAAAAAAAGAGAAAAAAGGAAAGAAAAGAAAAAGAAGAAGAATGATGACTCAGTTGATTTAGTTTGGTTTTTTGCATATCATATTCTCTATTGTATCATTCTCTTCATCTTTTAAGATATTCAACTTTGTTTTTCCAAACACCATACCCTTTCTTTCTTAACCTTAACCTCATTACAACCTAATAAAAGTCCTTTGGATTTATGAATGCACTTGCTTTATTAGTGGTAGAGAATTTAGATTCTTGTCAAGCCTATGGAAAAAGTGTTGGATAGGGATGAATTTGAGCGTAAACACAAACTTATACACTTTGGAGTGATGAGTGACATACACATTATCCTTGGTAAGGGATTTCTAGCTTAGGTTCCCCTTTGTCAAGTAAATTGCCATGATGTTTGCTTTCTTAATTTATGAGAAGATCACTTGGACATGAGAAGTGTTGAAATGCTTTTGTTTACTTATTGCTTGTGATTAGAACATTCATTTTTGAATTTTTAGTTTTGTTTTGTTTTGTTTTGTTTTTGTTATACTCCCTTGGTCTTGATTTGTTTTGCTCGGGAGTGCAAATGATAAGTGTGGGGGAGTTGATAAATCCATATTTTTATATATTTTATCCCGCCTTATTCATTTATTTTGGGGATTATTTTAGGCTAATTTGGATATAGTAGATAATATTTGAATTGTTAGCCAATTTTAGGAGATAATATAAATCTGAATTAATTATGAGATTTTGTGCTTAAACTATTTATTGATTGATATCTTATTAAATAATATCTCTTAATATATAATATATCATGATTTTATCATATTAGAAGATCCAATGGTGAAATTTTATTGGGCTACTTGAATTTTATTGGGCCCAAGTTGATACCCAAAACCATCTCTTCCTCTTCATTTATTTAACCTAGCGGTGAGAGACGCAGAGCATCACATATTGACGCACGCTGAACAAGAAGAAGGCGATCACAAACGCACGCACGGGAGGTTTCCATTGATTCATCCACTCATCCATTAATTCAATCCATCAATTACTTCAACACGGGGCCCACTACCATACAATCAATTGAATGGTCAATTGTTTTAAATCAATTCCTCCCGTGGATGCGTACAGTGTTTGGCAATTGAATTCTCCAATTATTGATCAAATGGCCATGAGGTGCATAATATTTGGAGGAGGAAGCGCGTCCATGGCGGCTTAAGCTCTTTTAGGAGGCAATTTGAGAGGAGCATGGAGAAAGCTAGAGCCTAGGGTTTTACACTTGAAGACCACAAGGGAGTGTCTTTCCTTTTATCTTTTTAATTCAAACTTGAGATTATTTAGTTTTAAAGGATTTTGAGTTGTATTAATTGAGAACAATCTAGTTTTAGATTTTAAACTTATTTCTTTTGGATTAGATCGATAATTTGAAGTTTTTACGCTTATTCTTTGGATTCTTATTTGCAACCTTTGGATTGTCGATTAAATTAATAATTGAGTTTTCGTTATTAATTTAATTGTTAATTTGGTTTATCATTTTAATTGTTTAATTAGGTTGATAAATTATCTAATTGTTAATTGGATAGTTGTGAACAAGATTTCCAAGATTATTTGGTGATTGGTTTTTAATTAGTTTAATTAGCCACCACTTATTTCATTATGAGTTTTCTAGTGATATGTGTTATTGAGCTAGAGGGTTTCCCATGTTCAATTAGGTAATTAAATTCATTAATCTCCCTTTGGTCTAATTAATTGGTTTGGGCTAAGAAAGTTAACCCATGTGATTCCTAAGTTGTCCCCTTCATTATCATAACTGAATTAAATCTTTGTTGTTTGAATTGCTTTTAAATCAACTTTCTTAGGAATTTAATAATTCTCTCATAACAAAACCCCCCCCAATTTTGCATTCGAATTCATCTAGATTAGTTTTAGTCTCATATAGGTTTTAGAGTCATTACCATCTTGCATTTAGTTAGCTTAGTTTTATTTTGTTTGCATTTTTTAATAACATAAATTCAACCTAAAGAAAACCCACAGCTTGCTCATTGGGAGAATGACCTAGGTTGACCCTAAACTGCATAATTAATTAGGACCTAGTTTAATTGATTGCTTTAGCGACGAAAGCAACGCATCATCCCATAAATGCAACAAACATGTCATTTGCAACATTCTACCTAAAATTATTCCACAAGTCACTTCTTTCCATTAGAATCATGGGGGTGTTATCAATAGTGGGAGGTCCAACATCAAATGACTCAAGCTGATCATCAAGAGGATCTTGAACTAATTCACGACAAATCAGATTATGGATAAGACAACATGCGAGGATATATCTATTTTGTATCTTCATTAGGTAATAAGATGCACTCTGGAGGATTTCCCAACGTAACTTCAGTATACCAAAGCACCTTTCTATGACTTACGGGCAGCTGAATGTCGTATATTGAAGCACTCGTGCAGAGTTTGTGGTTGGCTTCCATGTCTCCACTCATTAAGGTGATATCTTTGGCCTCTATAAGGAGCCAAAAAACCCTGGCAATTTGTGTACCATACATCAACCAAGTAGTAGTTCCCTGTGGAAACAAAAGACACCACGTGATTCTGTTTCTTTTATAGTTGAACAGGGAAATATACATACTTATATTGCACCAACTATAACATGTGTACCTTGTGGTGCTTGTAGACCATGTTGTCTTCGTATAGCATCTTGCAACACCCTCTCATCCGCAGCTGACCCTTCCCATTTAGGAAAGACATATATGAATTGACCATCTAGTGAGCATACACCCAAAACATTAGTTGTTACCTTTTCTTTCCTATTTCTGTGCCTCCCTTTTTTTTTTCTACAAGGACTTGTATGTGTATGTGTGTCCCATCTAATGCACCAAGGCACCCTTGCAAACATAAGCAATTATTAAAGCCTGTGGTCAAACAATCATTTGTTAAACCATTGTGAATTTAACATGTCACACAAAAACACCTGGTACTTACCTTGAACCACTTCCATCGATTATCATTTGATTCCTCCGAAATAGGCTCTAGTTTCTTCAGAAGCAATGATTGCAGTTTGATGGTGGCATTGATAATTGAATATTTAATACACTTCTTTAGTACTCTTGATTAATAATTTAAGACTCTTTAGTTAATAAGTAATAGCTTTATTCTTATTTGGGATTTGGGCCTTTGATTAGTTTTAGCCATTTTTAATAATAAAATTCCAGTTTTATATTGCTTCACTATTTTTACTATAACTCTTGCACCAGACATTGGATTAGCCTCATTCTTGTTTCATATTTCAGATGATTCAAACAGCTACAATTGTTATGAAGACATGAAGGGCAAATTCGGACAAGAAGGCGGTCAATTTTAGAGCCGAAATCATATGAATTTTTCTGGATTTTTATTTGGGCTCGAATTTTGTAATTAAAGTCCAATTTTATTTTATTTCTGTTTTGGGTCAAACCATTGGATCCCATTTCATTTGGTAGCTAGGTTTTTACCTAGGTCAGCCACCGACACATGGTGATTCACGTTTTAGACAGTTTTGGATTACATACAGAAGTTTAATTTTCCCTGCAATGTTCTTCGTATTCTTAATCTTTTCTTCGTTTTCTCCAGCCATGCTCAACTAAACTTCTATGGTTAACCCAACGTTGAGGATTCCATGATTCGTCCAAAGAGCTTGTGCTTTATCGATAATTTAACTTGTTTTTGTTTTCATCTTATTGAATTCGATTTTGGAAATCGTTCAAATATTATATTTAATATTCGGTTTGGTTTATCCCAAGAACTGAGTTCGAACTAGGTTTCAGTGTTACTATGCGATTGCACAGTGGGACGCCATTGTTCGGATATATTCTAGGCGATCGTATAGTCGAGGGATTTTCTAGGCGAATGCAGAGATTTCGGTTTGTCCAGAACCAATCATGGGTTAGTTATATTTCGTTCAATGATGGAAGTCTCTGGAATCTGAATGCTGGGTTGATCGGCTTTTGTTTACTTCCTTTGGTTTCTGTCTATTTTGTTTTATTTTGTTTCAACAAAAAACCCCCGATTTTTACTGTTTCTGTTCGCTGTTACTGTCCATTCAGAGCCACTGCGAATTTGTTGGGAAAACGACCTAGGTTCCCTATTACTGCAAATCTTTTATTGAATCTGGTTATTTTGAGAGACACGGCAAATCTCTTTCAAGCATTCAACACAAGTTTTAAGTATCTACTAATCATTTTTTACCCAACCTTCCAAACTCAAATTGGATCACTTTGTTCTTGACATGATGGCTTAGGATGTGAAGGAACATTGTCAAGTGCGCATCAACTAGCATATGTTTAGTTGGTTTCAATCTACCAATTGTGTCTAACATGTGACACAATTTATCAAACGTCGCCCGATACATCCTAATTTGGTTGAAGCAGGTGGTATCACTATTGTTATCATTGCCCTCAAATTCGCTTTGTTGGTTTGAAAGTCTAATCTATATAACCTATCCGGTAAGTGCCTCGGTCTACTTGCTCCCACTGCAATTATCTTATTGACCATCAACCCCCTCACCACTAGAAGCAAAGTTAAGCATCCAGCCAAAATTGCAACCATATACTCTGCCTCTTGGTCCATACCTACACAATTTTTTCCCACACCGATTTGCTTTTCAATGTCATCTACTACTCCTTTTTACAAGCTACATTACTTACATTGAAACATATCTTATTTCATCTGATCCACTTTAATTAACACAATCATTTATGACCCAAAACAACCCATGTCATTGTCATTCAAATCAAGTCACAATAATTCTATAGTTCAACTTTTTTCTTGTCACTCCAGTGGTTTCCCTAGCTAGTTTTAATGTTACCTATACACCATTATGACCCAAAGGTCGTGTTAATTAACCATGGAAGCAGCCAACATATATAACACAAAACTATATCATCACCATTGTTCACATGAACACAACACAGTCTAGATGAAAAGGAAACTAATAATCACACATCTTCATCACCATTACCCAACCCATAGACATATAGGACATATAGACAAACAATATTTCACCGTACATGTTTCATCATAGGCATCTAAATTTAACAAAACTAAACTAAACTAAAGCAGACATTCATGTGCATTTAAACAGGTACACCTCCTACATAGGAGAAGAAGAAGAAGAATTTTCTACCATTGTACGCCCATGGCTTCGACATTTCCTTCCTCGCCAATACGCACCCCACACACGGCCTAACTAGGCATGAATGCCAAGAAAAAAAGCACCCAAATTAGTTCCCCACTCATATCGTGCTTGTGTCCCCGGTTGGCACAACCAGGCCATCGCCATTTTTTACATACAACGAACAATGAAAAAAGAAAATCCATTCAAATTTACCTCGATCTGATCTTGCTTACCTACTCCTTTGATTGAATCTTACACTGTCGTCTCAAGCTTCTTCGTCTACTCCTTCTTCCAACTTGAAGCTCAATTTTGGTTTATTAATTTCACAGGGGCTTTTTAATCATAATAATTCACTCTCCCGGGAGATTTTTCAGGATCCCGCCACTTTTTGGGGGAGCTCAATTTCCCACGTTTGTGAGAGCTTGGACAATGGCGGGAAGTTGAGTTGCCGGGCAATTGGCGTGCCAAACGCGTTTTCAGCCTGGGAACTTTGTTAAGTTCCCATTCCTTCCCCCAAGTTTGTTGTACCAAACGGGCCCTCAATTTTTCTTCCATCCGTAAACAAATGCACACACCTACCATCTCTCATTCTTTCCATCCAGTAGTAACACATAGATGCACATACCCCTCCTCTCCTTCAACCTCCGTCTCACATCCTCCATTCCTCATTTCCCTTACTCTCGGCCAACACCAAAAATACACAGAGAGACAAAGATAGACCATAAGAAATTTGACATAGAGAGAAAGTCTGAGATCGAACAGGAAAAGAAGGAGCTAAGATCAAAACTCACATGCAAATCGATTTATGGGTATAGGTGAGTCTCTTCATTGATTTCTCATATGGTTTTCTGCATTTACGAAGTTTTGAGAGTTCTTGGTGGCTAAAAATCATGGTTTAGAGAGAGAAAGAGTTCATGACAGCATTTTGCTGATTGCATGTCGATTTCCAGAGGATTTTTAGTCTTCTTTGCTCTAAAAATTAGCTTTAAGACCGAGCATGGAGTCCGATTTTGAAAGTTTGAGCCATAAAATGAAGTTGCATGTCTTTTTTTTTCACCTCTGCATCTTAGTTCAAAAGCATAGCATCTTTTGCATATTGTTTTCACAGGTTAGAGGTTGAGTTTAGATATGAAATTTTTTCAGATGAAATTCACTCCTTAAGCTTTAAAATGAGTCTTGGATCATCTTAAACGGAGGTCTAGAACTCGAGATATAATTTTTGGAAGAAAGTCTAAACCTTACCGATGGAGTGATAATCTTTTAGTGAGTTAGACACCGAGCAAATGACTTCCTCTAATGCTAAAAATTTGTAAACATCTAGCACCTTAAACTTTAATATGAGTCAAATAACACGTTATTTGGATAAGTATAGAAGGAGTTATGAATTTTTGAAAATAAGTTATAGTTTTGGAGTGACATATGATAGTGGTCATGTTTTTTTGAATTGGGACAATATACATATGATTAAATTTTGAAACCATTTTTCCTAGAGACAAGACTTAATAAAGAGTTCATAGGATTTGGAATCACCTAATTTGGACTCATAGAACTCTAGATATGAATTTTTGAAGTTGAACATTGAAATCTGGAAGTTATATGTTCCAAACTGCAATTGCTATTTTCAAGAAAGGTTTTGATTGGGTAATGACATTATTTTTCTGTTAATGTTAGACAAAGTGTAGTAGACTTCTTAAGCTTTAAAACAAGTCATAAAGTGTGTTAATTGGAGGTCTAAAACTCAAATTATGATTTTTCAGAGTTTGGATGGGAATTTGGAAAATTCTAACTCCAAAAACAAATTATGTCCATATTTTGAATATTTGGGAATTTCTTAGTAATCAATTATCTTGGTGATTATTAATATTTTAAAATAGACTTATCAAGCTTTAAATAGAAATTAGAATCACTCAATTTGGAGTTTATAACTCAAGTTATGATTTTTCCAAGTTCCTAGAGAAATTGAAGTTTAATTTTTGATAAGTCCGAGAATAATCACATAGGTAGATAATTGTGTTTGACTTTTAAATTGAGAACTTCTTTGGATAAGTTAAAGGGTGAGATGGCTGAAATAGTATTTGTTTCATAGGGAATAGTATTTAATTAAATAAGTCCCAATAGATGTACATTCACAGTCATAATGATATAAAAGGACAAGTATTTTGGGGTAGGTCTAGAGGAGATATATTCTTATTTATGTTATTAAGATTAGATTGAATAATGATCCATCTCTATATAAATTGTAATTATAGGATATGATAATTACTCTTGAAGGATAAGCGCAGTGATAAGAACCTTATGGAAGGTGCGCTATTAGGAAGATCAATAGGTAGTAACTCTAATCTCACATTCCTTGTATAACTATATATGTTTGTTTATACTATATTTGTATGTCCCGACTGTATGAAGCTAGCACCACTCGTGAGTCGTTTCGCTGGAAGGGTCGGCTATAGGGCCAGCTTCCCGGTGGCTAGGCAGGGCCTAGTGCATTAAATTGATGTTGGGTTGTTAATTCACCCAATTGTATTTTCCTAGCGCTAAGGTATTGATTAATCTGATGAATGTTTGTATTATATGTTACATATGAATGATAATACATGTGTATGAATTTGAATGCTTTATATGCTGTATGGACTGCTTTATTGTGGTTGATTTACATATATTTTATATGCTTGGTTTGCCAGATTACTTTGGGATTCATCATTTGAATCTCAAAACCTTCCAGTTCTGGACTCGTTAAACCTCGCAAAGAGAAAGTTGTAGTGATCTCCTTAAGAAATTAGAGACTCAAGTTCTTGATCTTGAAACTTGAGTTTTCTGCAAGGAGATAACATAACATGCTAACAACTGGAGTTGATGAAACTAAAACTCGAGTTGTAATCTCGAGTTGCTACAATAAAACTCGAGTTCTATGAATTCTTACAATGAAAGAATGTTAGACAAATTCAAAAAATACTACAAACTCAAGTTGTTCAAATTGAAACTTGAGTTGCTACAGTGAAACTCAAGTTCAATGAATCCCTACAATGAAAGAGTCATGCGAATACACAAGAATAGAAACAACTCGAGTTGTGAACTCGATTTGTTGGAATTGGAACTCAAGTTCCTGAAATTTTTTGAATTCCTGAAGAGAAAGGTTACACAAATATACATGGAAAAACTTTTTAATGTGTAGGTGTCCTAGAGACAATATGTATTATCGATGAACACCTTGTACTATATAGTATTTCATGATTTATATATTTGAGCACGCTTTATCTTTATTATATTTACATCTCGCCTATATTTTACGTTAATATGCAATTAAAGATAAAGACCCTAGGAATAAAATATGTGTTCAATAGAGGATTTATGATAGAGATTATGATCATGAGGGCTCGAGGACATTTTATGTCTCTTGCTTGAAACTGTTCATAGTCTTGAATCACCTTGAATGGGCATTGGTGATCTCAATAAGACTAGTACAATGTCATCTACTTCTATTAAAATACAAGGAAGAGACCTCATGGAATATAGGCATGGTGATGCCTTAGCTAATGTTATGGGTGGATCTGTTAGATAATAGATAACATTGAACTGACTCGTAGAGAGACTCCACAAGGATTCATTGTAGAGATTATCATTGGATTTGTAAAGTCTCTCATCGTTTGGTAGTGTGGATCATCCTAGACTTGAGGATGTCATCGAATACTATGTTTAGGGTTATACTTTGACTATACAACTCTATCCGCCTAAGAATGGGGAGAATAGTGTACTCTTTGGTGTAACTCGAATACATGAGTATAGATGAACATACCGAAAGGGCTCACAGTCCGCTACAAGGATTAGTCATCTACAAGACCGTAGGGCTTGGATGATTTCTAGTTGACTCAGGAATCTGTGCACAGTATCATGATCCGTCTTAGAATAAATAGAAGAAGATTCCTAGTTTCATAAAACAGATATATTTAGTCAATCAAGAGAGATGATACTCTATCCTTGCTCTTGACTAAGTGTCAACGATGATGTGAGGGATGATGTCGGCACGGTATCCAAATTAGAAAGGTAGATCACTTGATCAACTCGATTAGTTCTGGGGGCGCAAAGCATTGCTAGTGTCTTATATAATCATTAGATAAATTGGGCCTATTAAAGGAGTTTAGTTGGTCCAAGTTTATAATCTCAATAACTAATTGGGCCTAATGGATCACATACTAAGGTTGTTCTTGATTGCTTTATTTAGCAACTTTGGGCCAATATTTGTTATTGGGCTTTATCAAGATTATAGGTGTAATTAGGTTAGAGTAGGACCACAAGCCCAATTACATATGGAGCCACATTTGGTGGTTTAGTGAGTAATTAGTTTCTCCATTGAAAGACCTAAATATGTTAGAAGGCCCAATAAGGTCTTGGGCCAATTTGAATTTAGAATTTAAATATTAAATTTAAATAGTAATTTAAATTCAAGAGGTTAGGTGATAAAAGATAACTCTGAATTATCCAAAACAATATCCAATAAAGATTGGATAGACAGATGGGTATCATCAGTTTAATTGGGAAGCCCATAGACAACACCTGGCAAACAATGAGTTGGCAGTTTCCATACCGCTTGCATCTATGTCTGCCGAACTCCAACGTTAGCATGAGCATATGGATACCCCTTCACTATCTTGCATCTACAAGAGCTTTACACAACCAAGGAAGGGCTGAGTGCTTTGAGACCTCCAAGGAGTTGTTTGGCTATAAGATAGTTAAGGGCATGGTGGTTGGATTGCCCGTCATCAAGATGATTGGGCTAATAGAGAAGCTTGCTTCTCTAGGCTTTATCATAGACCATGAGCTAAGTATTAACTTAGTCTTGCAGTCCTTACCACAATCATATAATGACTTTGTGGTCAATTATTATATGAATAAGGTAGAGTCAACACTCACTCAATTGTTGAGTTTGCTAACCACTGTTGCGGGTACTGTTAGGAAAAATAGGGCCCAAGCTCTTATGATTAGCAAGCCTTCTAAGGCTAAAGGAAAGGGTAAGTCTATGGGGACAGACAAGCTCAAGCCCAAGTGTAACACCCCTACCAGCCTTGCCCTTTCGGGTGGCGGGTTAGAGGGATTCCTTCACTTAGTTACCTTTCCTTCATTGTTTTAGCGCAACAGAGCATTTCATTGGTTTGGACAATCTACTATACTGGTAAAAGTAAAATAAACAGAAAATAAAAGTCCCCGAAGGGTTAAGGGTACAATTATCTAAAATAAAATATCAAATATGTACAGTCATCCCAAAAATATAAGTACAAAATATAATAGGGCATTCTCTATTCTTCACTGCACTGCAATACCCTACCTCTCCAAAAAGGTCCTTGATCTTCAGGCACATAGCCCTGTAGCTTCAGAAACGTCTGGAGTCCAATAATGACCCCCAGAGTAACCGTCAGTACTCATGCACTATTTGTGTAATGTGTATGCATGCAACCATGTGAGTGTGTAAACAGAAACAATATGCCAAATATACTGCATATGCAGACAGACACATATACCACAACATGTCTTCGCACCGTCGGGTCGCCTTACCAAGACAAGCCCCGGAATTACCAGAATCACAAGCCTGACTCTGTTGAGTCGCCAAGTAGGCAGACCTCGGTAGGCACCCTCAGCGCTAGGGACACAATCACAAGCATGTTCTGTATGCATATTTGGCAAACAATACAAAAACACATATATGGCAAGCAAATGCATACATCATACACATAAAAGTGCCAGAGTAAAGAGATTACTACCTGGTGTGGTGAATATTGATTTTACTATCTTTATGCTTAGTGACCTTTCCAAAAATATTCCTTCAACTAAAACATTAAAATACACCATTTTTAGTATTTACAGAAATGCCCTTACATTCCTTTTTGCTAAAACCGAGCCCTACATGAAAATTCCAGAAGTTCACTGTTTTTGTCCCAACTTCAGGGATTTTTCATAAATTCCAAAAACATAATATTGGTGTGAAACTAGCGCCATTCAAAAATTTGAAAAGTATATTTTTCAGAAAAAATATACTTAGACCCTGAAAGTACAAATATTTTGGCATGTTTCTTGTTTTATCTCCTCTGGTCCAGATTCGCGTCACTGGTTCTAGCCCCTTTTTCAACTATTTATTTCACCTAGTAAATATTATCAAAATATATCATATTATATATTTAAATTCATGCCCCAGATATCTAGTTTTCACATGTAAAATTTCAGCTTAAAAAGAGTTGTTTTACCCTTTCAAAAACGCGTTAGAAGGTTTACTGCCCAGATTTACTGAAACTGGCGGCAAGCCCTCTCATGGGGTTTTCGGTGTTTTCGATTTCGAAAACTTTAACCATGGCTACACCCTACACAAAACCTCATTCAAGAGCCATAGTTGACCTTATAAATACAGAAATCCAACCCCAAAACCAAGCTTCTACCATTTGCATGAAATTTCTTTCACAAGAACTCAAGAAATGAAGTTGTCGGTGTTACCTGAAATCGAAAGATCGGTGGATGAGCTTGGGTTCTTGAGCTTGGAGGGTTAGCTATGGTGGCTGGCTGGAGCTTCTCCTTTTATCTGGAAATTTCGTGCTCAAGGGTGAAAAAGAAGAAGAAATTACCTTTTTAATAAAGGTAAATTTGATCAGTGAATTTGGAATTAACTAGCGTAAGTTTATTTGGTAGGGAGTAACTTAGATGTAATTTTTGACTTAACCTCCAAGTATTTCTAGAAAAGTCCAGGGGAGTCCATCAGCTTCCATGTGGGACATCCCCATCAAAAGAGATCAGATTTTTATCTGCTTTTGGGGCAAATAACCTTTTTGGCCCGAAACTTTTGAAAATTACGATTTTGGCCCAGAACTTTTTAATAATTACCAATCCTTTCCCCATGTTTTTTATGCCCCAAATGGACACATGTGGCACCATTTTGGGCCCACATGCCTTCCCAAACCAATTTTTACCCATTTATTCCCATTTTGCCCCTGTTCTCCAAATGTGGGACCCGCGGTTTGACTTTTACACGGACTTTTCTTCCTTTTTCTCCAAGTAAATATTTTTAATGATTAAAGCAAGTGTGTGACGCCTAAGGGGCCTCACACATCGGGTCTCTGGTATTTACTTCCCTTTTTCCTTACTTTTCAGTCCAGTTCCCGATTCACCGGTTCGTGTGGGTCCCGCCAGCAAGCAGGGTGATTCTCTGTGCACTTTCTTTATCTTCTTCAATATTTTCCTTCTCGAATAGGCACTCCTAGGGGCACTTTCCAAACTTCATGGAATGGCCCCACACTTGACCTACTCAGTCAAAGGAACCCCTAATTGGTCCCTATCGGCCTCGCTTCTGCCGGTTAATCGCCTATGGGACCCACATTTTGTGTTTGGGCTTGAATATGACTAAAATAATTTGGTTTTCTCTTCCTATTTTCCTCAAACATGCAGAGGATCTTTATATGTCCAGGAAATGTCACACTTCCTGAACCGGGTTTAGTAGTCTGCCTACCTTAGGCTTATTCTCAAGTCTCCGTGCCTGAAATTCAGGATATTACACCAAGAAAAAGAACGATAAGGGAACAAGAAATGGGAAATAAAACTCCAAGGACACTTCTATTGCTACATGCTTCCATTTTATGAAGAAATGACATTGGAGGAGGAATTGCCCATTATACCTTGCGAGCCTCAAGGAAAGAAGCATGGTGATGCTTCTACCTCTGGTATTAAAGAATCCTAGGAATAGTAAATTTCTTAGCGTTCAAGTTAAGAAATCGAGGTTAGATGATCGACCTTAACTTTGACACTATAGGTTGGGACACATTAATGAGACAAGATTATCTAGACTCCATCTGGATGGTTAGTTAGATTCCATGGATTTCGAATCCTATAGGCCTTGTGAATCTTGTTTGGCTGGTAAGATGACAAGAACCAAGCTTTAAAAGCTCGTGAGTCATAGAGTAAATGAGTTGTTGGAACTTATTCATTCAAATGTTTGTGGGCCTATGTCACCTCAGGCTAGAAGAGGATACTCTTACTTCATCACCTTTACTGATAGTAGGTCCATATTCAGATATGTGTATCTTATGAGACACAAATTTCGAGGCCTTTGAAAAGTTCAAAGAGTTTATGAATGAAGTAGAGAGACAACTTGGCGAGATGATTAAGACACTTTGATCTGATCGAGGTAGCGAATATCTTAGTCAGGAGTTTTAGGATTGTCTAAGAGAGAATGAGATCTTCTCACAGTTGACAAATCCATACACACCACATCAAAATGGTGTGTCTAAGAGGAGGAATTGAACCTTGCTTGACATGGTATGGTCAATGAAGATGATGAGCACTAATTATGCCATGTTTTCCCTGTATTTTATGACTGAATTATATGGTGAATATGAGCTTAATTGCATTCAATCTAATCAAAAAGGCCTTAATTCATTGTACAGGGAACTTGAGGATAAATTCCACTCACATCCTAAACATGTGCTAAGAAAGAACAAGTTTTGAGGTTTTATGAGAAAGTTGCATAACATAGTTGATGCTGTTAGTTATGATTAGTTTTGATGATGTCTTATATGGATGTCATTATTGAAAGCAAAAAGATTGAGTAATATAGTTATCTCCTACATTGACTAACTACTGTATTTAATGTAGATTAATCCAAGATGAATTATAGAGATTGATCAAGAGAAGAGAAGAAAGAAAGAGTTAGAGTTATGGAGAATGATCAAGAGAAGAAGAAAGAAAGAAGAACTTGTTGAATGAAATTAATCCAAGATGAATTATAGAGAATGATCAAGAGAAGAGAAGAAAGAAAGAGTTAGAGTTATGGAGAATGATCAAGAGAAGAAGAAAGAAAGAAGAGCTTGTTGAATGAAGTGAAGATATCATTATTCAAGTTCTAATATTGATGCTAGAAGTCTCCAAGATCATATGGAAGTTGGAATGGGTCAATTTGAAGTTAAAGTCAGCAAAAATCAACTTCGAGGATGAGAAAACTCGAGTTTGGAACACAAAACTCGAGTTTGAGACTCAAAACTTCAGTATACAACTCAACACTCGAGTTTGTAGTGTCTTCAGCACTTCGGCATCTCGGGACAAGGAAAACTCGAGTTTGGAACACAAAACTCAAGTTTGGGACTCAAAACTCGAGTATGCAAGTGAAAACTCGAGTATGCGGCTTTGTTATCAGCACTTGACTCCTTTGTCTCACGTTCAGCACGGCGACCTGCGTGTTTCGATGATATCTCTCAAACCAGGAATCGGATTGACGTGAAACCAGTGGAATTTGAAACTAGACATCTAAAGAGTCATTTTAATACATAAATCAAGTCCAAAGGTGTCAAGATCAAGGAGCTATGATTTTTACAAGTTTCCACAAGAATCAACGTCACAGTCCAGACCCACCTTCGGTATTTTGAGTGTAGCTCACAAAATACAAATCCGATTGAGCTGAAATCGGTGGCATATGAAAATAGACTCAAAGAGATTTCCATCAAGAGTTGAACGGACTAAAATGGAGTTCAGACCAGGGAGATATGGCCCTCGAAAGTTGACAGATAATTTCAAGATAAGTCAATACTGCAGTATAGGTTTGCTTACTCAAGTATTGGACTTCCAGAAAGCAACCAAGTCTTTCAAGTTAAGTCAATACTGCAGTATAGGTTTGCATACCACAGTATTGGACTTCCAGAGAGCAACCAAGTCTTTCAAACTAAGTCAATACCGCAGTATGGGTAGCCATACCGCAAATGAGTATTGGACTTCGTAAAGCAACCCACGATTTTCAAGCTAAGTCAATACTTCCACCTTTTTTGGAGTATGTAAGTGAAAGTATTCTATACTCCAGTAAGCAAGATCCATACTCAAGTATTGGACTTCGAGAAAGCAACCAAGATTTTCAAGCTAAGTCAATACTTCCACCTTTCTCGAGTATGTAAGTGAAAGTATGCTAAACTTCGAGTATGGTCATCGTGGGTTCAAAAATTCACACTACATTTTTGAAGTCCAGGTTAGTATACTTCCACCTTTCTTTGGAGTATGTAAGTGAAAGTATGCTATCTGCAGGTTACATGAACATACTGCAGTTTACAACGCTAAAAAACTGATTTTGAATTATACGAATTTGCAAATCATTGTTGTTTGATCTCATTGCTTCCATAATTCATTCAATCACATTCCTAGCTATGTTTAACAAGTTTGTTGAGTGAATTTCATTAAGATCAGATGAAGATTATTGAAGGTCAAAGCCATAAAGCAAAAAGTGTTCAGTGCATTTAATGCACCTCTGCAAAACAACCTACTTTCAGCTAATCCATCTGAGCACGCCTTCTGAAGTTAAAGAATGCTTACTACAACAAGCAAACTCTTCTCCAACGGGCAAATTTCTAGAGAGCCACCTCAGATCAATTAATCAGCTGGAATAAGCAAAAACTAGAGAGAGAAGAAGACCAAAGCTCAACCCAAACCTTGTCTGAGATAGGCAACGGCTATAAACGGTCATATGAAGTTCCCTACCTATAAAAGAGGACATATTCAAGCGAGAAAAACGTGGAGAAACAAGCTTACACTTCCAACATGCTGATACTCTGCTCTCATATCATTTGCACTCTGTTTTTCATGTTTAGATAACTTAGAGAGTGAAGTGATTTGTATTTGATCCTCAGTGTTTATCTATTCACTTCTAAGAGAGAAGATTTATTGTAATCATTCTATTCTTCGAGAGTTACTCAAGATTGGGTGATCTTGAGAGAGAAACACATTGTAACCTTACATTGTGTAAGGGGAGTATCTCGGTGAGAGATTTGGCTTCACAAGTGCCTGGGTGAACTTGTGGTTTGTAAAGGCTTCTCTTGTGCCGGATTAAACAAGAGGATAGTGGATTGAAAATCTCAAGTGGAGCTTGAGAATTTGGACGTAGGCCAAGGATTGGACCGAACCAGGATAAATCTCAGTTTGCATATTCTCTTCCCTTATCTCTTATATTTCCAGCATATATGTTTGAATGACTATCTATTGTTTTATAACTCTTTATTGTCATACAAACTCATTTTACTGAATTGCAAAAAGATTTTCAAAGTTCCTAAATTTTTATACTTCACCCAATTCACCCCCCTCTTGGGTTCAGTCAGAACTTACAGATGCCATACTATAGCATCAGGACAGCTTTACCGAAGTGCAATACAATGCATCCTCGAAGCTATAACAGAGTAAATGACGTAGTGCTATGTGGCATATGTCCTAATCTTTTGTTAAGGTTGTTTTAGAAAATATATTACAGGGCGAGAATAATGGTTAGATTGTTGACATATTAAAATAGAAGATGCAGAGGATCGAAACTAAATATTTGAAGAGTCTCGCAGGATCAGCATAATCAATCTACCGAGATTGGAAAGAAAGATACAATCGGACCTCAATAGATTAGGAAAGGCCCAAATCGTTGAACATACGCTACAAGTAAGACCATACTATTTAAGGAAATAACAGCTAACCCTAAAAGGAGTTGAAGTCGTCGAGAGTCAAAGACCAATCATATACGGCCAGACTCGAAAGAAGAGTGAGAGAATTGCGAAGCACGAGGACTCCAAGAGAATCCAACATCCTTCCTTGCATGAGACGGATTGAAGAAGATGTGGAGTTGTGATGTGACAGGGCTTCTTCCATGCCATCGAAACCTCCATCAAACTTTCTATTTCTTTATTTTAATTCCAGTCAATCTTTTATCATATGCTATTCTGTAATACTATATTTTGTGATTTCCTCGTCAGTCATGCACTAACTTTCTGAGGCTGAACGAGGATGATTTTCTAAGTATAGAATGAACTTAGTTTCTAGTTCTTAATTAAATATATTCAGTTGCTTATCAGTGATTTAATTTCTTGTCGATTAGCGAGAGCTAAGAGCTAGATCAGTGGCCTCGGCTTACTGAGAGGGAGTCAAGGTTAGACATCTGAGAAGCAGTGATTGCTAGGCAAGCTGGTGCAAGGCTGTAGACTTCAGGAATGGGTCTACCGCTCATAACCATACACCTTGATTTGTATTCATAATCCAACTAGAAAAATTGCCATAGACATATGGGAGAAGTACAGACTAGGATTGTATGTATCGGACATGAGAGCTTTGGTAGATTAGCATGGTGTGGTTAATTGAATAACTTTGCTTAGGGTGTTCATGTTGTAGTATTTGTGAGAGCTGTACGGTATGAATGTTATAGCATTGCGTATAGGCAGCTAGGGGAATGATATGCTTAGAAAGGATTCCGAGTTCAGTCTATCTTCTTATTGATATCTTCTTACGACTATGATCATCTAGTTATTTTCCTATTTATTAGTATAGCTATCAAAACTCTCAAACCAATCAAATTTATTTTCTTTTCAAGCACAACTAATTCTGCAATTCGGTGTCATCATTCTATACTTACTCTTTATTACTTGTTCGACTAGTTCACTTGCCATTAAGGAAATCGACCAACAGAAGAGCGGTATAAAGTTCTCAAAATCATTTTGGGAATTCACCCTAAATACGGCGTTAAACCTTCTTAATAGGGTTCTATCGAAATCTGTTCAAACTACTCTATATGACATATGGAGGGGCCAAAAGCCCAACTTGAGTTATCTCAAGCTATGAGGCTATCTAGCTTATGTTAAGACCCTAGCACCGAATAAGTTAGGGGCTCGGAGCACCTTGTGCTATTTTGTAGGCTACCCCATGGAAACTAAGGGAAAATACTTTTATTGCCCTAAAGACTACGAGGTGTTTGTGTCCAAGACTTCTACCTTTCTTGATGTAGACTCCTCAGAAGGGCTTCAAGCCATAGAATATGAGATAGATTCGATGCATTAGAACAAGGTATGGATCTTAATTCCACCACCTAAGGGAATAGTTCCTATTGAGTGCAAGTGGGTCTTCAAAAAGAAGACTAATGCAGATGGCAACATCAAACCTATAAGGCTAGGTTGGTTGCGAAAGGTTATCGACTTTGAGGAAACCTTCTTGCATGTTGCCATGATCAAATTTATCAAGATCATGCTAGCTATAGCCGCATATCATAATTATGAAGTTTGGCCAATGGATGTCAAAACCGCCTTCCTGAATAGTTTCTTTCAAGTATTGACGTTGGTTATCCGCAGTTTTGTAATAAAATTTTGGCATTTGTAAATATTATGTACAAATCCTACGAGGATTTCAGTTTTATATCAGTATGTTTATGCTATTTCTGTTTGCCCACTAAGCTGTGCATTATTACTCTGATAAACATCAAAATATTAAGGGGTATGACATCATCGTTGCCTCTACTTTCTTCTCCACCATTGTTGCTATCATGACTTACCATTGCCATCGCCACCATCACCACAATGTCATTATTGTCGTCTCCACCACCACAACAATCACCATCAAACGATCCTTGGCCTAGTTGACAGTTATGATGAGGCAGTGCAATGGCTCTTAACTATTTTTTATACAAAGAGTATATTAAGGGTAAAATAGACTTTGTGTGATGTACTAATTTTAAATATTATTAAGAAAATAACTCATTAAAAATCAAACCAAACACTAGCTCTATAATTAATATTATATTGCATTGTATTACCATTGCATCGCATTGTATTACACTGCAAGGTGCAATTGGATCGAACCAAACGAGCCCTTATGCTTTTAGACAAAGTTTAAACTATAGATAAAACTATATTTAAAAAAAATATCTAGTTGTAGATAAAACTATGATTGAAAAAAAAACTGTCAGATTGATTGTAAAATGGAGAAGTATTTCTCAATATTTGTCTCTTCCTTTTTACCTTTGATCAATACATTGTTGAAAAGAAAATTAGTTACATTTAAAAAGAATAATGTTAGTACAAATATCTACTGAAGAGAGAAAATATGAAAAAGGACACTGTGGGAGTACATGCTCCTTATGCAAGAATAATGGAGATTTTCAATATAAAAAAAATATATATATATATATATATATATAACTAACTCCCTCCCTTTCTAAATCAAATAAAATAAAGGGTAAAGGAGCAATTTTACACATGTAATTTGGCTTAGGGAGCGCTTTCAAAGACCACGTAAAATTTTCTAGACCAAAAATACACATGTAATTTCATTTTAAATAAAAGTTAAAATCAGTTGACCGTTAACTTAGATAGAACACCGACGTGTGTTGATTTGGGACGACCGACGTGGAATAAAAATTCCAAAAAAATTTAAAAAATTCGAAAAATTAGGAAAAAAAATTTAAAAAATTATGAAAAAAATTAGCAATAAATTCAAAAAATTAGGAAAAAAATTAAAATACCCCGCTAGTGAGTCCCACAACCGGCCACCCTACCGTCAATTGCTTTGCCGGTTGGGCGTGATCGATTGCGGTGGTGGAGACAGAGCGCTTAAAATTTTAAACTTTATTAATTCTATCACAAAATTTAACAATTTTTTTAACTTTAAAGCTATGTAAATATACATTTTTTTCAAAAAAATAATTATCTACATAATAATTATTTTGAATGCTTCGTATATAATGATTTATTATTTTTGAAAAAAATGTACAAATAATAACTTTAAAGTTAAAAAAATTGTTAAATTTTATGATAGAATTAATAAAATTTAAAATTTTGTCGTGGTCCCCCCCCCACGGTGGTAGCGGTACGGTAAGGGCTACCGGTTGTGGGGTTTTTGGCGGGGTATTTTAATTTTTTCCTAATTTTTTGAATTTATTGCTAATTATTTTAATTATTTTTCTAATTTTTTGATTTTTTTTCTAATTTTTTAATTTTTTTCATAATTTTTTGAATTTTTTTCCTAATTTTTTGAATTTTTGTCTAATTTTTTGAATTTTTTCCTAATTATTTGAATTATTTCTAATTTTTAAAATTTTTTCCCTAATTTTTTAAATTTTTTTGGAATTTTTATTTCGTTTGCTCCAAATCGATCAATCAATGCTCCAAAAATGCCAACTTGTGATGTCTTCAAAAAGGAAATTATATATATTTTTTGTTGAGAAAATTTCACGTGGTCTTTGGCCAAATTTCGTGTATAAAATTGCTCCTTTAAAATAAAATAAATGTCGTATTCGTTTGCTATGCTGAAAATGTTATGATGGAAAAGGAGATTTTGGATTTTCCATTGGCCACGGACGTTTGGATGCCCAATTTTTGGGAACCCAAATTTGTGTGGGAAGAAATTCTCCCCTTTACATAGGAAGGCAGCTTCCCACAGCTTTTGGCGGGAACCAACTTTCCCACAGCTTTTGGCGGGAACCAACTTTCCAGCACGGTGGGAAGATAAACTTACCCCGTACTTGACTTCCTTGTGGCACCGTCACTTCACTATTTCATCTTCTTTTCCATCACGTCGCCTGCATGCTGCATGGGAGTGAACCAGGCAACTCCAGTTTTCCTACCTATGTTTGGATGATTTCCAAGCTATCAAACATGAATTTTTTTATCAAACCATTTTCCATTCAAATGCAACCAAACATGTCAATGATAGGAAAGTTTTCATTCCCTTCCTTCCTTTCCATCACAACCAAGGTTTCTGTCCCTTTCCCTCCACTGAAAAAGAATTATTACACTGTTCATTATTTTTGATAAAGAAAATGGGGCGCTTCTTTTTTCCAAACCGCCTGAACCATGCAATTTTATTCCAATCCCCATTGCCTCTGTTAGTGTTCGATACTGATCTATGTTGTTAGAAGTTGCAAACAAAAACCTTAAGAGAGACCCAAAATCCCTACTGTTGATCTCGAAAAGGGGATTCTTAAAACAAATCCAAGACGGTGTGGAGGACTTTGCACATGTCTAAACTGTGCTTATTTTCATCTTCATGCTGCCAAGCAATCAAACATTTCCATTCTCAAGAAATCTGTTCTCAGATGCCGAAGAGGTTGCTCAGATGTTATGAAGTAACTATCTCATCTAAGAAACACGTTAAAAAGGCAGACTGGTGGTTCTAATTCTCATTGTTGAGGTTTTTCTCTTTTAACAATTACAGAGCTTTCAGCAAAAAATAATGGAGGAACAGAGGTAACGGGGACTGGAAGGAAATGGATATATAGCTGTATTGGAAAAGAGAAGCGCCCAATCTTTTTTATAATAGTGGAGAGGTTTTGCTCCCCTCACTTAACAATCAAAATTAGCATCCTTTAAAAGTACCGCAATTTTGTTATGATTTGAAAACTTTCAGATCAAACAAAAAACATCATGATACCCAGCCGCGACAAATTTACATCTTAACCCCAAATGACGTGAATGACACGTGAACTTGTCAACTTTAACTAACAGTCAAAATTAACTTAATAATAAACGGGTGACATTGTTACAATTTGGAAACTCAAGCCAACATTGAACTTTTAAAATTTCGGATACCCAACACTTTTGAGTGAAAACTTTCGAACCAAATTAGCACATTAACTCTAATTTTATGTCAATACATATCTAAAACATGCAACCTGACAATGGAAAACAGTACTTAACAGAAACACAAATGTTCAATGGATATTTTGTTGGCCTCGCAGGGTAAAAAGGTATTATTGCTGATAGAATGAATCATAAAATGCATACATTTACAGCACTGAGCAATAACTGAATAAAAACTCTCCAACTTTTGGATCATCACTTTACCCTCTATGCTCTCTCCGATCAATAAGCACCTTTATCACAAGAACAAGTTAGTTTTGTAAAGTTGGTTTTCTACAGATTATTCACATTTACTGTGTTCCTTTACATAACTTAAGACCATGATGATATTCCTTGTGCTTTGCTTATATTTCTTTCCTCTCTACCAAAAAGATCTCACCTTGTATGATCTCTTGCCACGTGAAAGCCTAGCGAACAAACTAGGCTCATCTCCAACCTATGATCAATCTTATATCCTCTGAACCAATGTTCATATGAAGGAGAAGAGTGGCGAAACCCACCTTGGACAATGAGGTGAGGATCCTTAAGAGACAACCTGTATTTCTTTCTCTGTTTAATTCAACTTAAGTCACTTTAGGTGATCCTCTTCAGCCCCTTCATAATCAAGTTGTGAGGAAACTGATGTGTCAGAGGCAGCATCATCGATGCTTAAGTTGGAGATTTCGCCGCCAAGGGAGGAGATTTCATCTTCGCCGCAAACTGATGGGGCAGGTGACGCATCAGGAGTATTGTTGGTGATGGTGGAAGCCGGTGAAGGGAATGAGTCTGCATCTTCACCTGACTGTTGCAGACTCCAGTACATTATACTGGCTGCAAGAGTGAGAATCATTTTCTGATTAATCTGCAATGAGATCAAGAAAAAATTACCAACTTTCATCAATAAATCAAGGTCACAGGAGAATATTAGGAAAGTAAACATTAAAAGATTTAAAAAAACAAACTTATATTGGACGACAAAAGTAAATCACTTAAAAGGTTTTTCAAAGTTGCTACAATTTAATTACAATCTGAACTTTTAATTTTATGGGCAGGCAATAAAAACTTTGAGAAACACTAGTAATTTTGGGAAATACATATGATAACTTCCATCCTTTATAGAAAGGAAGTGAGCACCAAGTCACGGTCTCACCGTGACGAGTCCCACATCGGACAGGATGAGGAAAGTTTATGGGGTGCATATAATATGTGGTAGCCTCTGCTATCAGCTCAAGCTTTTGGCATGATGGTTAAGGCATCACAAGGTTAAGCGTGCTCAGACGGGGGAAATCTCAGGATGGGTGATCTCCTAGAAAGTTCCACACGCTAAGGCGCTTCGGGTGTTACGAGTCGTATCAAAGCCAACCTCGCTTCGTCCCGTTGTGGCGGCCCCCTTGAGTGAGGAGATGGGATTGGACCCTCACTTGGTGATGGACAGTGGTAGGTCCCCCGGGGATGGAATGGGGGACCCCTAGTCGATGATGGGGCATCACAAGTATAGGTGGGAGAGCTGAGATCGTGATGAGTCCCACATCGAGCAGGATAAGGAAGGTTTCTAGTGCATATATAATATGCGGGGCATCTCTGCTATCAACTCGAGCTTTTGGTACGATCGTTAGCACCTCACAAGAATAAACGTGCTCAGACGGGGGGAATCTAAGGAGGGGTGACCTCTTGGGAAGTTCCACGTGCTGAGGCGCTTCGGGTGTTACAACCAGCCCCAAAAAAATGAAGACAGACAAAGACCTGGCCAGGCTCACTCACATCACTCAGACCCAAAAAGCCCATTCCCCTTTTTGATGGAAAATTAGTACTACAGTATTTCTTTTGGTTTCATGCACCAAGTGATGCAAGGAATGACCTAAGAATTTCTCTGCACACACTTCCTAATATTCGAAAGATGTTGATAGAAGAACCAATCTGGCAGCAAACATACCTCCATAATATCCTCAGGTAACAAAAAGATGGAACAACCTAGCTTTCGAGCCACACTGATTATGTAGGTAGCATTCAACTTCTTCTCATCATCTAAATTTCAACAATAAAAGTGTAACCCACAATCAAGATTCAAGGTTATCATTGAAATAAACACGGTCCTATAATGTACACATAAAATGAGAAATGGCCAGCTTTGCAAGAAATCATACCACTTGCACCCTTAGTAACAAGATTCCAATTGACAACCCTGGGCTCTACAGCACTGAGAAGCTCAAGAAAAAAGATTCCACTTGACAAGCTCTTATCCTGTGACCAACAGCATTCCAGAATGGTCACAAATAAATTTCATATATCAAAGTTGAAGGACAAAATTGCTGAAAATTAGAAACAGAAATTATCCTTAAAACCTTAAAACTCTCTATGTGGGAAGTTCTCCCAGTGCTCTTCACTTTTCTGTTTGCCCATTTCAGGATATCAGCATCACTGATCTCCCTTCCTTGGGAATGAGATCTCAAATTTTTCAGTAGTTGAAGCATAGTGAATCTCATCAATTGCCACAAGAAGGCTGGGAAAAAATATAAAAATACATGATTCTAGAGAATATGAAAATAATTGTATCCATGAGGCTTGAAATTCAACTGTAAAGCAATAGGATTTAATTCCTCATAATATGCTGAAATAATAAATTTTCATTATGTTCATTACTGTGCAATGAGCTATCTCATCTGATTTGTGGGGTGAGTAAATTTCGATAATCATTACTGGGAAAAATTTAAATTTGTACAACAGCACTCAAAAGGTAAGATAATATCTATGGCTGTTCAATGAGCTGAATAAGTTCACAAAGTTTTGAATAGCCCATTAAAACTCTGTTACACTAAAATTTCAATTTAGCATGCCAGAAAATAAACAGAACAATGATCTGTCAAGAAGGAACAGAAACCTTCTATCTATCTCTGTGTCTATCTAGAAAAACACACAAGGCCTCTCTCCTTCCCTCCATTTCCTTTCCCCCCTCCAAATCTGTTGGAAGGACTCTTACACCAATGGACTCAAAAGTTGAGACATTAAAAGAATGGGATGTCATAAAAGATTTAAATCACAATAAGGTAAATATTGTCCACGAGTCCATCCATTTAATCGACTTTGAGAAGAAAGGATTACCAAGAATGAGCTTCTTATTTCCTTGCACTATGTCATTGCCAGCTATATTAACTAGCGAAAACCTCAGTTGTCTCCCAATTTTTATGACCTGATTGCAGTTCTCTACTTTTCTAAATGGCATCTTGATTGGAGGTCTTGTTGCATGTTTCCAGTTAACCGATCCTGGAGATATCCTGTCTAACACCTCCAGAAGTATCCATCTGTTTGTGAAAGGAAAAAAATGAAATAAATAAATGGATAAAAAAGCATTTAAGAATTTAGTGATATTATATACTTAATTTGGACATCCTAATTCCTATGAATGTCCTGGCTTCCAAACAAGAAGTTAAGTTCATCTTCTGTAAAGCAATAGTATTTGAAGGCCTCCATGGAATAAGCTGACAAAATAAATTCTACTAGGTGGTTGATTTCCATTAGATTCGGGGATATCATAAAAATTAAATGATTTGATTTTGACTAAATATAGTTTAGAAGAAGAAATACATACCCATTTCTAACATCCTCAAATACATTATACATATAAGTCCCAATTCCAAGACTATTAACCCACAACCTGAAGCATCTCTCTTCTCTAGATGTTTGCACATCATCTGTCATCATCTCAGCATAAGATATCTTTTTATTGTCCGTAGATAAGCCACTCCTGCATGGTGTATGCCCCTAATTAACCATAATAATGGTGATAAAAGAAAGGGAAATAATTAAAACTGACACTGCTAAACCAAACTACAAATATTTGGGTTCTTTAGGTCATTAATAGATATTATGATAGTATAAAATGCTTGATCCCACATTGAATAGTACAGGATATTGTAATGGTATTAACAGAAGAAAGGAGAGAAAAAGGGGGAGAGAGATATAGGAAATTTAGAGAGATTAGAGAGAGAATCAGAACTAAGCCATGCCATTCATTCACAAAAGAGTTTGCCGTGAAGTTTGATTGCTTTTTTGAATATCGGGAATCGTATCGAATCGTAAGATTCAGAAATAAATGAAAAATGATATAAAATGTATAATCACTATAATATGATATAAATCTAAATTTAGAAAAAATAATCTAAATACCAAAATACATAACTAATCAAATCTTTTCCAATAAATAAAAATTTGCTATTCTTTTTTCTTCTTTTTTGTCCTCCGGTGATAGGAATTCTGGTCAGTTACGAGACCTCCTAAAGTTTAAATTTTCACATCAATGTTTGAGTACTATCCGGATGTTTCGACCAAAAAAAAAAAAAAAAAGTACTATCCGGATGTGGTCAAAGTGCAATTAAAGATATTTAATAATTTATAGCAAAAATAATAATAATAAAGATATTTAATAATATTTTAATATATTTCAAATGGATGAAGATTGAACTCATACTCTCCACCGATGGTCTCGATGGTCTCTCTCGGCAAGATTGGTCCCGATGGTCTCTCTCTCGTAAGTCTGATTCAAGATTCGGTTCCCAATCGTACGATTTCACGATTCAATATTGCGATTCAGTTCAAAAACGATTCAGTGTCACGGTTCGCATCGTTTTTCCCTCGGATCGTATCGGATCGCACGATACGTATCGCGTATCGTGCGATACTAACAACTATAGTCTGATTACAATAGGTAGGGGATGACTTATTTATAGTCCCTTCTATCTTCCCTATCCCCTGACGGTCATATTAGACTACCGACTCACTAACAACTAATTGATATAACTAACTTCTAACTACTCCTAATCTTATTAACATTCCATATCAGATATTCAATGGGGTATTAAAGGCGGTTGATTCTCTCACTTGAATAGTTGACTTTTGAGAGTTTGTTATTAACCTCACTTGAGTTCTTATCAATAATGATATGTCAAGAGAAGGCTGGCCAAAGGAGGGAGGACCATTTTGGAGGAGTTTCTTGGAATGTTTTGGCCTCCTGATATCCATAATCTTCTTCTTGTTTCATCTCAGTTGCCAGGGTGTTTTTGGAGCTGGGTTTCAGTGCGTATCAGTTAGGGAAATTTTTTGAGCAATATAAAACCTGAACTTTTAATCCTCTCATTCATACTTTGGCTGCTTGGGTGGTCTGTGTGTGAGGACTGTAAGGAAGTCCCCTATAATATGCTTCTATGCTTTTGTTTCTCCATGCATACAAACAAAAACAGCATGTGCTTCAAGAGAACCAACCATGAAAATACTTGATTCTAGATGGATTACTCCATGTGTATAGTAGAACATGCCTGCAGCTTACCCTAACTTAACATTTTTTTAAACAATGAATTATGCAGTATATTTCAAACCTCTGATGAAATATTTGGGCCACAAATGCAAGATTCAGATTTGAGGAACCTTCCACAATGTCCTTGGGTGTCAAGTATCTTTTGCAGCCCATTCTTTCTGCATGATCAAGCACCAGTTCTGCCCTTTGGATGGGATCCTTAGTATCCAAGGTGGATGGATTGCAATGTTCAGGAGCGAGCACATTAAGCAGATAAGCATAAGCTCTTCCATCCTGTAAGTATAAGACCAGGGATAAAAGGAAAGTCAGTTGCTAATACCTTGATAGTTGATACCTTGTTTCAATTTCAAATTATTAAAGTTAAGACCCCACAAGATATTATTGAATTTTAAGCCTATAAATATAAGAAAGAATGGAAATGAAAATAGGATGGATGGAGATGGACATGTAGGAATGATGATGAATTTCTGTAAGAATAAACATAAGAAAATTCTTTATAATAAATAATCTATTAAAAATACCATATATACATATGTAATACAGATAAACGTTTCAACATTCAATCAAACACACACGTATCATTTATTAGTCAAATCAGTTTAAAATATAACCTTCAATGCCAAGGTTAATAGAGAAGTAGTCGTATACCTTCACATCAGAAGAAAAGTTTTTAACAGTTTTATCATACCCTCCTCTCTGGAGATGAAAATTCATCCACTTTAGTAGAACCTTTTCAGGAGGCAAACTAAGAAGCTCTTCAACCTCCTGAGGCAAAAGGTAAAGCATATAAATCAGTTAGAAGAAACAGAAAATGTCATAATTAAACATTAGATGTTTTTATTGAATCCGAATTCCAATAAAACCTTCATCCAAAAAAGGAAAGAAAAGAAGAGTGCCTATATCATCATCACCTGGCTATCCTCCACCAATTCGACAAGCTGAGGAGTCTTCTTAAGGTTCAGATCTGCCAATAATTGGATCTGAAATTTCCAGAAGAGTATGAGAGAGAGGATAAGAGGGAAATTATCAAGTAATAATTTTCTAAAGCCTATAGAATATAGGGCCTACAAAATTAACTCATTGTCAGCTTCTGGCAAAACTCAGATAAGTAAACCTAAAGCAAATGAATACTATATGAAACTAAAGTGTAAATACCTTTATGATCTGGGAAATCAACCCTAAAACAAGATGGGGCTGCAATGCAAACAACCAAATCCTTATGTTACTAACACTTGAAATTAAATGTTTAAAGGCTTCTTCACCAGAAAAAAAGAAAAAAAATCTACACGTCAGAAAAATTCAATCATAACGGTAATTGAGAGCAAATCTGGCTAAGACTCACTCTTCCTTCAACAAGGTCCTGTGTGCCAATGTTAACTACAGTACAGCCTATAGCCTTGGAAGAATTGAGGCAGAGAGTATGGTTTTCATTCCTCTCCCAAAGATTAAGAACTTTTTTGGCATTGATGGCTCGCTCATCTATAGTCCCAGGAACAGCAACATTGATAAGTTTACTGCATCATGCATAGTATATGTCAAAGTGAGTACATTCTAAAAGCTTAAGTAAACAATATAATCCATAATCCAGCAGACCATGCTTATATACCACAGAAGTACTCCATCTTTTGCAAGATCAATTAAATCATTGGTAGCTGGGTCTAAAGGAAGATATTGACTCAGAAACGGGTCATCACCAAGGTAGCTGTTTATGTGAGCAACATAAGATGCCTTTTCTGATGCACTGATGGTGTGGAGAAGGGTGGTTGTGGTTGACTTAAGGAATGACGAAGAGTTCTTTGTCACACCTTGTTTTGATGTAGCAAGGCTTTGCAATTTCAAATATACCTGCATAATAACAAATGCAATGAATTATAATTAACGTTATAGCATGAAAACTCCTGCATTAATTAATAAAGTAACACAAGTGTAACCTACCACTCACTTACCCTTAAGAAAGATTCAAAATCAATCTCATCTCTCAAGTCAGGGCTGTTTTCACCCAATAGCCCCTCAATCTCCTTCTCAGTGTACATTTCTTTAAATGCTTTTAAATTGGCCATTACAGGTGGCAAGTCTCCATAAATAACTTTGCCATTCTGATTTTTTAATGCCATAAACTAAAGCACAAGAAAGAAAGGTCATATGTTTTTCACAAACAGAACCACGTAATGCATCATATTTAAATATGAAATTTAAAAGATCCAAATGACCGTAAATTAACTTACTTTTGAATTTAGGCTGCGAAGTTCAACCTGCGTAAACTGACTTTGAAGCCATTGATCGGATACAACAACGCCCACAAAATTTGACATCTGCGTGTATTTCCACGGATACAAATTGTACCCCAAACTAGAAAACTTCTAGAGAAAATAAAAAATATATTCGTGAAGAGTTTGTACTATCGAAAGACCTGATTCCAGATCCACTCATACACTTTCAGATTTAAATACTCGTAAAGAAAGATATAATAACAATGTAGAATCCATAGCCAAGCATGAAGCAGTTTTGTTCTTGCAAGTCACCAGCCTGTCCAACGCAACCTAACACAGAGCACAAACAAAAGAAAAGCTGATTTAAGGAAAAAGAAAAGAACAAGGATAACTGATACACAAAGAAGAAAACCAAATAACCAATAAAACAATAATGGAATTTTGTCAGTTAGATTAGTTAGTTATAGACCAGACTCAATGTACAAGAAAACAAAAACAAAACAAAAACCCGCAAACATTCCCATCAACAATAGGAAACAAATGCTCGGTATCCGATAATTATCTTCCAACTAACATTCTTAACAATGCTGCGAAGAACACAATGAAACCTGAAAACATTGATTAACAACTAAACAAAACTCAACATTGTACAAACATTTTTAGTTCAACGAAGAGCGTTTACAACGAATCTGTCAAACCAAAAACAATAACACATACCGATAAAAATCCGAGATGCAAGCTATCTGTTCAACCACCCACCATTAATTCAACCTTAGCACATTGAATGTAGGAAGATGAAGAGACGGAAGAGAGAGAGGGGATCGAATTTCCTTCATGGGAGAGCAAAGTGCGAGAGAAGAACGTCGTGGAAGCAATATTTTTTTGCTTGGGACCCAGCGCCGACTGTGACTGGGGGGAGATCGGTTTCTTCATATCACATCGATTTTTGTTACGCTTATCGAAACCGCGAGAGTATATAAACTCTCTGTACTCGCCCTAATTTGCTTACAGCTCATCTCTTTTTGTGTCCACCTTTTTGGTCTTTTCTGAAACTGATTTGTTATGATCTGAACTTCCTTTTCGGAGTCGTAGGTGAGCCATTTGATGAAACTCTACACGTGTCACTCGCAAAGGCAAAATATTCAGAATTTGGAAGATCAATCATAACCAGATTTATAAAATTTACTATATTTATTTTATTTGGCAACAAAAGTTACTATATTTCTTTTTCAAAGAAGAATTTTATAAAGATTTTAGAAGTTACAATATTTACCAAGAGTAAGAAAAAATGCACCTACTCTACTATATTTATAAAGATTGTAGAAGTTACAATATTTACCAGGGCCACATGTAGAATAAATATGAATTTCATAGTCATACTGTTAGCCTAATGCAAATTAGGGAAAATTAGAGATAAAGCCCTGGAATGATATTTATTGTGATTGATCTTAAAAAATTTAATCATTTAGAAAGACTAAATACCAAAATATAATTTTAAAATATTTTATTACCCTTAACCCAACCTCCCACATTCTCTAAAATATAAATATTTAGAAAACTTGAAAATGCTAAAATACTTAATTAAATATATTTATGGGATAAAAGTACATATAAAATCATACAAACGTAAAAAATTTTAAGAATATAATATTGCATAACTAATTGGATAATATGTCTAGTACAATGTGACTTGGGAAAAAAGAGACAGTGACATTTGTGAGAGAAGAGAATCAAGGGTAAATCAGGATTATTAATTAAAAAATATATATTAAATGTCCTAACAATCATAGGCTGAAATAGCGACTGCATAAACACCTACTCTTGCTCAAGATTTTAAGCCATTTTTGGTCGATAAGCTAAATGGGCTAAAAGCCAATCTAAACATCTCAAATTTTTCCTAAAAGCACTTACAAACACCTTTCAGCATATTAAGCATAGTCAATCATGGATACAAACACACATAATTGGTTGATTCTAAAACCAATTATAGTATCTATGAAATTTGGGTTATTGTGTAATTTTACCAAAAAAAGTTTTTCTTGAGGGGTGTCTAATACAAATAAGTTTCGAAAACACTGGCAGGTGGACATCCTTCACATCAGCGAGATGGGCGAATGCGCAGATTATTTAGCGAAAGCAAGTTTATCCTCTTTACCAGGTTTCCAAATTGTATTACATGCGGACCTGGATTTGGAAAGCATTCTTGCTACTGATAAGACTTAGTTAGAATTTGTGGCTATTCAATTGTTATCAAAAAAAAAAAAAAAATTAAGTTTCGAAAAAGGTAAAAATAGCAATAAACAATTTAAATGGTGCAAACTCACCAAAAACATTAAATTTGACCACACGGTCGTTCAATTATAAGAAAACTTTCACCCTATGTTTGGATGAAAAAAAAATTGGGGAGAAAAAAGGAGGAAGGGAAACTAGGAATGAAAACTTCCTAAAATGGCAAAAAAATTACAATATTTTGGAGTTTTCCCCCTATTATTCTTTCTTCTTTAATTTTCTCTCCTTCCAAACCTAAGGTACCATGTTTAGTGAAATTTAACAATTTTTGGTGAATTTGCACCATTTTAAATTATTTATTACTTGTAGTATTTAACCCATGAAATTTTGGAAGAAAATTTTTCTAGTTCCCGACTTTATGCATTGCGTAGGATTTTTGCGTTCATCAGAGGTACATAGAAAAGTAAAACAATACAACAACATTAAGAGGGATAGATACAAAACTTTTTAAAATTTAGGTTTGTGAACTTAGATTGCACAAATATGGAACAACGTCATCTTCGTTTTTTCCCAATATATTTTAAAATAATAATTATTCAATATATTATTTGTTCTAAAGTTTAAGTATTAATACGAATTTCTGGAGACAAAAATATTTCAAATATATATTAAGGATTATTTTACTTTATATAACGTTATTTCATAAAATAATGAAATTTGAAAATATTTTTTATATGTAAAACGCTAGATTAAAATTTTGAACAGAATTATATTTATAGTGAAAGATTATATTTTATAATAAAAAATCATAAAATTTTAAATTATTTAAAAATCTCGCACAATTTAATTTTTTTAGAGTGAATGAAAATGTCTTAAAGTAAAATTATAAAAACAAATCCATTAACTATCAAGCACACATGGTTAGAGAAAATATAGGAAATTTAGTTAGCAATATTATTAATTTAAAATTTATATTTTGGAAAATTTTAAGTAATTGCAATTTTTAGGATCCTCTTCAATAAATATCATTCTTTCTAGGTTGTATGTTCTAATTTTCTCTATAGATTAATCTAATAATAATTTAATGTTAGACGAAAATTTGTCAACATAATAATTGAAAAGACATACTTAGCTTGAAGCAAAATAAAGTAGTAATAATTGAACCACAAAGGTTTCATAGCGAATTTAGATATTTTTTTTTTTTATTTGTTCTAAGAGTGCCTTAAAATGTTAATTATGCAATTTTAAAATATAAATAAATTTCATTATTAGATATAAATATATGTACATGAACATGCGTATAATGATATTGGGTCAAATTTGAATATTATCCAATCTTTAGATTGAAGCACTCTTTGGAGGTAGATCTTCCAAAAATATTTTATGCATTTACACATGCTTCAACTTTATGTTTGTAAGTATCAAAAAAAGGAGGGGATGGAGAGAAACGTATCTGGTTTAGACGTGGGCCAATCCTCTAAACTCCATGAGTCAAACCACATTGAAGCTTAGGAAGGGTTTAGCATGGTCCTAAAACCCAAATCGGACAAGTTGGCTCGGATCGGAAAACGGTGAACCAACAAGAAAATTGGTCTGAGTTAGGGGCAAAATCGGGGTCCCGAGTTGACTCGGAGTCAACTTGGCTTGAAATGGCCAAGTCAAAGTCAAAAAGATTGTTCTAAAAAAATGACGAGAAGGAGGGGAGAGTGCCAGTGGTGAGTTTCATACCTTCCGACGGTGAAAAAAGAGCGAGTGGAGCAATGAGTGATGGAGAAAAATTTAAGAGTAGAAGACGGAGATCGCGATTTGAGTTCATTGAAGGTCAAATGTAAGAGCATCTTTGGTCAAAAGACGGAAGATGGAGATCATGATCTGGGTTCGTTGAAGGTCGAAGCTTCTTTGGTCAAAAGACAAAAGATGAAGATCGCCTGAATGAGAGACGAGGGACGAGGGAGGATCCAGGAATCCATTGTTGATGGTTTGAGGGAGGACTGGAGGAGAAGAAGAGGAAGAGGAAGAGATTGAGAGGTGAAATGACACCCATGAGAGAGAGATTGAGAGATTGAATAGCTGCAATATTATATCAAGATTTATTTTGCCCTATAAAGATGAGTAGTTGCATGGTATATCTAAAAAATTAGGTCTACGAGGACAATTAATGTACCACTCTAGTCCTATTTAAAAGTTCATTTTGACCAAATCTCACATACCAAAGAGAGGTAAGTATCTAAATGATTATGGAGCAAATTTCATAACTTTACCCTCATTTATAAATGGGTATTTTTTAACTCTTTCTTTTTGTCTTTTAAAATTTATTGTCAAATCTCTCTCATCTTTTTCTCTTTCCAACATGGCCAGCCAATTTAAAGGGAAAAAAAGATATGATAATGTATCAATACCTCCTCACTCCCTTGTAATTATATTGTGGCGCCATTTGATTGTAAAAATTCTGGAAAAAAGTGGTGGCTAAATAAAATTTTAAAAAGTCACCAAGCAAGAACCAAGTAGCGTTTATAAGGGATGAACCAAGAGGAAATATGAACAAGCAGCTTTTATCCAATGAAAGACCAAACGCAAGCGTTGCTTGACTTAAATTTGTTGCCATGCTCGGAAGTTCAAATGGACGGGGTTGTGAACTTAAACATTCACCCAAGTTCTCGGGAGGAAGATGTAGTAGTGATGGATGATGCAAACATGCTTTGTTACTATGAAGCAGTAACAGAGAAAATGAACTCGTTCTTACCAGACTTGAACAAAGAAGTGTTGTGCGATGATGACAATGATAGTGGTATTCTCATGCCACACATTGTCTGGAAAGATTGGTGCCTTCCCTTTGGTAACTTTCGAGCCGACAAAGAAGAGGAGTGTTAATAGAGATGTAGGTACTTTGGTAGCAAAGCCAATTTCTTCAATTAATAAAGAAGTATGTAGAAACTTTTTATGCAACAAGGTATTGCTTGCAGTAAAAGCCAAATGGTCAAGTGACATTGTAGGAGAAACAGTTTTCATTCAACAAAATAATGCTCCATGCCACCTAAATGATAACGATGAAGAGTTTCGTTGGGTTGTTTGTGAATGTGGACTTGACATTCACTTAATGTCTCAACCCCCAAACTCTCTGCACTTAAATGTGTTAAATCTTGGTTACTTTAATGCAATTCAAGCATTACAACACGAAGAATCACCCAAGATTATGGAAGACCTCATTGTTTTAATCACAAATTCTTATGAAAGGCTTTCCTCTTTCCAAAACAAACAAAAAATTCCTAACTTTGCAAGCAACTATGGTGGAAATTATGAAGGCTAAAAGCTCAAATAAGTATAAGCCCCCTCATTGGTCCTCACGTATGTTACAAGGAGAAGGTGGCATGGACTCCCATATCAATTGGAGTGTGATGCATCCATAGTACAAGCAATGTTGGCTCACTTTGGAGAAATAGTTTATGGATGATAATGTATTATGGGATTAAAAACTTTTTTCTTACAACTTTTTGTATGACTATTGTTTTATTAAGTGGTATTGTTTATTTCTTCAAGTAATATTTCTAAAATACATGATATTGCTAGAAGAAAACTCCAATCAATATTAAAAACTTCGAAGAAGAAAATCTCCATAATATTTGCTATTAGAAAGCCATCCCAACAACATTAACTAGCCTAAAAACCAAATAACCTAAAATTGTTATACGATTACACTAAATGATACTAATAACATCACCTAACCCAAATACCTAAAATCCAAAAACCACAACCTCCGTTACTTCACCGTAATACTAATATAGGTGTATACTCAATAAAAATCAGGAAAATAAAGTTTCAACATTGACCTTATGCGCTTTCTCTATATTCAATAAAAATCAGGAAAATAAAGTTTCAACATTGACCTTATGCACTTTCTCTCTTCTTCTTTACTATCCTTATCGCATTCTTCTTCTAGAAATTTGTCAGGTTGATTTGCAACCATCTATCATGAGCAACCACAAGAACCATCTACCATGCCTATTACATCAACCAAACTTCCTCCTCCTCTAGTAGCTGGTTCAAATCAATCTAACGAACTAGCACGTCTTCACGCTTAAGCAAATCTTCAACAACTAAATGAAATGGGTCACTATTCATATCTTCACTGCAGTTCACTTGTTTCACGTCTTCTAATTTTGACATATCAAATGGCATATCAGAATCACCACCGTCTATCAAATCCATCACAACCCAGCTATATAGTTCTTCTCTTGTAATGGACTCCTCCTTTGTTATCAGAAAATTCATGGAGAAGACGAGCAAAATCTAAGAATTAGCTTTGAAAAAGTCATTCCAACAAGATGCATGCATGGGAAATGAAAGTTTTTTGGGGGGGGGGACAATGAAATAAATTAATGGATGAAAAATCAGTGTGGTCATTGGAGGAGGAAATAGACGTGTTTCAAGAGCCAAGTCCACTCATTGGAGCATGAAAGAGACATGTTCCAGGAGTCAAATAGTATTAGTATCCATATGGAATAAATTATTAATTCATGGATTCAATTAATAGGGGTAAAATTGTCATATTCTCATCTATTTGGTTAAAAAAGACTTATAAATAGGACCAAATTTTTTGGTCAAAATAGACTTATAAATAAAATCAAAGTGATACATTACAAGAATACAATCATGATTTTACTGACCAAACATTTGGTACCAATAATGTTTGGTCATATATGTGAATATTTTTGCACTCATTTATACATCAATCAATTTGTTTAGGACACTTTCAAAAAACCTTTTAAAAATTAATATAATATTGCACATACTCCTATATTGTCCATTATCACATCACATCCTCTCATATTTAGAGCATAAAATATTTTTTATTATTAAAATATGAATTTTTTTTACATATTTTAATTAAATTATTTTTTAATTAATACTAGTCTAACCCATTGACCCTTGACTTAGTACCCCCACTGATTCATTGATCAGTTTGAGTTTTAGACTTGGGGTTTATCCTACTAAAGCCTATACATGTATAGCATAACAAATGCATTACACAACGAGGGGGGGAGGAGATAACCGAAACTCAATGGTTGAGAGAGGAATAAGGGACGGGTACTCCCTATTTATATGATCAACCTCGCTTGATCAAACATATGCATACCAAAGGCATTTTAACCTCCTAGTACTTGATTGTGGATTCCCAAGGTCCTTTGCCTAAGAAATGAAACTTGAAGATAAAAATGAAGAGGACTTCATTGAGAATTGCAGAGTGAGTTTTAGTACAACAAGTGTAAATAGAACGATCTTGATTCTAGATCGATGTTCAAGATAGGTTTCCAATGTTGGATAATATCCTTGTTAAAGCATTGACCTCCTTAGATAGGTTATTTGGCTACTCACTATTTGAATTCAGATTACATGTCAATGGAAGTACCGGCTATCCCTCCCACTTCCTCAGGTTAAGATCCAATTTTGTTCTAGAAGTTATCACAAAAAAACAATGTTATCCTGAAAGATTTTTTTAGTAGTAATGTCATCCTAGAAGTTCTCAAATCATAAAAATTTACCTCGAGCCATTATCTATGTTAAGTTTGATTGTTAGTTAACTAAAATTGTTGAGCTTATAGGTTCACATTTCATCCAATTCATTTTACTTAAGGTAAAAATTGGGCAAAAAAATTTTCACTGAGGAGCAATGTTGCCCTATAAATTTTTTAGGTTAAATATTGCCTCAAAAAGTTTCCAAATCTTAGAAATGTCACCCTGACCATTGTAAAGGTTAAGTTTGACCGTTAATTGATCAAATATGTTGAATAGTAGTGCGAACGACATTGAAAAATAAGAAGAAGTTGCAAATGGAGGAAGATCTCAAGTTCACAAGAGAGTAATGAAGAAAAAGATTCAAGGCTAAAGTATACTTTTAATTAACTTTATAAAGTATACTTTTAGTCTATAATTCTAACAGTTAATTTTGCTAACGGAAAATGTTAACTTAAGTGATAACGGTGTAAATTTAAATTATGATTTTATAATTAAATGCTATTGAGCTTATGGGTAAATTAAAAAATATATAAAATTTGTATAATTAGATGCTATTAGTCATCATTTAAGTTGAATGCGTCATCATTTTCCGTTAACAACATTAACGGTGTTAGAATTTTAGGATCAAAAGTATACTTTATGAAGTTAAGGGACTAAAAGTATACCTTATGTAAAACTTAAAGGACCAAAAGTATACTTTAGCCAAGATTCAATTACTAGATACAAGACATGCTGAGTAAGATTATCGAGAATAAGGCCACTAGAAGCCGTTCATCATCATATCCTTACCATATCGAGATAGACATGTACTTCTTCAATTTTTTCTTCATCACACAAGATGCTTTCACCACTTTGATTTTCTCCAATCCTTCATACGGGATGCATTTTCAAAAAAATTTCTCTTATTTATAAATCTAACTTGAAAGAAAAAAGAAGTGGATAAGACATAGACTTGTCAAATAAGCATATTTAACCAACTAACTGGTAAACTTAACTTGGATAATAGCATAGGTGAAATTACTATGATTTAGAAATTTTAGGTTAACATTGTTTTTGAGTAAAAACTTCAAGATAAATTTGAATTTAAACCCAAAACAAAAAATGACTTGAACGACACGTGGACTGCCAATTTAGCATATCACTAAAGGTTAAACTTAACATGGATAATGGATTGGGCAAAATTACTACAATTTATAAACTTTTGGAGCCACATTGCTCATTAAAAAACTTTCAAGGCAACATTGTTTTTTTATGACAACTATCAAAACATAATTGGATCTTAACCCTTTTTTAATAAGCACATGAATCCTCCTATTAATGTTAATATCATTCAAGGCATGATCAAATACTAAATGTGAGTATATCTCCTAATGGGGATCCGAATCTTAGTTCATCACATTATACGGGATAAACCCCTTCCATTAGACCAACCCATGTTGGTATGTTAAGTAGTACTTTGTTTTGCCTGCATGTTGCTTTATATAACATCCCAAATTTTAATTTTTCTAGAGTAGACCAAGTTAAAATGATTTATAGAAGTGATTTGAAATGTTTAGGGTAATTAGATTGGGGTTAATCATGAATCCAAATTTTAATTGAGGCTTTGGATCACCAACGGGATTTGTAGGGGCTCGAGGTAATTTAATTGATGTAATATATAGTTGATTAATACTACCTCCAATCCTAATTATAGAAACAACTTTATAGTACAATTTACACTACAAAAATGTTCATATAATTAAGATCGGAGGGAATAATTAAAAAGACATTCTTTTCCGAAGCAATACACACACATTTTCATCAAATATCTAGAGTTTTTTTTTTTTTTTTTCAAGTTTTTCATGTAATAACGTGGAAGAGAACATAAATAATAGTTTCATTTTTTTTTAAAAAAAACAAATTAAATAAAAAAACCTCCATGTGCGTGAAATTAAGTGGAAGTGTGTTTGAATGAAGAAAAACCAATATTAATATAGCTAAAAAAATAAGCATGTATTATGGAATCGATATCAACTAAACAACGAGAATTTTTTCTTTTAAAAAAAAAAAAAGATTTATCAAATTAAGTTGGAGCTTGTCAATGGATGAATATGTTATGCTCAACTATTAGACTACTTTTGATTTTGATCATAAAAAAATGTGATACTAAAAAATGTCTATATACAAATACATATACATATATACACAAATACATACACACACACACACATATATATATATATTATATGTGTGTGTCTATATATATATATATATTTGCGTGTGTATGTGTTTATATATATGTGTGTAGATATATGTATGTATATGTGTGTGTCTCTATATCTATATCTATATGTATACTTATATACTCCGTGTGTGTGTGTATGGTAATATTATTTCAATTAAAAAGAGTGTGGAAAGAAAAATTTTAAGTTGGAAAAATATATGGTAGGGGTTGTTAATTCACTTTTACTTATATCATTTTAAATTTATATAAAGGTATTTTAGAAAAATGAATAAAATTAATTAATTTAACTTATTTCCTTAATCTCCCAAAATCGATTAAATATATCCTATAATTAGGACCAGGAGGGAGTAGAATATAATCTAATGAATTACATGAATTTATTTTGTTTATCATTAAAGAAAGATTATGCATATGAATAAAAACATTTGGTTTAGAATTTGAGATTGTATCGAAAATGAAAATATATGGGAATGTATAGTAAGAGACAAAATTATCCCTATCTACTTATATATATATATATATATATATATGTATGTATGTATAACGTGCATGTTGAGTCCAAGATAATTTTTTCTCAACTTTGTGCAGTTTACACGTTGAGTTCATAATAATTTTTTAATATTTAATAGTGAAAATATTATGCGGTTTACATATTGGGTTCATAGTAATTTTTTAATACTTAATTGTGAAAATATTATTTAATGGGATATTTTTAATGCTGAAATATAATTTTTAAATTATTTTAGTGGGAGAATATTTTTTATATTTTATATAATTAATTAATATTCTTAATATTTAATGGTGTTAATTATCTAATATTTAACAGCATTTATGGCTAGGTATTTTGATCTAATTAAAATGTTATAATAGCAATAATGTGTTTTTCACTAGATTACATGATATCTGTATCTCCATTCATCAGCCCTAGCAACATGATTCTAATTACATTAAATTATGTATTAAGGATTACATAATCATTTTTACATTACATAAGTCTAACCAAATATTATACTAATCAGTCTATTACATCATGATTATATATAATTTTTCCCATAAAATTGAACCAAACAGGCTATAAACCAAACGGGCTATAAGTATAATAGAGTATTATATTGCTTAAGAATGGGGATATGATAAAATTACACCGTCCTTTGTAGACTAGAGTAAAAGGGAGACAAGCTATTGAAATAATAATTTTAAAGCTTTTTGTCATTTTATAAGAATCTATTTGCCATTTTAGAATCTTAACAAATTAACATTTTTGTTACTATCTTACCCTTCATTGATATGAAACAAATCCTCAATACAAAACTTAATTAACTTTTTTTAGACATTAAATAAGTTACTTAATCATATCATATATCGTGTATCATTATATTATATATGAATTTATAAGTCAGATAAATTATTTTATAGAAAAACAATACATATAAATATTTTTAATGTAACTTATTTACATTTTTTAATCTCTCAAAAAAAAAGTCAACTAACTATGTTATTTAGGACACATGGTAGTATTTCTTTGTAGTAATCCAATGTTTGGATAGAAGAAAAAATGGAAGAAAAATATGAACGTAAGAATATTAAGAGTAAAAACTTTTAAAGATAGTAAAAGAAATTATTATTTTTTAGAGTTTTTCCTCTTAGTATTCTTTTCTCCCTAGTTTTCTTCTCATTTAGACATAGGGTAAGTAATATAGTATTTAGGAAATTTATATTAGCTAGTCAATACTTGAATGGCATAAAATATATACTAATAGTTGGAAATGAAAATGATAACAAAGGTTGATACACTAGGCAAGGCTTTACCTTATTTCCCAAAAGATTGTAAATCCAAATCTCACCGCTAATGTTGTAAGTGAAGATTTTGTTAGTAGCAGATTGGTGGTATACTCGCAGATATCCTTCACGTGCTTAAGTCTGAACCCTGTTTCTCATTACAGTTCATTCCTCGCCAGGGGAACAAAGTAGCAGATTTGCTTGCTGCTTCTGCCAATAAGGGGGTGTGCCCTATAGGGTGGGTGGAAAGACCCTTACCCCCTTTGTTTACTGTTTTGGAGGAAGATTTGAGGCACTTTAGGGCTACGGTGAGTCATCCCTCGGCACGCCACTGTCGCGTAGACCCTGGTTAATCAGTTCATTTTGAACGTAGTATGTTTAGGAGCGCTGATCCTTATAGCTGCTCACCTTTCTTTTTCTAGCTTTCCTTGTTTTATGTCTTGCTTGTTAGTCTGGCATCTAATGCCCTCTCGTTTCTGTAACTGCTTTTATCAGTAATGAAGTATTTAGAATTGTTCAAAAAAAAAAGATTTTGTTAGTGGTGATATGCAATAAATGAATTTTCTTTTAAATAAAATCTTACTAGAGTTATCTCTTTCGTGCTTCTCTTTCAAGTTTCAACTAACCATTAATTGTGTCGGGATCAAACCTTTGAATTTTAGTCGACCATTTAATGGTATTTTGATGGTCATAAAGAATTTTAAATTATTTCAATCAGATTTGACTAGTTACTGTAGCAAATCAGAAATTCATTTAATTGTTGGCTGTAGCATTGATAGAAAATTTAATGGTATTAAGATTGTCAAGGGATTAAGCAATTGAGATCGTAACATGACTGAAAAGAAAAATCTATTAATGCAACGCCATGCAAAAGAAAAGAAATTGTTGAAGTTTTTTTTTTTTATAGATATTATCATCCGATATTTGGTTCGGGACTTGTGGTGGTCATCCCAAAGATTTTGAGATAAATATTTGAGGGGTCAAGTGTCTAAATTAACTAATTTTTTTTAAATGTATAATAAAAGTATTTTAACAAGTCTAATATATAAGATAACATACAATTTTACATTATATTAATTTTTTTTTTTTAAAAAAATTCTGAACAATTTTTGTTTTTTTTTTTGAGAGGGCTGTGGCCCCCATTGTTTGTACTAAGATCTGCCCCTGCTCCTAACAAAATAACTTCTCCGAAACCCGAATTTGAAACCCAGAGGATCTGATAGATCCTTATACCAATAGGGTAACTCTATGATAATAATAAATTGTTGAAGATAATAAGAAGAAAATCACATCTCAGTGTTCAATACAATGGTCATAAATGTTTTGGGCTAAGGTAGGGGCCTAGTGTAAAGCCAAGACAAGAACAAAGTAAGATAGAGAGGGATAGGAGGCAGTGTATGTAATAAGGGTAAAATTGGTTGGCGGATAAATTCCTTGGCGTTTTCTTCCCTGTGGCTATGGTTATGAAATTAGCTTGCTCAATGTAATTATTGCATTCTTGATCATACCATCACCTCCCCCTTTAAGAGAGGCGGTGCTTGACGAGGGATATTAGGTTAGTGTGTTTTATGTTTGTCCATTTCTAGCCATGTAACTCCTCCTTGAGTTTTAATGTTATACGGTTTTCATGGAAAAAAAGGTTTCTCCTTCTTCCTTTTTTTCTTTTGAGTGAAAATGAATGTATTAACTAAATATGTATAAAATTACAAGGAATGTCCATCTAGGCCATTTCTCCTTCTTCCTTTGATTTTGTAGTTCCCCTCTTATTAGGGGCTGTTTTGGTAGGGAGAAGGGAAAGTGAGAGGAGAGAAAATTTGTTTAAGTTGGATTTAAAAAAGTAGATAAATTGGGTTAAAAAATTTTAATTAGTTTTTTTAAAAAAAAAATTCTTTTATCTTACAATTCATTACTACAAATTTGTTTATATTTGACGCTCCATACTTGACGGTTTTTAATGAAATCGGTAAAAATGCAAAGGCGGAGTTTTGGAAAGACATATGTAGGATTTTTTTTTAAAACAACGATTAAGTATATAACAAAATATTTAACAGTTTTATACTTCTACCATTATATATTAGTTTATTTTTTTTTTTTTTTTTTGAATAAAAAATGGTATATATTATTTGACGGTTGTTTGTAAAAAACCGTCAAATATAATATACTTAACGGTTGTTTATTAACAATTGTGAAGTATAATTTTTAAAATCTCCTCCCATATCCATTTTCGTTCAACATTTGAAACTTACAAGTTATAGAGAGCTCACTTCTAAGACCCCTTTGACAACTCCATTCGGCATTTTGCTCTCCTCCATTGCTCCTTTGGTGATTTTACTCCTTTTTCCTCTGCCATTCTCCTCCATAGCTCGCCTTTGTTAGTCATCACACTTGTGGGTTCATGGGTTTGTGATTTCTTCTTTTTGGGTTCATGGGTAGGGGGCTATAAGCTTGTCTCTTCTTGTTGAAGGAGAATCCAATTCAGTTTCTCATACTAGTGGTTTTTTCTATCATTTCTTGGATATTGATTTGGATAAAGATTATGTAAATATTATTTTTTTTTAGTAATTTTGTATGTGCATAGGGTTTTGCAATTGATTTTAAGTGTTTGTTGTTACTAAATTAGTATTTGTTAGTTTTGATTTATGTAAAGAGTATGTAAAGATTGTTTTTTGAGTGATATTGTATGTGCATAGAGTTTTGCTATTGATTCTAATTGTTTGTTTTTACTAAAGTTGTTATTTGTTAGTATTGAATTGGGTAAAGAGTGTAAAGATTGTATATATATATATATATATGCTCTAGATGAAGAGAGCAAATAAACAATGGATGTCTGTCAATCGTCTATTAAAGGAGTACTAGGATGGGATAGGGGATTTCATAAGGTTTGCGATTTATAATAATACTAATGATCTCGGTTTGATTATTTGTCCTTGCTTCAAGTGTGGTGTTGTTAAGCGTGTTGATCTAGACACTTGTGAGTCACATTTAGTGATGTATGGAATTGATCACACTTATACATATGTTGTACAAAACAAGGGGAGAAGGATGTGGGCAGCAATGTTAGTCGGCTGAATTTGGAAAGGTGTGAAACACCTAACTTCTACACAAGTACATTTGAAGCCGATTGTCTTCAAGATATGGCCGATGAAATTGAAGCAAAATTCAGTAAATGCCTAAAAAAGTTTGAGAAGGTGAAGAGCAATGCAAAGAAGCCTTTGTATGAGAGTTGTACTAAGTTCACAATATTATCTACAGTGTTGAACTTGTACAACTAGAAAGCAAAACATAGGTTGAATGACTCAAGCTTCATAGAATTGCTTGCGCTTTTAAGAAGAATGCTACCACTGGGAAACATATACCAACCAAGACTTATGATGCAAATAAGTGATGTGCACCATTGGATTGAGTTATGAATAGATACATGATTGCCCTAGTGATTGTATTTTATTCATAAAAGAATATGAATCGTTAACTGAGTGACCTTGGTGTTATGCCTCATCAAGGGAATGAGAAGAGTTCAAAGAAAGTGTTATAGTATTTTTCCAATTATACTTAGATTTAATTGCTTGTATAGCAATGTAATTAATGCAAAAATCTTAAAAAGGCATGTGGATGAAAGGATTCAAGACGACATGCTTCGATATCCTACATACTCTGTGAAATAGAGTAAGTTTGACTTCAGTATCCCAGATTTGCTGAAGAACCAAGAAACCTCCGCCTAGCATTGACTACTGATGGGATAAACCCATTTGGTATACAAATCAATGCCCACAGTACATGACCAATTATGTTGTTTATCCATAATCTCCCTCCATGCCTCTTGATGAAAAAGAAGTAAATGATGTTGTCAATTTTAATCTCAGAGCCAAGGCAACCAGGAAATGACATAGATCTATACCTTGCGCCATTAGTTGAAGACTTGAAGAAGTCGTGGGACAAATGGGAGGTTATATATGTTGCTCACGGTAAAGAAATATTCAATATGAATGCCATGTTGTTTGGCATAATCAATGAATTTCCTACATATGATAATTTGTCAAAGTACAGCATTAAAGGCCAACTTGGATGGCCAATTTGTGAAGAGGGTATACAGTCAATCAAGTTGAAGCATGATATGAATAATTCCTATATGGGACATCACAAATGGTTGCAAAAGGGTCATTTTTGTAGTATCATCATATGAGAAAATACTTCGATGGGGAATTAGATGAAAGGATACCATCTGAACTTTTGATTGTTAAGGAGGTTTTTGAAAAAACAAAACAATTTGACCGTAGATTTTGGAAGCCATTTGGGAAATATTTTGGGACAAGCGGGTGGAAGAAAATGCATATTTTCTTTGATATGCCATATTGGAGTTCCCTTAATGTCAAACATTCTCTTGATGTTTGCACATTGAGAAAAATATGTGAGTCTTTTTGAAACGTTGCTCCATATTCCTAGGAAGACGAAAGATGGCATAAATGTAAGTCTAGACATGGTTGGGATAGGAATAAGGGAGGAATTGGCACCAGAGGATAGGGGATCTCGTAGATTCATTCGACCGGCAGCTTTCACACTATCCAAATAAGAAAAAAAGAAATTTTTGTTTGTTGTTTCCTTCAATGAAAGTCCCATAAGGTAACTCATCAAACATTAACAACCTTGTATGTGTCAATAAATAACTAGAAACTGAAGGGTTTAAAGACACTTGATTATCATGTATTGATGGAAAACTTTATTCTGGTAGCAATATGAGGTATTCTACTTGATAAGATGCTAACTACGATCATGAAGCTATGATTCTTCTTCAAGTCACTATACAAAATATTATAAAAACAAATAAAATAAAAAAATAAAGAAAAAATGTTTATTTATAAAAAGGGAAACAAAAGGAAAATAAAGGAAAATATTTTTATTTACAAAATCGGACTTGACATAGGAAGAGAACCTAGGACCTATGTACCTTTATAGGGATCAAAGCCCATGTAGTTTGGGGTAAAAATGCATATCACTTTGTTGGTGGCATGTTGTAGGAAAATGTTAATTTAATTTACTTGAGAAAAGGATATTTTTTGTTGGTTTGTGTTTTTTTTTTATTTCATGAAACAACTCTTATTTTTTATTGTGATAAGGGTCTTATTTGCCATGGAAGTTTTCACTCAGGAGCATTGGGTGGACGAAAGTTTTTTTTAGACAAAAAATGCCACGGAAGTTCACAAAATGTAGCAATTTTGCCCCTCCGTTAATTTTGACCGTTAAGTTTAACTGAGTGCACACATGGCATGCCACCTCATCAATCAAATAAGAGTTAAGTATCATTTTTAATAAGTTTTAGCGAGGAGCAATTTTACCCGGAAGTTTGTAAACGTAGCAATTTTGCCCATGAAACGCAAAACGAAAAATGAAATTGTCCCAAAAATGGGTTCAGTAAGACCAATCAATAATGATAGTATTTACCTTTGTATAAATTGATCTAGGCTACCCACCCTGTCCCACAAGGTAAATCTATAATGCTCCCAAAAATTCCAGCGATTTTAAGTAATGCTCACTGAACCGATTTTTGGGACAATTCATTATTGATTTGTCCCAAAAATTAGTTTGATCTAGACAAATTAATAATGAATTGTCCTAAAAGTTGGTTCAAGCAAGTAAGCATCACTTAAAATCGTCTATGGAGATTTATCTTGTGGGACAAAGTGGGTGACCTAGATTAGTCTATACAAAAGTAAATATTATCACTATTGATTGTTTTCTTGAACCAATTTTTGGAACAATTCATTTCTCGTTTTACGTTTCATTTGCTTAGATCATAAGTGATGCTTCCTTTGGGCTCCCAACCGCTAATCTATTGCATTTTTGAAGGACAATGGAGATTGATATTTGCACAAGACCATGGTAGCAAGCAATTTGCATAATTTCACAATTGATCATCCATGCTTGAGCAAAGACTTTTCTATCCCTTTGACCAGTTCGACTTCACAAATTCTGTTTCTCAATGTTTATATAGTCGCAGTGATTATTATTCTTGAGCTCAACATCTCAAGGATCTCCTTAATTAAACAAGGAGATAGTGAATTGAAAATCTCAAGTGGAGCTTAGGGTCGACTCCAAGTTCGAACTTTTCAAGGCATGACATGTGTGGTCTTTGATTGATTTAATAGTCAAATTTAATATTGGCGGATAGAAGGGCAAATTGCTATGTTTTGTAAACTTCCGGAGTAAAATTCCTTTTCATTAAAAACTTCTAAGGCAAAATTGCTTCTCGGTGAAAACTTCCGGGGTAAAAATGATACTTAACTTTTATTTGATTAATGAGGTGGCATACCACGTGTGCACTCAGTTAAACTTAACGGTCAAAATTAACGGAGAGGACAAAATTTCTACGGTTTGTGAACTTTCATGGCATTTTTGGTTCAAAAAAACTTCCGTCCACCCAATGCTCTAGAACAAAAACTTTTATGGCAAATAAGACTTTTATCCCTTTTTTATTTGAAGACAAGAAACCTTCTTGAAAGGCTTTTGGATGAAACTTCCTGAGAAGATTCTCATAATCTCATATAAAAGAGTAATCGATTTTTACCTAAGGGGCTTAATAAAACTCACATGGTAAAAATCCCTTTTAAAATCAATTTTGTTTATTTTGATAAAAAGAGAAGCTTTCTTCCCCCTTTTTTTTAATTATCATTTTATGAAAATGAGTCACAATCATTTTTCTTTTTTCATAAAGAAAACTTAGGCAACCCCATTGGTATTCATAAAGATGTTCTAATAATCTCACATAGTTTACCAATGAACCTAAATACCTTATTAGGAGATTCTATAAATCTCACAATAGGTCAAGAGTGGGAGAAATATCAGCCATAGAAGATGAAAGTAGGATGGCATACAAGATCAGTGCGTCGTGAAATACAATAAAAAGGAAGGAGATCCCATACCCGATGCTTCATAATCAAATGGCTGCAAAAAATAAATGATTAAAGTTGTAAGCCAACATTACACAATCCGTTGCCTTATAAAGTCTATCGTCCAAACAAGTCCACTTTTATTACAAGAAATCATGGGTGTGAGATAATCGGATACACACATGCACGCATATAAACAGCAAGGATGAGAGACTCAACATGATATAGTACCAATTGCACCATGAATCAAAGCAAGAAGGAGAAGATGCGCTTGCAATTTAGTAACAAATAGACAAAACGATGGGATTGAAAAACAAGAGATGGGAAAAAAATACAAGAAGAGAAAAAGGAACAAAAAATCAACCCAACCGTATTATTACTCAACCCTCTGGCCATTGATGTTGAAGTTCATATGTGGGACAACAATTATGAAAATATAGGTATTCCTTGGGTACCAAAAAAAAATGAAGAAAAGGAAAATAGAAAAGAGTAGGAAAATGAAAAATAATAAGAAAACAAATCAATATTCATCATATTTGATTCCTATCTCTAATCACTGGTGTTAAAGTATCATATATATGACACCCGACTATAAGAACATATGCTTTCCTTGGTGTATGAGGAAAAATAACATAAGAAAAATGAATAATAGATTTCAATCTCTTTAGGCACCTCAAATAATACTATTATTTGGCTCTTTTCTCTCCCCATATTCTTTATCTTTGCTCTCCCAATTCTTTTGTACCATGCTTCAACCCTTACTCCCTTATTTATAGTCTCAAGGTAGGGTTTTCTTCATAAATGCTTCTTCTTAATTTTTTTTTAAAAACATTTTCTATTGATAAAATTTCCTAACTGGGCCCAATCAGCCGTTAATGAGAATATTTTTACTTTTATTTTCATTTTCCCACCAGCAATTTTCTAATTTAAACCTATCAAAATGAGAGATATATATTTTTTAATTATCGTTTTTATTATTTTTTTAATTTTTCTCACAACATAAATGAGAGATATTTTTGTATTTTTTTTAAAATTTAATTTAATTTTGTTTTCATAATGGCTCCACACTAAATTTCCTAATCTAAACATCAATGAGATGAATTATTTGAAATTTGTTACCAGTACAAACCTCAATTGCAAGACAATCGGCAATCGCCATTAAGGATGATCATTTTTCAATTAAAATGTCATTTGCTTATTAAATTTAGATGTGCTAGGATTAAGGACAATTTTTCCATTTTCCATTTTTTATTATTTTTGAGTTGGGGCGAACGAATTATAGGGTGTTCACAAGGGGCAAAATGGGTATTTCCCTTTTTCTTCACACAGTCACCTATTCATTTTCATCCTGCCATATATTTTATTTTCTCTCAATTTATGTTCCATTTCCATATCTATCAAACACGACACCCCTCTAAGTTTCGTCCCAATTTTTCCTTCCTTTCTTTTCCTTCATCAAAATTTCCTCGTAGCAAACAGGTTATAAGCATACCCATATGATCCTTATTATAAGTCACTATAGAGTTGGTAATACGAATTTGAGCCAGAGGGCCAACTTGCTAGCTCATAAAAATATGAATAGTTATGTTACAAAAAAAGAGAGAGACAATTTTGATGTGGGTGTTTTTGGCTTGAAGCCACATAACCTAAACCCATGACGAGCTAGCTTGCTAACTCGTAGGCTAGCTCGTATTTATTCATTTTTATTTTCTTAAACTAAAAAAAAAAAAGCACAAGAAAAACAAAATAAAAGCACTCTCTTCCTAACAATATGTTGAATGTTAATCACGAATTTATAATTTTTGTTTAGTTTATAATGTGTTGAATTGTAATACAGGTTTAATGTAATTTTGAGACTTTGAATTATGATCACTACATATTTATGGAATTTATTTTTTTAATTTAGGTTTGTTAAAATATGTTTCATTTTATGTTAGGTAATAGTCTAATAAGGAATTAGATGAATATCATTATATTGTTTAAAAAATATGAAAAATCAATATACACAAAAATTTGTATAAAAAAAGGGGGTTGGGCGGGGCAACCCACAACCCATTGGTTTGGGGTTGGATTGGCTAAATCCAAACCTATTTTGATGTGAGTCTTTTCAGACCTATCCATTGGCTGTTAACTTGCATACATACATACAGGTTGGTCCACATTACTAGCTCTAAGCAAGGGCGGATCCAGAAATTTATGGAAGGGGGTTTGGGCACCATTAGCGGGAAGATGCGGGGGTCCAAAATTTCTTATATAAATAAAGCTTTAAATGTATTAAAAAAATAAAAGAATATAAAGGGAAAAGTAAGACTAAGTGTTGTTAAAAATAGTAAATTTGGACACCATATATTTTAATAACAAAAGTATATTACAATAAAAATAATTACAATGTCATCCTTCTAAGCCTTATTTTTTGGCATTTCATCATAATTGTCTCATTATCAATGTTATCAAATACATCTTTTTCAATATAAGACACTAAACAATCATTCAACTATTCATCGGAGGAAGAGAGAGTCTCACAGAGTCGCCAGAAATCTTCCTTTGAGGTTTTGAGAGAGTAAGAGATGAGGGGGGAAATAGAGAGGTTCACAAAAACAAAAACAAAAAACCAAAAAAAAAAAAAAAGGACAGAAATTTAAGGTGGGCACGTGCCCCCAAATACTATATGTGGATCCGCCTCGGCTCTAAGTCACCAGCTAAAGGTAATTTTCAGTTTTAAATATAAGATATTAAGTGCCGTATTAATTACTTTTTTTTTTCAAAATTTACTTTATTCTTGTTATTGATTGAGGTTCAACCGTAGAATAATTAACTTACATAAATTAAAGAGGGGTAAAGTTGCCCCAGATACGGTTACTAAATTAATCAAAAGATGGGCAAAGTTTAAAAAATTATTAATTTAGGATAAATATGATGACTTAACAGTTATTTCTTAATTTGCGAGAATGAGGGCGGTTTGAATTATCATTTGAAAAGCATGTTTATGCAAGTTAAGACAAAAACTCTCTTACATACTTACATCGTACACTATAAATCATGCTAAAAAAAATAAGTTTTAGCGCTAATCCAAACAAGCATTTAGTAATTGGTGTCTTATACTATCTCATGCAAACCAAAGTAAGATGAAGGCCCTCTCACATACTTACATAGTGTACTGTAGATGAAGGCAAAAAAATTCATTTTACCTCTAATCCAAACAAGTATTTAGTAATCTGTATCTTATACTATCTCCGTCCTTAAATAAATATAAGCTTCTTATAAAAAAATAAATAAAATTAGTTAAAGTTTTTTCAACTATATCTTTATAAAAATGATAAATGAGAGGAGATTAAGGAAAGATAAAGTTAAATTAGTTAATTTTACTCATTTCCCTAAAGTATCACAAATTTAAAGTTTTATTATATTTAAAATCCAACATACGGCAAAATAAAGAAAAAGAACATACTCCCTCCCTCCGATCCTAATTATAGGACATATTTAACCGATTTTGTGGAGATTAAGGAAAGAAGTTAAATTAATTAATTTTACTCATTTTTCTAAAATACCCTTATATATATTTAAAATGACATATTTTTGCAACATAAAATTTTCCTTCCCACACACTACCTAATTGAAATAATAATCTTGCTATATGTATGTGTATGAATACATATATATACATATACATACATACATATATATATAATTATGTGTGTGTACATAAATCCACACACATATAAACACACACACACAGTATATATATATATATATATCTATCTATATATGTCTGTGTGTGTGTTGTTTATATATGTTCATATATACACGCATATTTATTGACACACACACATATTTATACATATATTTATACGCAACACATATATGTGTGTGTGTTTATATATATTTGTGTGTAGACACACACACATATACACAAAAACACACATATATACATATATGTATACACACACGTGTGTCTATATATATTTGTGCGTAGACACACAAATATATACATATATAGATACACAAACAAACACACACACACATACATACATATATGTATGTATACACACACATGTATATGTGCGTGTAGACACACACATGTGTGTGTACACATACACACATATATATATATATATTTAAACGTTTCATTGATTAGAAGAGTCTACGCATCCACATATATATACTCACTAAAAACCTAACACACTTGAGAGAATAAAATAGAGGTATTTTAGGAAAAAATTGATAAAAATTAGAATGTTGTCTTATAATTAGGACCAAAACTAACCTCCAAATGTTGTTTTATAATTAGAATTGGGGAGTATTAGATTAAAAAGACACGTGGCGATGTATTATTGAACCTTCCGCTACCACTCAAGCATTAGCTGTGTCCCCAGATTTTCCGAAAAATTAGTTCTGTCATTATCTGTTTGAAGCGGAGACAATGAGAGAGAAAGAGAGAAGGCAGGAAGTGTAGAGAGGGAAAGAGAGTGGCTTGGAGAGAGAGAGAGAGAGAGACAGAGACGAGGAAGGTGGGAGAAAAGAGAGAGAGAGAGAGAGAGAGAGAGACAGTGTCCGTTAATTTCAGTTAAAAAAGGGCAAAGGAGAAAAAAATGGTTACCGACCAGGAAATATCGCAAGCCGTACAATCGCTCTTCAGGGATCCAAACCCTAGAAGAAGCTTCACCACCTTCAACGAGGTTGTCCAGGAGCTTCAGGCCAAGCTTGGCCACGACCTTACCCACAAACTCGACTTCATCTCCGAACAGATCAACATTTTGTTCGGATCTTACCCACCGCGCCCCCCGCCTCCGCCGCCGCAGCAGCGGCAGGCAAGCCTCTTGCTACAGCAACAGCATACTCATCTCGTACCACCCCCTTCGAAGGACAACATCATCTTTGCTCGAAACCCTAATTTTCAGGCCGCTTCTCCTACCGCGGTAACTTCTGCATTCCAGAGCTTCGCCTCTCATCCTGCAACGGTTAAACCCGAGGCTGCCGCTGCCGATGGAACCGGTCGCGATCCTCCCTCTAGTTTGGGCACTGAGGCCCCCAAGGAGAGGTAGGGTTGGTTCAGTTTCTTGTTTTGTTGCTATTGGTGTATTCTGTAGAGTTTGGGGTAAATAGTTTCATAGAAATGGGCATTGTTCTCTAGAGGGATTAGGTTTACTGGTTCTGCTTCAATAGTGGGCCTCAGAGTTAGCTCGTTGCTCGTCTGGGATAGGATCAGCTAATGTGTGGCGTATTTTAATTTTGAAGTCACATATTTTTCCTGTCTGCATCTTATCGTCTTTTACGAATCCGTGAGCCGCTGGGTCTGTTTTAAAGAGTTAAGCCTGTGATCAAGTATGTAGTGAAGGCAATAGCTCTATTCTCAGTTGCTTTTGTGCGTTTAATTATGTCAAAATTACAGCATAAAGTACTAGACTTTACTTGATGCCTGTGATCGTAGTAAGTCGCTTGTGTGAAATGCATCCCAGTTGGCTAACTGTTTTTGTCTCTTGGAGTATCATTGCATCTGTCTACTCTTTATCTAACACTTCTGGAAGATAATCAATGAAAATGAAACAAAGGATATCACATTTCAAATGCTGCTTTTGTCACTTGTATTAGTTTTCCCTTTTCTTTACTGAGTCTTGATTTTCTCAAAAATTTTGCTTTTCCTTTGTTGAAGCATACTTCTGTAGCTGTCTGAACCCTCTGTTTTGTACTTGGAATATATTAGAAGCACGTTTGAAGTTGGCAGATGCATACAAACTTTATTGCCACATGGTATTACTCTTTAGGATAAGGCACAATCCGCCCCACACACAAAATAATTTTCTAATCATTCCAAGTTTACAGATGATGGAAACCCTATTCTTACCTGTAAATTGCTTATCAAAATTGTGTCTATTAACAAGAACTATCATGATGAAACATGACCTTGATTATTCACGGGCTTATGAGTTCTTTCTTCTCGTAGAACTCAAACTAAAGCAAAGAAAAGAGGTGGCCCAGGAGGTCTGAACAAACTTTGTGGCGTTTCCCCTGAACTGCAGGTTATTGTGGGCCAGCCAGCGTTACCAAGAACTGAGGTTCATACTAATATTTTTGAAGTTCATCATTAACTTTGCTCATTTGTATATCTTCCTAGCAGGATTACTAATTTGTGACATTACTATGTTTAGATTGTGAAGCAACTTTGGGCTTACATAAGGAAAAACAATCTGCAAGATCCTAGCAACAAAAGAAAAATTGTCTGCAATGATGAGCTGCGTGTAGTGTTTGAGACTGATTGTACTGACATGTTCAAGATGAATAAGCTGCTAGCTAAACACATCATCCCCCTGGAACCAACAAGTAGGTATCAAGATTATGGGGGTATGTTCATGAATTGTGCTTTAGGTCACTGTTTGAATTATTCATTTTTTTTTTCACTTCCAGAACAGCCAGTTCGAAAGAAGCAGAAGGTTGATGTGGAGTCAGGAACACAAAGTGCTGAATCTGCTTCACTCTCTGTAATTATATCAGATACACTTGCTAACTTCTTTGGGACTGCTGGAAGGGAAATGCTTCAGTCAGAGGTTTTAAAACGTATTTGGGAGTACATAAAGGTCAATCAGCTAGAGGTGAGCATTATGATAGTTGTTGATCAACTTGTAAATCTCCTAGCTAATGTAGATCTGTGAGCTAGTAAGGTCTGTCGCTGATTCATGCATTTTATTATTCCAGCTTTACATCTCTCTAAACATATCGATTCTTTAGTGTATGTGTTTTTAATTGTTTTTTATTTGTTGTGTTTTTATATTTAACTTTTGCAGCAGTGTCTTGCATATATTATATGTTGCGTGTTCTCATTTACATTTCACTGAATATGGTTAAATCTTGAATGAGGCTTGGAATGTCGCTCATATGTGAACCTAACTATATTAGTTATTGTGTTCTTATATGTACTCAAGCTTTGAAACTTCTATATCATTGAGCAAAGATAAAATTAATGTTGACATTTGTTATCCAAATTTATGAATAGTTCTGTTACTAGCAGAGTCATTATTAATTTACCATGTTCTTATGTCCAGTCCTGTATTTTGGACAATTGGCGAGGAAAAAGTAACATTCAGGTCTGTAAACATGGTAGGAGAAGGATCATGGAAGAGTTTGATTCTCCTAAGATTTCTTGGGGGATTAGTTTTATAATGGAATAAGTTGCAAATTATTTGGGATGAGAATTGTTGGGAAACAACATATTGACTTAATCCTGCAATATATTCCTAGGATCCAATGAATCCTATGACAATAATATGTGATGCAAAGCTTCGGGAGATCTTTGGCTGTGAGAGCATTCCAGCATTGGGGATACCAGAAGTGTTGGGTCGTCATCATATATTCAGAAGATCATGAAGCTGATAAAATTCTATGGTTGGTAGAATTTTATACTTGTGTTTATGATGATTGCTGTTATAGCTACAGTTGTGTTATCTTTTCTCATCATTATCAAGCTTTGTGGGCTCATCATTTAAATTGAATCAAATGATTTCAGGTCCAAGCAGAAAATTCTATCCAAAGATTAATTGAGTGATATTTTTCTAATTTGATGATTCTCTGGATCTGTCACAGTGTGTTCATATTTCAGGGCATTTGAACATGATTTGGCTTATTACTTGTATTTAATGTGGTGTTAGCTTTAAAAATGCTTTCTAATTTGATTCTCTTCGTTTTGAAGGTAACTAAAACTTAGTTACTGTAATGATCAGGAGTATAAATAGCTTGACTTATATTCTCTTCTCATCACTATAATCAGGAATTTTAAAAAATTGCTTTTCATAAGCTCTTGGCTCTGGTTTTTGTGGTTTTTACGTGGCTTCCTCTGGGCTTATTACTACAGTTGTGTAAAACTCTTTATCTGTGCAAGATTTTAGAATAGACCTTCTTGTTTGAAATAGTAGTACACTAGTACGTGCTTATTTACGAACATTCTATTATAGCCCGAGACATGTGAAGATTGAGGCCATGAGGGAATGGATGAATAATGTAAGAGAAGCAATTTACATAACTCGTATATATTCGATTGTGATAGTACAAGGTTATTATGAGTGAGGAAGTGAATGACTTGTATTTTCCACTCGGATAAATAATATTCATACATCGAATTCTAATGAAATATTTGCTTTTGGTTGCAGAGTCACAAATTGTTTGCTGCTAATTCCAGTACAGTACTTACTGATTCTGGGAACATGTTGATATGGCTATGTAATTTGACTAGCTAGATTTTAGTTTTCTTATCTTAGGTTATGCTGCTTCTGGCTTTTCTAACTTGGCAGTTAGGTTAGAATTAAATGATTGATGGCACTTGCTGACACCTCTAAAATGCTTACTGTAGATGAGAAAATTATGTAAAGGGTGACCATATCTTCCTTTAAACATGACTTTGTGTTAATTATATGTTTATGTAATGAAGCCTGCCAGATAATTTGTATTTTTATTCCTTCATGTGTATTCTACTACAGTTTGTTATCTCATTTTCTTCACAGTTCATTCCTTCCTTAAAATTGGTGGTTTATCTATGGGTTACAATTTATTTAATCAACTTTTGAACTTGTACAATTTAAGCGCCAGTCAACTTATATTCTAAACTGGGGTGCCTATCCATATTTTTTTCGTAGTCCTATATTTTTCAGCTATTTTCCAATTATCGTTTAATGGCGTTAATCTAGGAACTTGTCCTTTTTTCTAGTGATAAGTTTTCTCTTTTTCCAATGATAATATATTGGCTGTATTTCAAAATCACTGATGTTTGTGGCCATAAGAGTCCTTCGCTATATTTGGCAGTAATTCACTGAGGAAAAATTAATTTGGTGAGCTTCGGTCTTTGCCTTATATACATACATACATACATTACTTACTGGGGTTTCAAAGCTTTGATATCAATCTACGGGAGTGACCCGAAAGGATCGGAAAGGGGAGAGGGAGAATCGTGAACCGTGAACTGAGAAGTAGAGAAAATAAATTACTAGAAATTTAAAGTATAAAGTAAACACTGGAAATAAACGTACAAAAGAAATAAAAAGAAGATGAGATAAGAATGGGTGTAGGCACGCAGCTAGATTTATATCATCAGAGAGGAAGAGAAAATGCAAAACATAATAGAAGAACACAAGTTTATTGAAATTCAAAAGACTTACAAATGAAAGCTCGAAAACAAAAGCAAAATGCAGCAGAAAGAGAAAGAGAAAGAGAAAAGATAAGGTAGAGAGAAGGCCGAGAAGGATGGTTAGAGAGAGAGGGATGGAGAGAGAGAGAGGTGTGGTTCGGAACCCGCCCTCAACAGATCAGGATGCTTGCTTAAATAGCGCTCGAAGCACCGTTTGAACAGTTCCGGCAGTGGGTAACGCGGTTTGCTACAGTTCCCATAAATTACCGGTACTATTTGTTTATGCGTAATTAGCTACAGTATATACCGTATCTAACTACAGTGCTCTATGTATTACAGTGTTTTGGTGCTACAAGTGGAAATTCCTAACACTACTTGTAATACAAAGAACTATATACATGGAAACAATGCTTGTTTGGTGTCTCTGTCAAAAGCTGTAAAATTAATCTTCTCCAAGGTTGATGACAAAGTCTTCTTTTTCATCATCATCATCACTTGGGTCTAAAGTGGCTGCCTCAGCCTCATCTTGCTGGAGTTGTTTGAGTAGGATACTGAGTTGTTTAATACAATCTTGTTTGCTTGATGCGGTTGCAAGAGTATGTTGAACAAAGCTCTTCTGGTTGAGAAATTTACTTTGTTCACTGGCGCAAAGGAATTTTGGGTTTTCTTTGAACCATTGATCTACTGCCTTGCAACCTGCATTAGTTTGCTTGTATTTTCCCCACCAACGTATAAAGAGTTGCCTCTGCAAGATGGGCAAAACTGGGGATTGTTTGTCATTATGAGAAAATTTGTATTGCTAAGAAAAAATCCAAGATATAGATAATTTAGAGAAGTAATGAAGATCAATTGGAAAATGATCTCTATTAAGTTGGAATTTGTTTTGAAAATGAGTTAATGCTTTTTGAATGTCTGGTGGAAGAATTTGAGGGATTGGTCCAAAAACATACCACCATCTTAAAACCCATTGAGGAAAAGTATACTTGGTTTTTTGTTTGAAATAAATAAACCAAGTATGCCTAAAAATTTTGTTTTGATTCCAAAAAATATTGTACCAGGCATCACAATAATCCCAGTAATTGTATTTCTTTCATATTGTAATCAATTGAAATATATTTTTGTTGATTCAAATTTTGTTCCCACTATGTTGGTGTGAGAACTTGTAGAATTTGAAGAGTAGAATGAGTTATTATTATATATATATATATATATATATATATATATATATATATATTTTAGTTTTTAAAGAATAAGAGTTTTGTATCAGTTTATGGAAAAAGAGTTTTGAAACACACATTAAAATATAAAAATACATCGTGTTCTCATATATATATATATATATATATATATATATATAAATCATGTGTATACTTGTTCTTGGAAAATCGAATTATTTAGAAGTATAGTAATTAACTAATAATAACGTTATATTTCTCCAAAGGCTCATTTATTCTCATGCATACTAATTACCATCCATAATTTATGGGTTAAGTTCATTTTGTCAAATGTATCCATGAGCCCGATAATATTCTAATATATGTATTGCTTTGCCCCATCATCATTTAACCCCAAAATTCATTATGTTACTTCCTAGAAAATATTTTTTAATTAAAAGATAGAACTAGTGTCATTGGTCACAGTGGCGGAGCCATGATGTAGAGTTTATGGGTACACAATTGGTGTGGGGGTTCGGGGGCAGCGCCCCCAAAAATTTTTTTTTTAAAGGAAAGTTTTAAATGCATTAAGATTGCATCGTTGACATTTTTTGAAAGGAAAAAGTTTGACAAGATTAAAGAACATGTTGCAACCTATAAAAAAATCAAATAATGAAGAATTATAATAACTAGAAGGTGGGCTAGCAAGCCAAAATGTTAGCTTCGTCTTCAATTCATCATAAACGAAAATCACAAGGTGAGGTATTACCTTCAGAGGGGGAGGCAGCATACTTTCAAATCAGGGGAAAAAAGAACATGAGAATTCATTATTTATCAGCTACAAAATTCTCAAAACTTTTCATCACATTACAACAAGCTATGAAAAATAAGAGAAAATGGATAACACTAGCTTCAGCTATTTATTTATTTACAAACCATTTTTTAGACATTTTGACAAACACCAAAACATTAAGTATTATCCAAACCACCTAATGCATAAAAACAAACTCACAGGACTTGATCATCCTTACATTCATTAATAAATGCAAAATCCTTAAATTCCAGATACAATTGAACATTAAGAGAGAATGAAATCCAATTTTTTTTTTTAAAAATGATTTTATCTTTCTGATTTTCCTCATGACAACCCAAAAAAATGGTAATAAAATACCTCACAATTGAAGCTCTTTCACCCCCTCAATGTGTAATGATAAAAAAATTGTAATAAAAACCCCATATTCATAGCAATATATATTTATATCGGCACTTATAATAGTAATGATCTTGCCTTATAAGTATGATAATAAAATTCCATTTCATTGATGCCTGAACTTCTACACAATTAGCGACATACTATATGCAGTTCATATCCACCTCAGTCTTCAATTCAACCAAAATTCAATTTAAAGACCACCATTTTCCAAACCCATTTAAACAGCTAAACATACATGAAACAGCCATGGATTTAAAACATTATATATTAACTTCAAAGGAAAACATGAAACATGAAACAACCCAATTCATACCAAAAGAAAATTCGGAGAAGCAATGCCTCCAAAGAGATTTTTCTAGCTAAGGGACCACAACTAAAATAATTGATCCACATATGCTATCAATAAAGCACAAAAAGGTATCCACGCAGCAATATATAAACACACAAACACACTCTCATCCCAAAAACACCATCAAGCCATATCATCTTCTTTGAAGACTTACATCAAACAGAAGGTGTGCAGGTCCAAGGATGGAGGCAAACTTAAAACGAAGCCAAGGGTTCTTGAAGGGAAAGCTAATACCATTCAATCGTGTGCCCCCCTCAACAACACAATATGGTGGCGGCACCAAGTCAATGAAGGCGAGCCAGACTAGTGGCGAAGCCATACAATTGGAATGAGAAAGAGGGGCAGCAAACATGGCAGGCAAACCTAGAACAAATTCAAAATTCACAGCATCAGATAATTAAACTAAAGACTGGAAAACAGTGATATACATGTATTCTATACTAGGGACTCTTTAGTAAATAATAGTAGGGAATAGTGCTCATGTGTTAATTACAGGAGAGAGAATTGCTTATGACGTGGCAGGCATGAAAGAATATAGCTGCTGTACTGGTTCATTCTATGTTTTTGTGAATGAAATAGTCCCTTCTTCCTCTTTTAGTATATCATTGGTATCAGGGCCCCTTCTCTGGCCATGTCACCGCCGCCGGAGACGCGATCCCAGGATCGACTGGGTGAGCTGGAGCCTCGTCTGGAAAATATCAACAACTCGATGCACGCGCGACTTGAACAGAGTACCCAGGAGATCGCTGAACTCAAGCAGACGGCTACACGTCTGGAAGAGCTTATGCAACGGCTCGACACCAACCTTTCTTCCCCACCTAACTCTGCTACCGGGAAGCAAAGCGCCGGCACCTCTGGCGTTGGCGATGGCGGGTCTAGCTCCGTTCTCCACACACGCATTCCGACGTTTGGGACATTCTAAGAAGCACACTATCAAACACAGCCTCACCAACACCCTTCCTCCTATTTCGTTCCAACCAAACAGAGCAGGGTGGAGTTTCCACGATTCGACGGTACTGATTTCTGTGGTTGGGCCTACCGTTGCCGGCAATTCTTCAACGTCGATGGCATTCCAGCCGACCAGCGCATCTATCTTCTTAGCATTCATCTGGAGGGGCATGCTTTGCGTTGGCATCAGACCTTCATGCGGCATCGTGCTTTCACCGATATACGCTGGGAGGATTATTTTGCGCAACTGGAGGCGAAATTCACTAACATCCGTGAAGAGCACCCCTTGATTGCTCTTAAACAGCTTCAACAGGGCGAGGATCTCGTTGCCGACTGCGAGCGTAAGTTTGATGAATTGTTTCGAGGTAGATATTCCAAAAGCCATTGCAGTGAATCTCTTCATCGGCGGACTCCGATCGGACATCCGCCAGTTTGTTCTGAGTTTCTCTCCACAGACGCTGGCTAGTGCGATGTTCTCGGCGAGACTCCAGGAAGCTACGATCCGTACACTCCATGAGCATACTCCTTCTCGTGGCCGAATGATCTCATCACTAGGGTACACCAATCGCCCACTGGACTCAGGCCCTAAGTTTTCTACAGTGCTGGGCTCAAAACATGGCCCGACCAATTCCAACTCTACAGACCTAGTCAAATCTGTCCCTCAGTCCACTAAGTCGACTTCATCCGCGTCCTCCCTTGGCTCCACGACGCACTTGCCTTCCTCCTTCTCATCCGGATCAGTCTCGTGCCCTACCCGACACCTCTCCAAGCGTGGGATGGATGGCCGACGAGCGATAGGGGTTGTGCTATTGGTGCCCCGGAAAGTACTCCTCCGGCCACCGGTGTAAGGAGTCTCACCTCTATATGCTCATTATTGATGACAAGGAGGAGCAATTCGAAGACGCACTGGGGGATGCTCAGAGTCCGGTTGACGGTAGTATTAACGCTATCGAAGGGTGTCGCCACACGTCCACCTTGAAGGTTCGGGCACAAATCAAGAACCAGTCGCTCATTATCCTGGTCGACACTTGAAGCACACACAACATTCTCGATGCTGCTGTGGCACGACGGTTGGGGTTGAAGACGCAAGAACGTGATCCTATTCGCTTGTCCGTTGCTGATAATCGTCAGGTATGCCTCTCTAAGTATTGTCCCAGCCTGAATTGGGAATTGGGTGGTCAACATTCTGCTCCGAATTCCTGATTATGAAAATAGGAGGCTATGATGCCATACTAGGGGTCGATTGGCTTAAAACTCTGGGTCGATTTTCTATGGATATGGAGTCCTTGTCGTTTGAATTTCACATTGATGGTTCCCTTGTTGTTGTACACGGGGTGAATGCAGAAGTGCGGTTCTATTTTGAAGAGGTTCTTACCTTCCGTGAATTTGTGGTAGCCAACGAGTTATACCTCATTGGTATTCCCTCCCAGCTGCAAATTAAATTGGCTAATACCGCCCACCTTACCCATGACCAACAACTGGAATTACAAATCCTCTTGGACACCTTTACTGATGTTTTTCAGGAGCCAACTGAGCTACCTCCACCCAGAACTTGTGATCACTCCATCCCTCTCAAAGACTCTACTCCTATAAGTTGCCGGCCTTATAGATATGGTCCAGTTCAGAAAACAGAGATTGAGAATCAGATTAGTCAGATGTTGAAGAGTGGCATTATCCGGGAAAGCTCTAGTGCCTTCGCTACCCCAGTGGTATTAGTTCAGAAGAAAGAAGGAACTTGGCGGTTTTGTGTTGATTACCACAGGTTAAACGAAGCCACCATCAAGAACAAATTTCCCATTCCGGTTATTGATGAGCTTCTTGATGAGTTAATAGGCTCTATGTTTTTCTCTAAGCTCGATTTGTGTGTTGGGTACCACCAGATCCGAATGAAGAGTGATGACATTACTAAGACAGCCTTTCGGACTCATGAAGGTCTATATGAATTCGTGGTCATGCCATTTGGCCTCACCAATGCTCCGGCAACTTTCCAAGGTCTTATGAATTCGGTTTTCAGACCCTATTTACGCAAATTTATCTTGGTCTTCTTCGATGACATCCTGGTTTACAGTAGAGATTGGTCCTCTCATGTACAAGCATTTTCATGTTACCCTCTCAGTTTTGAGGAAGCATCAGTTGTTTGCTAAACACACTAAATGTATCTTCGCTGCCACTCAAGTTGACTATCTAGGCCACATCATCTCTGCCCAGGGAGTTCAAGCAGATCCAAAAAAACTTGAGGCTATCTCTTCTTGGCCGGTGCCGTAATCTCTTCGTGAATTGAGGGGCTTTCTTGTACTTATGGGCTACTATAGCCGCTTCATTCGACATTTTGGTTCCATCAGCCAACCCTTAACTAACTTATTGCGGAAAAATGAGAAGTTCATATGGACTCCAGCGGCTGCCAGTGCATTTCAGACGATCAAAGATGTCATGATGTCACCGCTTGTCCTTGCTCTTCCTAATTTCAGTGACCCTTTTGTCATTGAAACCGATGCCTCTGGTGCTGGATTAGGCGCTGTGTTGTCTCAGAATGGCCACCCCTTGGCATACGCTAGCAAAATATTGGCTCCGATGAAGAGGTGTTTATCCACCTATGAGTGCGAAATTCTTGCTATTCTTTTTGCTGTTAAACAATGGCGTTCCTACTTGGGCGGTCGAAAATTTTTCATTCGTACAGATCATCTTCCCTTAAAACACTTACTGGAACAAAAGGATTTAAACGAGCAACAATTTAAGTGGTTGCATAAGTTATGGGGTCTGCACTATGAGATTTTATTTAGGAAGGGTAGTGATAATGTGGTGGCTGATGCCTTATCTCACCGACTCGAGGGGTCTTGCTTCGCCATCTCTTCTCCGGTCTCTCCACTATACGACCATGTTCGTAATTCTTGGCTTCTTGATGCCTCTTTGCAGCAGCTCATTCAGGCCTTAGAGCAGAATCCTGATTCTCACACTAAATATACTTGGCAACATCAGCTGCTGAAACGTCAAGGGAAGCTGGTTGTTGGGGCTGATCGCACTCTTCGTAAGGACCTTCTCACCTATTTCCATGCTGATGGTGCTGGTGGACATTCAAGTATTCATCCCACCTTTAAGCGTCTTGCTTATGTTTTTTATTGGAAGGGCATGGAAAAAGATCTCCGCAACTTTGTTCGTGAGTGTATTACCTGCCAGCGTTTCAAACTTGAATTAGTTGCTTCTTCGGGCCTCCTTCAGCCACTTCCTATCCCTGAGTATGTCTGGACTGAGTTGTCGATGGATTTTATTAGTGGTCTTCCGAACTCGTATTCTATAACCACTATTTTAGTTGTGGTGGATCGTCTTTCTAAGGCTGCTCATTTTATGGCTCTCAAGCATCCTTTTACAGCAGTGGACATTGCCCTTATTTTCATGGATAATGTTGTCAAGTTACATGGGTTCCCTAAATCCATCGTCTCCAATCGAGATCCGATTTTTTGTGGCAAGTTCTGGAAGGAATTATTCCGCTTATATGGTGTCAGTCTCCACTATTCTTCAGCCTATCACCCTCAAATGGATGGGCAAACGGAAGTCCTCAATCGCTGTCTGGAGTGCTATCTACAATGCATGACAGGTGATTTTCCCAAGCAATGGACCAAATGGTTGGCTCTTGCTGAATTCTGGTATAACACTAATTATCATTCAGCTATTGGCATGACCCCTTTTGAGGCTGTTTATGGGGTGCCCCCTCCAGTCCATCTTCCTTATATTGTTGGTGATTCTCCCAACGATGTGGTAGACCGTACTTGTTTATCTCATGAAGAGGTTCTGCAGCACCTTAAACACCATTTGCTGAAAGCACAACACCGAATGGTCCAGCAGGCCAATAAACATCGTTTTGAGCGCTTGTTTACTGCTGGTGACATGGTTTATTTGAAGTTCCATCCCTTCCGGAGGAATTTACTGAATAGCTCTTCTCTCCACAAGCTTGCTGCCCGCTATTTTGGGCCCTTTCAAGTTGTTAAGAAGATTGGTCCGGTTGCTTATGAACTTGATCTTCCTCCTTCCACAAGAGTGCATCTCGTCTTTCATGTTTCCCTTCTTAAGAAGCATGTAGGACCGTCTGTTTTGAAAGTGGAACTTAATACCCAAGAGGGCGGGTGAATTGGGTATTCTACAAATTTTCAAAAACCACTCTGTTTTCAAGTGATAAAAAAGAGGTGAGTACGCAAAGGGAAGAGCAAATTTGGACACAATGATTTATACCTTGTTCGGTTCTAACAACTTGACCTACATCCAAAGGTCCCGAGTCTCTTTGGGATTTTTCACTATCTCAAAGATTACACACTCGCACTTAAAAAAAAAAGTTCTCTCTCTAGAACTCACTCCCCCACAAGTTGTAATCAATGAACCCAACCACCAAGTCCACCGACCGTGGTTCTCTACAATAAATGATTTACAAGAAAGAAACTCTCACACGAGTAGTTAAAGATAAACACCGAAGCTATTGTATCAAGTGATACTACACGGATGAAAAACCGAATAAATGTGAGACTTGAATGATTTTCGTTTTCAGCATTTGAGTAGTTGTTGGGAAGACTTGAATGCAGCTCTATTTATACTCATGAGATCATCAAATGACCGTTGCTAACCCAATAGATCCGTTGGAGAAATTTAGCCAAGGTTAGGAAGTGGTTTAGGCATCTTCTCTCTCTAATCTCAGCTTAATCCAGCTGTCCAAGTGTTCAGAGTTGACTTCCTCTAAATTAATCCGTTGGAGAAGCAGTTTCTTGATGTAGTCATCATTCATTAATGCTCTGCAATCGTGTGCAGATGGATTACCCAAAAGCATGTAACTTTCTGGACATAGCATTTAATGAGCTGAACCACTTTTTGTTTTTTCCTTTAACCCTTCAAAAACATTCTCTAAACCATCTGAGATTCACTAATAAAGTCATTAAACATAGTCAGGAATATCAGAGAATAATATTGCGAGTATTAAGATCAAACAAGAATGTTTTCCAAATTCGTCGTTTTGAATTTCGGATCGGCGTCACGAACTCGAGTTCGGTTCATGGACTCGAGTTTGAAGCTCCAAAGTGTAAAGGCGTTTTAAGTTCAAAACTTCTAAACCGGAGGTTTCCAAAACAGAACCCGAGGTTTTCGAGTCATTAAAACTTCTTTGCTCTCGGGTTGGTTTAAACTCGAGTTTGGTCTGATGAACTCGAGTTTCCTCCATCCAGAGAGGAAGTCGTGATTTTAGCTTTTTGAAATACTTTGAGTAAAAGCACGAACTCGAGTTTATTAGTAGGTAGGCTCGAGTTTGACACTGTTTAAACCTAAACTTGGATTTTGTTTTCAAGGACAAACCCGAGGTTCTCAATGCAAACCTTAGAGTTTTCCTCAAGTTAAGAAGTCATTGCTCGTAAGGTTTAGACTCGAGTTCACAGACTTAGGCTCGAGTTCGTTCGTCTTTGAAAAAACTCTGAGTGCTCTCGACCTGAAATAAACCTAAGGTTTAAGGAACTAGACTCGAGTTTACTTGGTTAAAAGCTTTTAAGAGTTTCTCGCTCGAGGTAAACTCCGAGGTTCGAGAAAGACAGACTCGAGTTTAGTTTGATTGAGAGTCTTTAAGAACTTTTCAAATTTGAAAACCTTTGCTTGCAATGAAACAGTGAAGAGTATCTAAAAGCCTTAGATTCTTTGAAAAATCTTCCCGCCGAGGTAAACTCGAGTTTGACATAACAGCTCGAGTTTAATGGTTATGTATATCAACCAATATTTCCTCCGGAGATCCAAACCGGAGGTTTAGAACTAATAGGCTCGAGCGTAAAAGTATTTTAAGATTAGAATGCTCTCGGCCTCTTGCAAACCTGAGGTTTCAATGTGTAGGCTCGAGTTTACACAAAGCATGCAAAAACTTAGAGCCACACTCAAAAACAAACCTCGGTTTGGTGTAAAGTTCAAAGTGCCAATTGGCAAGTTTGGCCCTTGGTTAGAAGCAAACCTCCGGTTTGAAAATGCGAGCTCAAGTTTGGCGATGCCGCAGTACTTTGGATTGAAATCAACAAGTTCCAACTATATTTAATCTTGTTTACAATTATCGTTATCATCAAATCCCTTAGAGAACTAACATGTTTCAATCACTCAGACCCTACCTCCAGTCGACGCACAAGGTCAGTTTGCATTGGAACCATTGGCTGTTTTAGGCCGCAAGCTTGTCCGCAAGCACAACCTCCCTGTTACTCAAGTGCTCATCCATTGGAAATTCACTCAGCCTGAAGATGCTACGTGGGAAAATCTTTCTGATATTCAGACTCAGTTTCCTCATTTTTCCACTGTTGCAGATGCTACCAATGAAATCCTTGTGGACAAGGATTCTTTTTAGGGGGGGAGTAGTTGATATACATGTATTCTCTACTAGGGACTCTTTAGTAAATAATAGTAGGGAATAGTGCTAAGGAGTTAGTTACAGGAGAGAGAATTGCTTATGACGTGGTAGGCATGAAAGAATATAGCTGCTGTACTGGTTCGTTCTGTGTTTTTGTGAATGAAATAGTCCCTTTTTCCTCTTTTAGTATATCAAACAGAAATCGCAAAAAGGTAAGCCAGATTGCACAATCGTGAGTTAGCGAATAAAAATTACCATTTTTCAATCTGTGTTGCTGAGATGATTATCGAGAACACTGAGGGATCGATTGAGCCAAGAACCAAAATGAGCCTTTCAATATCTGTTGATGCATACGATTACCAGGAAAACTGAGGGATCGATTGGGCGAGACGACATCGGGAAACCTGAGGGATCGATTGAGGATTACCGAGAAAACTGAGGGATCGATTGAGCCAAGAACCAAAACGAACCTAGGGTATGAAAGAGGGATCGACTGGGTATGAAATTATATTAAGAGAACATTTAAAAAGTAAGACAATTTTCTGGGTGCAATTTCAAACCGGGGACCTCAATTTGAAAGACCAGAGTGATGACTAACTACACCACCCAGCGAGTGCTAACAAGATTCCCTCACATTATATATATATTTTTAAATTTTTTATGGGTTCACTTGCCCACATAGGCACTAGTGTGCCTCCGCCCTTGATTGGTCACGTTGATACTTGCGATCGGCCAATATCCTCTTTCCTAGCATCCGCCTTCTCCTCTCTGTGTTACTGTGTGAAACCCCATTCTTATCTAACTAAAAAACATTAATTATGCCAGCACCTTAGTAATGCAGTGGCATGGGAGCTTGGCTCCCCTCCCCCATATCCAGGGTCGAACCCCGCCCCCTCCCCTACTATGTGTATTAAAAAAAACATTAATTATCTAATAAGGAAATATTAAAAGAATAGAATATTTTTCCTTGTTATATCTATGTCTATTTATGTCAGCCTTTATATTATTTTCTTTAGAAGAGGAAAATTCCTAAATTCCACATTTTTATCCAGTGACTCTTGATTCACCTCTATCTATTTGCTTTTACCCCACTTGACAATAAAACACCTTCCTTCTCTCTCTCTCTCTCTCTCTCTCTCTCTCTCTCTCTCTCTCTCTCTCTCTCTCTCTCTCTCTCTCTCTCTCTCTCTCTCTCTCTCTTTCCGCCTTGAATCCCATGCAACTTCACACACACACACACACGTAGCACACTTTTCCTTCACGTGTGCTGTCCTTAGAAACACCCTTTTGTACCAACTAATTTATATATTTCCTCTTTGTTCTGCCACCAAGTCTCATACTCCCTAGTAAACGTTTCGGGGCCCTAAATCCCCTCGCTATTAGTGCCCCCTCTAATAATTTTCTGGATCCACCACTGGCTGGCTACCGTAGTGTTATGATCACCCCTCTAACTGATTAACAATAGAAGTAACCGAGAGGAAGAAAATACAGAGGGGAAGGGAGAAGACGTACAGAGATAAATCAGACAACAAATTCAACACACTTCTCTCAACCCTCTTGTTTTTTGTTTTTTGGTATAGGCAACACTTTTGTTCAACTTAAACAACCCAACACCCCTCATAGGCCCAATTGATGTGGCCCATCCCTTAAAAACTATTTCACGGTCCATGCATGGCTGTACTACCCGTTAGAGGTCCCGGATTCAAGATTTGCGTAGAGCCGTAGACACATCTATGTTTTATTCTATCTTATTTTCTCAATTAATGATTTAAATGGGCTGATGAAAAATATTTCATTCTTTGTGAAAAAAAGTAAACCTTATGTTTCATTCTACAATTAGAAAATTAGAAAATTTAAAAATTATTTGGCTAGGTACTTAAAGATTTTAAAACTTTGTAAAGAAATTGGGTTTTCTGAGTTAACTTATAGTCAAACTTGTTTTTTGCCTGAGCTTTTAAATTCAAGCTCGAAAGCTCTTTTCTTACCCTTCCATTTTGTCCGCTTGAGTTTTCAAAACCAATCCTGTGAAAAATATGGAAAAGGAGAGAGAAAGAACGGAGACTAACACTATATCTGGTTTAAGGGAAGGAGGGAGAGAGGAGAGATAAATTTTTTCTCTCATCTTTACTAAATAATCCATCAAAAATTTCCAATATTCCAAAAATGCCCTCTCAACAAAAAAGAATATTCTTCTCATTAATGACAATTTGATCAATATCTTCCGTAAGATCTATTCCCTTCTCGTTCTCTCTCCTCAAACTAAACACGTACATCCTGATTCGCTCTCTAAATGTGCCATTTTTCCCTAATGTGATTTTCTCTATTTAAATATGAGGACTATTTTTCTATTTTTATTCAATTAACATCACGCACACACACACAATAAGAAACCTTCGAAGATACCTAACCGCGGCATAAATCAATGTCATATATATAGGTTTAAGACATGAGTTCCGCTCAAAGACCCATTTTGGCTTTGTTATCTTACTCACCATGCTACTACTTAACATAAGGGGCTAGATAAATCATCATTTGCAAATATTAAGAAAATTAAGTCAGTTATTTATAAAAAGCACATTTTGATTTTTTAAAAATATCCTTTTAAACCATCATTTGTATTGAAACTACCGTATGATGTCTTATTATATTATTTGCACTCTATATAGAAAATTTAGAGAAAGAATTACAAATTTGAAAGATAAAGTTGATAGATACATTATATTTAGAACTAAAATAAATCCCATGATTAGCTCCTATATATATATATATTTTTTTTTTTTTTTTTGGCCTTATCCAGATCCAGCTTTCCGCCCGACTAATCCAAATCCGACGCGGTCCGCGTCTGCGGTTATGGTAGGTGAGTCTCTTAACTCGACTTTTCTGCATGATTAGCTCCTATATTTAATAGCGAAGGAGTATGATTTACAAATGAGGGGACCAGCTCACCCAACCTTCCTCGTGAGCTTCCAGAAGCACAGATTCACACGACACAAGTGAGTTCATTTGAGTATGAAACCACCAGGAAACAAATGCTGAATTATTGAAGATTAAAACAAATTAAAATATCCAAAAAGTAAAATAAAATACAAACAGACACCACAAATTTTGTCAATTTTGGTACAAACATCTTTTGAAAGAAACACCCCACTTGACGCTTTCTTGATGAAAAGCAGCTTTGAATTCCCCAAAGGCGGATATTGAAGCCAAGTGGGGCGGCTTGCGTCTTGTACGAGAGAATTGAAAAATAAATTACCTTCATTCATCAATTCTTAATGTGATCATTTATAATAAACGATACTATCTCCGGTCTTAATTAAAGGAATACTTTTATAGTGTAATTTGTACTACAAAAGTGTTCTTATAAGTAGGACCGGAGGGAGTATATTATATATGTAGGGTTAAGTAGCAAATCTGCTCCGAAAGTGTACGCAAAAAAGCAATTTTGCCCTGAAAGTTTTCTTTGGGCTCAATGTAGCCGTGAAAGTCTTAAAACGTAATAATTTTGCCATTTTCTATTAAGAAGTTAACAATCAATGTTACTTTTTTTAATGGTCAACGTTAATTTTTTAACGGAAAATGACAAGATTGTTACATTTTTAGACTTCTGGGGCTACATTGAAAAAAAAACTCTCAGGACAAAATTATTCCTGAGCGTGTACTTTCGGGGCTGATTTATTACCTAACCCATATATGTATATACTAAATAATTTTATTGTGATATGGAGTAAAAATATCACATTAACTAAAAGTGTTATTATGATTACAAATGTATTAAGATCTTGTTTTATCAATACTATCGTCTAGAAGCTCAAATCGGCAACTCAATGATCCTGTCATTTGGTTAGTTTAGGTAGTCAATTAATCTGTGTGTAGGAGTGACCCATTGTATTTTAGTAACTATGTTTTTGTTAGATTATGTGTACTGTGGTTGATACGCGAATGTTCTATTTACTTGTGAATTAATGTCTTTTTTATTCAAATTAATTTTTTTTATGGCTATATATAAATAATTTTTTTAATGAAATTATATTATTTTAATCACGGTTTAACCTAATTTTAGTACTTTACATCATAATCAAGAAATATATAGTCATAATTCACGCATTCATACAATAGAGTTGTTAATGCAGACCGTGCCACTCTAAAGGTTAGCTCTTGACAAACTTAAGCTTAAAAGGGTTGTTTGGATAAGCTTTTGGATTAAAAAAAAGCACCTTTTTAATGCAAAAAAAAAAAGTCTTTTTAATTAATTTATGTGTTTAGATGATATTTTTTTAAAAAGTAAAAGTCACAAAAAAGCTAAGATGCTCATTTTTTTAAAAGCTCCAATTTGGACCTAAAAAAAAAAACACTTAAAAAAAAACATTTTTTTTGAAAGCTCTTCCAAACGGGCACTAAAAAAGCTTACCTATCTAAAATCCGATTAAGGCTTAAGGTTGGCTCCAGGGTATTTAAGGTCATTTCAAGTTTTCTATTTTAAAATATCTAAAAATAAAACAATAAATTTTATGAAATTACTAATTCAAATTATAAACATTAGTAAAATAAAGTGTTTAAACTTATAAAACTAAACCAAATCAAATAATTGCTATCAACACATATGTCAATAAACTATTGTCATAACTTTAAAGAACTATATATATAACTAAATAAATCAAACAAATCATAGACAAAAAAATTAATGAAAAACAAAAGGCAAACAACTTTTCTTCAATTCGTTAAAGAAGAAAAAAATTATTTTAATTACTAATTAGCACACAATTTTAAATAAGAATTAATTTATGCTCATTCTAAAATCTGAATTAAAGAGTGATAGGGGTGGATGGGAAATTATAAGAGACAAAACCTTAATATTGATGTTCAATTTAAACTTCTCACATATTCATAATCAATTTTCTCTTTTTTATTACTCAATTATAAACTTCTATAGATATTTTTCCTCCCTTACTTCTTTCCAAATTCTCAATAGTGAAATAATTAAAACATTTTTCTTCCCATCTTACATCAATAAATCATATTTTATTGAAAAATTTTATGTGTGGGCTTTAATAGGATGGCCATCGGCTCTAAAGCGCTGACCTTTTTATTTGCGAGTTTAAACAGGCTAGCTCTTTTAAACCTAATTTCCCTTTACAACCCTAAACGGAATTAAGAACTTGACTTATTTTGACATATCTACATTACAACATTCATTCACAACTTCACAGCTGATTAAAAAAACCTTAAGAAAGACTCATCACAAGCTAATTAAGCTATAAGAACATAGATATAATTTATAAAAATTTCCGTCCTATTAATAAATATGAATAGTGGGACTCAGATATAGACGAAATTGACTAGGAAACCACCCAACAACGGTAACACGCAACTAGGCCCTTTATACTGTGTGTGTGTATATATATATATCTACTTGCTCTTCACAAACGCAGAAGTTTCTCTCCACTTTCCTCATAATATATTATACCAAAAAATGCAAAGAAAGTTGAAAATTCTCCTATTAAAATCCCCATTCAGTTCACCAACTCCAAAGCTTTCCTATATATAAATCTCACCACTTATTCATTGGCGATCACGCAGAAGACTCACCATATAGAAAAAGCTAACAAGACCACAACATGGCAATGAAACTCATCATCAAGCTCTTTGTGGTGTTATTAGCAGCAATAATAATGTTGGGTGGTGGAGCCGAAGGTGTTGTGCTGTGCAACACAGACTCCACAAAGCTCAATTTGTGCCGTGCCGCTGTCACCGGAAGAAACCCACCGCCACCCACACAGGCGTGCTGCGCGGTGGTCCGGCATGCAAATATGCCGTGCCTCTGCAAATACAGGTCTGTGCTGCCTTCACTTGGGATTGATCCAAAGAATGCATTGGCCTTGCCCTCTAAGTGCGGCCTCAGATCACCCCAATGTCCAGGTACTCATCATTTCTAAACTTCAATTCAATATATATATGTGTGTGTGTATTGGCTTGGTTGTTCAATAGATCAAACTAAAATGTTAGATTTTATGTTATGGATTTGAAATTACAATAAGAAAACTTGGATACTTAATCTTATATACTTAAGAAGCTTGTTTTCAATCGAATTAAGACACGTCTATTTTCTTAGACATAATTAATATTGTAATGTTGTTAATAATCGTATTTTAACTCTTTAAAAATTTTAAAATCGATTTATATTAATTCAATTGGAAGTGAGTACATATAAGATTAAGAGTAAAATATTCTAACCCTTTCTGTTTTATCTTAATTATACAAATCTCTCCTATATTTTGAAAATCTACACTTAAGTTAAAACCGTTAACTTTGATGAGAATATTCAAAAAATTTTAAACATATGTTTTTAATTAAATTTAATTTTTATTAAAAATAATATTTATTTCATAATTTACCTTTAATACTAAATCCCAAATTTTAATTGATTGCTTATAAATACTATAAACTTTTAAAAACTTGAGTAGGTATTTAAACGTTTGTAGAAAAAAATATGAAATTATTAATCTAAATGACTTATACAATCTCTCAAATCTATATAGTTTATTATATTTGATAGAAATAATTGTGTTTGATATATATTTAATCATTTAAGAAACTACAAATAAATAAATTTCAATAAGTATAGTGCAAAATAAAAATAATAAATTTTATAATTTTTTTTCCACACACACACATGTTTAAATAATTCTAATGTTAAAGAGGAGCATTTTGATAAAACAACAAAAGTCTAAAAGTCAAATTTAACAGTTTATTAATGATTTGAGTGGATGAAAATAAAATATCAAAATATAAGGGAGGTTTGTATAACATACATTTTAATTTTAAGGAAGGTCTATATAGGTTTTCAAAATAGAAGGAAGATATTTACAGTTAAGGCAAAATAGAGGGGTGACTAAAGTATTTTACTCTAAAATTAAATATCTAAGTCTTCATTATAATGATATGTATGTGGATGGATAACCCACTCTGAGAAATAGTTATGGGGGACAACAAAAAAGATGCTCATTTGCTATCTTTAATTATATTCTTGTTGATATGTCCAATATCATGTGGGAGTTTTAAAATCACACCAATCATTGAACATATAGAAATATTATTGATTTAACCTGATCAAATTCGAATAATAAAATTAATTTTATATAAAAATAAAAAATTAGCTTTATCAATTATTTCCATTTTTATTAATTAAATTTATATTAGTTTTTTTAATTGATTTTGGAAACGTGCTGTTGGTCTGATTTAATTAGTTTGGATTTTTGAGGATAATGATATATCATACTCCATCTGGTATTAGGGAAACCAACATGCATATTTTACATATAACTAATTTAATTAAATTTTAATGTCTAAAAATTAGTTATTTAACTCTTATGTTTAGGACCGAATAATAAGCATGTTAAATTACTTTAGTCTATTAAATTAGGACAAGTTAAAAGATAGATTGATACCTAACTAGCGAGGTAGTGTTTTTGTGACTACATGTGGTTTCAATGTTGCAGGAAGGTGAAGCGAGATTCTTGAAGATCATGTCCATCACAAGATGTCTTTTTATTTTTATTGTTAGCTTTCATTTCTTGTGTTTATTACCACCGGATATTAAAGCTTTAAGGACAGAAAAATCTGCCATTAATTAAATAAATAATTTCTTGTATTTTCCTCGTGTTTTATAAGGTACATAGCTATAACATGTACCTAATAAAGTAATCTTTATGTGCCTGGAAGAGATTTATTTTGTGTGATTCTCATTCGAATCTGCAGACAATAAATAAATTATACACACACATATATAAAATCTAAAATTACGTTAAGCCTTCCTATTTACGATTTATAAAAGGGATAGGATATTGTTATTATCATTTTTTGTCACTACCAAAGTCACTACCTTTTTTACTTGTTAGATCAGAATCTCAATAGGAGAGAGCAATGATAAAGGTAGATGAGATTGATCTAACAAATGAAAAAAAGTAGTAGTGACAAAAAATAGTAGTGACAATATTCTATCTTTTTATAAAATGGGAGGATTATGATTTGAAGTGGTCCGCTTCAGTTGAAACATTTTAAAATTAATTTAGTGCGTGTTTAATTTGGATTAGTGGTGGAAAAATAGATTTTAGGTAATATTAATTTATGAAATTGATTTTGTAAAACTATGATTTATGAAATTAATTTATAACAACTGATTAGTAGAGGTTGCTTTAAATAGCTTATGACTAAATCAAGGTTTTAGCTCAAAGTTAGGTTTAACATTAAGAGGAGTGATTCATGTGTTAACAAGCAAAATTAATTATTTCCTTACGGTTTGTAAACACCAAATCAATGTTGTCAAACTCTGAGTTTAAACAAACTCGTAATAGTGATATAAAATCATATAGTAGATTTGTAAGAATATACTTTTACCATTAAAATCACACCAAACGGGCTCTTAATTGTCGACATCTTAAAGTGGCAAGTTGGGTATGGATATAAAATTCCTTTAAACCATCATTTTCTAATGACCTATATATGCATTCACATTCGACACTTTCTATGAATTTTCTCAAGGTTCCGATCTTACATTGCTTGCTCTTTTCAATTGAAACCTTGTCCAATGGAACACTCCTCCAATAAAGAGTCCCTACATACCCTCCTTTTACAGTTGAATTCACCATTTAAAAAACTCCAATCTCATTCACTAAGCAAAACCACCTCCTCTTAAGGTAAAAAAACATGCCAATTACACAGCAATCTCATTAATCAGGGTTCAATACGCAAAAAATATTGAGACCAGAGTAGGCTCTCAGAAACACCGGACAGGCCTAGTTCTCCAAACATCCGCACCAAATTCATTGATTCCAGAAACTAAAAGATTTGTAGAAAAGGCTAGAAAAAAAATCTCAAACCCAACTTCATATTGAAACTTAACGATACAAGGAAATGGGGGAAATCAAAAGCATAATTTGTTACGTTACTTTTTGCCATTGTATAATTCGCCCACTACCTCACAGGCAAAGATATTGATAGATGGAGCAATAGAAGAAGTTAGTTATTTCTGTAGTCTCAATACTTATGCTACAAAGTTTGAGGATGCACAGAGGCAACTGATTGCACAACGAAAACAGATAGAGAAGGATATTAAAGATGCGGCGGAAAAAAATGAGATTCTAGTTGAAGATGAGGTTAAACATCGAAGGATGTAAAATTTGCAGGGAAAAAACGGAAAGTAGATGTAAAATTCATTTACCGGAAAAAGAACCCGACGAAAGCGATAAATGATTGGAGCAGATTATTGAAGGATCCAAGGGGATTCACGGCTTCACGTTTTCATTTTGTGGACGTCCCCGGCAGAGGACAGGGCTGTAGAAGAACTAGAAGGTTAGGGATCGGTTTGGGCTAATCTTGCGTGTATCTGAGCTAATTTGGAAATTTCCGTCTGAGTGAGTATACTCACGCAGTAACCCAAATCTCGAAGTCTTTCCTCCGCAGAACCCCAACGTGTTTGTCTTCCTCTCCTTCTCGTTCAACTCCGGCGCCTGAAATTTTCAAGCGAGACGCACTTCTGTGTAGTTTTCTGAAGCGAGACGCAACTCCGGACCCTTCTGTGCAGTTTTCTGAAGACAGCACCAAAATGTTTAGGATATTTTGGGATGAAGGTTTCGCATATGGAGGGAAAGAGACTGAAAACGAAAGTGGCGCTAAATGAAAATGAAAATGGGGCGCTGGAATTGTACTTAGTTTCCCACGGAACATAAAAAATCATCCACACCCACGGAATTTAATTCTTATTTTTTAAAAACAAAAATCATAAATTTGCTCACGGAATTCCGTAGGTAATATTTTATTTTTTTAAAAAAATATTTTAATTTTTCCCACGGCTTTCCGTGGGTAATCTGTGGCTAATTAGACACGGAATTAATTCCGTCTCAGATTAGTGGGTAATTTCGGGTTTTTTTGTAGTGTTAAAATATAAAATGACAATAATTTTATTTAAATATATTTTAAATTCAAATAATTGAAATTAAATCAATCAACATTTATAATTTATCATAGTTAACAAAAAACAAATCTATAAAATTTATATATAAATTTGTTGACATAATCAAATCGAAGAAGTTAACACAAGTTTAAGGGTATGTTAACACTATTTTGTAAATTAGAAACTAAAAACGGAAAACTTGGTACATAAACTAACTCACAAGTTTATAATGGTACATAACCTAACTTACAAGGTTTACAATTGTACATAAGCTAACTCACAAGTTTACAATGGTGATGTGTTTATTAGTGATTTGACTTAATTTTGTAATATATAAATGTAAAAATGGTAAACTCGAGAATCAATTCTCAAGTTTAATTTGACAACAATGTCCACAAAATTGTGAGATAAAATTGTTCTCACATATTTACTTGATATCCCCACAAAATCACTTGGAATAAATAAAATAAGTTAATATCTTTGATTGTATTAATTAAGCTGTGGCTCTTGAAAATTTCATTAATATAATATAGATGTGTTTTTTCCTTTCAGTATTTTTTTGTGCTAATTAATTAGACCATAACGCTAAATTTTCACCAATGCAGATGTTGCTTTACCTCTTTCCCAATGAATAACGCGTTTCTATAAAAATTATATGCATCCTCTTGAAGTTATGAAGTGCCAGAAATAGACTATAATTGCTATAATTTATAAATTTATATTATATATTAAGTGCATGAATCTTTATGACTTGTGAAGAGTTAGATTTTAGTATATCTCTTACCTTTTACATGCGTCCAAATGTTATGATGTTAAATTTAATACTCATTTCACGCAAATTGGGACTCCAAGCTTTCCCTATAAATCACCACATTTATTAGAAACCGCCCAGACTAAAATTCATACAAAAACAAAATATGGGTATCAAACTCAGAGCTTCAGCGATGTGGCTGATATTAGCCCCAATGATGGCGGTGGGCATGTACCTTGGTGCAGCCAAAGGTGAGGATGTATGTAACATGGACATAACAGAGTTCAAATCCTGCCGTGCCGCCATCATCGGGAAGGATCCACCGCTGCCGATCAAGGCATGTTGTGCAGTGCTTCAGCAGGGGGATCTGCCATGCCTCTGTAGTTTCAAGTTTATGATGCCTACACTTGGGCTTGATCCTAACAATGTCTTTGCCTTGCCCCCTAAGTGTGGTCTTCAAACACCTCAGTGTTAAGGTTCACATCATTGTTGTTAAATTTACTAGTTGATTCTCTGAGTTTAACGTTTTTACGTTTCTAGCTTACAAAATCGAGTAGAGCCATTGTTAAATTTGTGATCATAGTAAATTCAGTTAAACTTACGAGTTTATATACGAAGTTTACTGTTTTTACGTTTCCAGCTTACAAAATCGTATTTATTCATCCTTAAACTCGTGTTAACTTTTTCAATTTGATTATGTTCAGCGGATTTAAATGTAAATTTTATAGAAATTTTTTCATTAAATATGATAAATTATAAATATTGATGGATTTAATTTCAATTATTTGGATTTAAAAAATATTTAAATCAATTGGTTGTTATTTTTTATATTTTAATTATTAAATTATATACTATTAATATTTATTTAATAGTAAAAGTTTACGAGTTTATGATTCAAGTTGATGATATGAGTTCATCTCAAAGCCACGAATTTACTTAAACTCACGAGTTCGACAACCTTGGTTCACATTATCTCTCACTCTCATTGAATTTCAATACATATGGATCATTTGATTAGTTATCTTGTCATAACTCAAAGGATTGATTCGTACGTTTTAATACATATATATGTATAATTAGATAAAGTGGGGAATATTCTAATCATAAATTTTATTGACTCATTTACCTATTTACAAAATTTATTGATTCAATCATGGGTAAATTAGTCAGAATAATTAACAATAATTTATTATTAATTTTGTATAAAATTAAAAAACAATTTTATTAATCTTGGTTGAGGTTTTGTCTAACAGAGGAAGCCCTTCAAGCACCGTTGCCTTTTTTCTTTTTTTTCACCACACTTTCTCTGGCTCCTGCTTCTAATGTGTGAGTTTGGTAATAAGTAGCTATAGACGTGGCCACATCAGTGTATAATTGTGTGTAAGAGACTGTGTTTAACAAAGATCAAGTTATACTCTGATTCGACGGAAGGTATTCAACTTCTTCTTTTTGAACACGGGGCCTTTCATCCATTGGTCCATGAGATTGCTCAAACTAGACAGCTGATCTTCTCCAGGTGGGACATTGAGATTAACCACTCTCACAGAGAAGCATTACAGTATGCAGGTATTTTGGCTAAATTAACCTAGGAAGCGAACAACGAACTGTGTCTCATACAGACTTCTCTAGATCGTTGTTCAGATCAATAAGCTAAGATTGAATGATTTTGTCATTCCTATATGTAATATGTAATGCCCTTGTGACATACCCAAGAGGTAACTCTTGTCTTTGTTGTTCTAAAAAGTTGTCTTTCCTTTCGTCTTTTACATTCTTTTTTGTTTTTTGTTTTTGTTTTTGCTATGAAAAGAACTGTCTACTGGACTGGAACCATGCCACCATTCGTTATTAGTAGTTTTTAATTTAAAAGAGTTTCGATTGAACTTGTTCCGTTGTGGAACACAAATGTCTCAGCCCTGGAGGCTGGTTAACTTCAATATAGGATCTGGTAGGCTTATCCAATGTTATCTATGGCACAGATAACAATGGACAAGATGATCACTGTACACAACAGAGGTGTGGGGTGTGTGCACAGTGGGACGATATCTAAAGAGTAAGGGAGAATACGTGTGTACCGTTCACCGGGGTGTGCCCCTATTTATAGCCAAGCCGGGTTGGTCTCGACTCACTAGGTAGCACGTTCCCATGATGTAGTCTTGTTGTGCCCCCACTTCCAAAGCACTACTAAGGTAGTGGGGATAACCGTGGGGTAGTTGGCCTTCTAGTGGGCTTGACTTGGTGCGGCCCATTTCCGAGGTCCACAACGAGCTTGCCCCAAAGTCGGCTACTCGGGCTTACGAATTGCCGAGTTTTACTCGGTGTGGCCCCGATTTTCCAGGCCCTTATTTCCCTTAGAACCATTTTGGGTGCTAATTTCAATTGGCCGTAACCGCATCTTATATTTGCGCTGAGTAGAGATTTGCACAGGCGTTGCCGCCAATCTTATGTATCAGATCCCGACCTCGTGCATTAGAACCTGACCTCGAACGTTTCCTGGCCGCCTCGGTCTCGTCGTTTTAGGATCTTCATTCGAAGTAGTCAACTTATCTCGGCCGTTATACGACTTGGTATTCGGCTCGAGGTTTTGAGCAATGATGCCGACATACTAGCAAACGTGACCGTTCGCCTAGCTAAGTGTCTTTTCGTTTGCTCGCGTCGCATCGTATAACCGTCGTTTCCGATTATAATGACACGTGCCTTCAAGCGCCGCCTTTGGTTAACACGCCCATTAATGCCCTACGTCATATCGTCATCATAGCTTTCTAGGGTTTTTCTTTTACCCCTTCGTAACCGATGTAACGTATCGGCTTCTAAACGTCATATCTCTAGAATTTTTATAAGTGCTCCTCACACCCTTCATCATCATTTTTCTTCGTCTTCTCAACTTTGAAGAATCGTACCAGGACTTCCCTTTTTCAGAATCTGCTTCTTGCTCTCTCGTTCTCTTGCTTCCAGGTATTGTTTTCTCGAGTTGTTCTTGAAACACAAGCATGTTATAATTCGTATTTTGCTCTTTGGCCTGGGTGTTGAGGTGTTGAACGATCGTGATGATGTGAATTCCTCTCCAAACGAAAAAATGTCGAACGCCATTTAGAACTCGCTTGTCCGAGTTGCTTCGACACCATTTTTTTTTTGTTGCTAATTCACTCCTTCTGGCTTTGAATTATTCGATGCTTTATTGTCTGCCGTTCTGCATTTGAGTGATTTTGATTTGTTGAGTCCTTCACAATCTGGGCAAATTTGGGGAGTCTCGGGCTATCGGGTTTGATATGCATATATTCGTTCATGTTTTAACATGCTATATAACTTGTTCCCAAGATGGATCCAAAACCCCCACTAGTAGACATGTATGGTAATCCTATTCCAAAAGAAGATAGAGAGATTCTTGAACGCGTGCACAGTCGAACCAAACTTTGGCTATGGTCCATTCTTCCCACGGAAGAAGAGAGGATGGAAAATTTACTCCGATCTCGGGGAAGTGGGAGTAGGACAAGCGTACGAGTTCCTTCTTCACCCGATGCCGAACCCCCAATTCTCCTTCGCCCGCATTGTCGGCTTCTCCCGAGGTTATTCCCCGTCTTCTAACACGGGCCCTTCGGGTCCTTGTGAAGATGTTGCCACAAAGCGATCGAGCTTGCTCGTCATGGCCATGACGAGAAGCCGAGTCTCTATTGGATAAATGCCGCTGCAATAACCCAACGCATACCTCTTCACTTGGGCCCTTGCTTGTTCAAGCTCGTCCGAAATTCTGTCTTGTCGGTATACTTCGTAGTTTCGATTCGGCCTTTGTTTTTATTTTAGGTTTAAATGTCTTCACACCAAACCACTCAATCCGAGATCGGAGAGTCCGCCCCTTCCGGAGGACCTTCACGAATGTCTTCCCTCGAGACTATCTTGTGAGCAACATAGTACTTGACTGTAAGAATAAGATGTCTGGGAAAGTGCTTTCGCGGATTGTCCGAAGTGGAGAGGGGTATGATGTGTGCTTGCCTCCGGCCAGCGAGTCCGTGGCTTCGGGTCGATCCAACGATGAGTCCTGCCACTTTTTATTTTTACAAGGATTTGATCACCTATCTCGGGGTTGAATTCCCCTTTTCCGACTTCCAAATGAGCCTTCTCACCCATTTCCGCCTTGCACCTTCTCAGTTACACCCCAATGGTTGGGCCGCCGCAATTGCTTTTGAAAAGTATTGCCTGACTCATAAGCTCGAGTGTTCCGTCTCCGTGTTTTGTAGCTTCTTCACTCCTTTAGATATTAAGACTACTACGGACGGGGAAAAGAAATGGTTGTTGGACCTCACTTCGGGCGTCTCATGGTCGCAAGTTTCTTAAGCCTTTTAAAGATTCTTGGAAAGGCTTCAAAACATCTTACTTCAAAGTTATCGCGAAGCCCGGGGATATACCGTGGTTCCTTCGAACCCGGACGTCTGGTGAACTTGAGGAACGCTTCCCTTTATACTGGTCAGATGAACACCATAAGTTCGACGCAAAAGATTTTTTGCCCACCAAATCGCAATTATCCGCTGCCGAGAGAGAAACCATCAGCGCCCTTATTACCTTAGTCCAGAAAGACAATTTGGTGGATTCGGCCGAGTACATTACATCCCGTAGGTGTTTATAGGGCTCCCCTCCCCCAATTTTATCCTTTTGTGGGTGTTTGGTCGGACTTTGACTTCTTTGATTTTGCTTTTCAGGTACACCGATGGGAAAAAGACCCGAGTATCTGGACGTGACGATTCCTACCACTCGTCCAACAACTCCGGGTTCTAAATGAAAAGCGCCTGGCGGACAGCCTGATGACTCTTCTACCGCCAAGAAAACCAAAGCTCCGAAGAGGAAAAAGAATGACAATCCATCAACCAAGTAAGGATATTCCTATCCGGCTTCTCCATTCTCGAGATCCGGGGATCATGAGCACGAAACTCTTGCCCCGATGTCCGTCCAGACCATTTAGCTCCTCGTTCCTATTTTTGGGGACATAAAATACCCAACTCCCTCCGTAAGGGTATTCGCCCGCCTGACCATTGGTATGACGGGCAGACATTGTCGGAGGCGGAGACGACAGAGTTGAAGGAGATTGAGCATGCCAACTTGAAGAACGTCGGCCTTTGTCAACTGGTGGCACATCTCAAAGAGAAGGTCGGTCAGAATGAGAAAGATCTGGACTTCTTTGAGGAGGAGAAGAAGAAGAACGACGAGGCATTAACTCAAGCACAGGAGGATCTGCAAGTGTCGAGAGCCGAGAAGGAAAGCCTCTCTGACGAGATGGTTAAAGTTCGTGATGCGCTGCACTTGTCCGAGTCTGAGCTTACTCGAAGGGCTCAGGTCCACGAGAGTGACATGGAGTCCATTGCCAGATATAAAAACTTTATTGACGAACAGGCGACGGAGCTCAACGCTTGTAAGCAAGCCCTCACAGCCGCTCAGGCCAATCTCAGTTCGTACCGAGGCGCCCTTGATGTCGCGAGGTTAATATTTCCAAGCTAACGGCGAGCGTTAAGGAGGCCTTCGAGAATGCCGTGGAACAAGTTCGCTTCCTGAATTCCTCAATCGATTTGAATTTAGAAGGAGTGCACATGAACGCGTACGTTGAAGACGGAATATTTATTCCGGCTCCGCCCGTGGTTGATGATGCCAGCCTTGCCGAGACGGTTCAGGAAGAAGAAGCTGGCGGCCAATCTCCGTCTGTTCAGCAATAGTCGGCAATTTGCCATTTTGCACCTTACAGCTTTGTCTGTAGGTTATGTAACGCCGCTTTGCCCGTGTAGGGCTTTAATTTGTAAACGTTTGATTTGACCGCTTTAATCATATGCGCTTATTTTCTATTTAGCGTCTTTCGATTTGAAGGTTTCCGACGTGATCAAGGTCAATGAAACACTCCTTTCGGTATGCCTAGTTTTGACATATTCGGCATTTAAATGGTGTATACACTAAACTTGGCGGCTATGCCGCTACATGATTTACGAAAATGGGCGTTCGCCAATTCGCACATGTTTACTTTGGCCAACGTGGATAATCTGATAAACACGAATTGAGTAATCCGAGTTCCATCAATCCTATCATTTGGCTCTTTGTTGCCACGATCCCGTAAATGTGCTTACTAGGATATTTATTCGACAGCTTTTCTTTTACATGATTTATGGACTTTGGTCCATACATGTTATGTCCGACTTCCTTACGCGAGAGTTTCTTTTACATGATTTATGAACTTTTGTCCATACATGTTTTGCCCGACTTCCTTTGAACAAGTTGCAGAATACGGGTACTAATGCCCGTCCTTTTGATTCATTCATTGTTCGGCTTTACATCGACTCGATTCCCATAGGAATTTGATACATATTCATGATGAAGTAAGCCTGAAAGTCAAGTTAATATAGGAAAATACTGAAATTAACTGAAAACAAAACATTGAAAACAAACGAGTGCATCGACTTCGATAATCAGCTATAGTAAGCCTTAAGTTTGTCGGCATTCCAAGTCCTTTTGATTGCTTCCCCTTTCAGTGATTCGAGCACATAAGCACCGTTTCCGAGTTCATGTCGGATGCGGTAAGGACCTTCCCAGTTTGCAGCTAGCTTCCCGTCTCGGGCATTTCTGTTGCCTATATCGGCCCTTCGCAGCCCCAAGTCATCCTTGTTGAAGGAACGGGGACTAATCTTCGTATTGAACCGAGCCGCGACGAGTTGCTTTGTGGCTAAGTCTCGCAAGTGAGCCGTGGTTCTAACTTCGTCGATCAGATCTAGCTCGACTGCGATAGCCTCGTCATTTTCCTGCCCTTGCTGCGAAGTCGTCGTTTTTCTCCATGAGGGTTCGCCGATTTCTACTGGAATCATGGCCTCACAGCCGTACGTCAGCCTGAACGGCGTCTCTCCTGTGGATGTTTGAACTGTGGTCCGACAACCCCACAAGACTGCATAGAGATGTTCCACCCAACTTTCCGTTCCTCGGTCATTCGCTTTTTAAGTCCGTTGACGATGACTTTGTTTGGTGCCTCGGCTTGTCCGTTGGATTGTGGGTGTTCCACTAAGCGAAATGATGCTTCACATTAAGGGCGGACATCATTTGCGGAAGCCTCATCGTCCATGAATTGCGTTCCATTGTCCGTGACTATTTCCGCCGAATCCCAAATCGCGATATAATATTCCTCCGTAGGAATTTCTCGCACTCTAGCCGAGGTAATGGTCGCGGAGGTTCGCTTCGACCCACTTAGTAAAGTAATCGACCGCGACGATCGCCACTTCAATTGGCCTGGAGCTGGTTTAAACGGTCCCAACAAGTCCATGCCCCATTTGTAGAATGGCCATGGAGCCGTGATCTCGCGTCAACTCGGATGGTGGAACCCACAATATCTTGCCGTGCTTCCGGCAACTATTGCATCTTTGAACATGATATTTAGCATCTTGCGCCATTGTAGGCCAATAGTATCCCGCCCGAACCGCTTTTACGGCCAAAGCTTTCGCCCCATGTGTTGTCCGTTTATGCCTTCGTGGATTTCCGCCAAAACGTATTGAGCTTGATCTTCGTTGAGACATTTAGCCATGGGGGAATGCACGCCTTTACGATACAACCGATCGTTCACCATCACATAGGCGGCCGCTGTTCTGACTAGAGTTCTTGATTCGGCCGCATCCTCCGGGGTTATCCCCTTTCCGAGATAATCGCAATTGGTTTTCTCCAATCCCCCGAATCGAAATCAGCATCACGCAAGTTGGTTCCGGTGAGGTTCTGGCTGGACAATTGTGCGGAGATTTCCGGCACTTCGTGCTAGCTAGCTTCGAGAGGATGTCGGCCCTCGTATTTTCTGCCCGAGGAATGTGCGCCACCGTCACCTCGTCGAAATATGTCATAATGTCTTTCACCTTTGTCAAGTATTTAGCCAACAGGGGCCCCCTCACTTGATAGGTCCCTTGGATTTGGGAGGCGACCACCGAGAGTCCGTGGATACATGGACTTGCCGAGCTCCGTTTTCTTTGGCCCGCAAAGCAACCCGGCAATGAGGGCCTCATATTCCGCTTGATTATTCGATGTTGGGAAATCAAGTCGAGAGATAATTCCATCGCCACGCCTTCGGGACTTTCCACAATAACTCCGGCACCACCTCCCTTTATGTTAGACGATCCATCCACGAATACTTTCCATGGTTCGGCTCCCGTCTTCTCATTCTCGAACCGAGGTTAGCTCGACTAAGAAATCAGCCAAAGCTTGTGACTTGATTGCTCTTTGGGCCTCATATGTGATATCAAACTCGGACAATTCAATTTCCCAAGCTATCATCCCGCTTGACCAAGTCCGGGTTTATGTAAAACTTGTCGGATGGGTTGATTCGTTCTTACCACGATCGAATGGCCAAGGAAATAATGGCGAAGTCGTCTTGCCGTCGTTAATAGTGCAAAGGCCATTTTCTCCGTTTCGATATCTCAACTCGGAACTTTGCGTGCCCGACTTACGAAGTATCCGGTTTCGCCCGTCTTCGGTATCTCGAACTAAGACCGCGCTCGCCTTTTCCCTAACCGACAAATACAAGCAACAATTTATCCCCGACTTCCGTCGTGATAACTTCAAGCGGAGATGCTAAGCATTGCTTTATTCGTCGAACGCTTCTTCACACTCCGAGTTCCATCCTTCCCGAGCTTCCTTCTTCAAGAGCTTAAAGAATGGGAGGGATTTTTCGCTCGACTTGGGCAAGAACCTTGTCAAGGCCGCCAATCGCCCCGTCAACCGTTGTAATTCTTTCTTGTTCTCCGGGGTCTCATTTCCATCACGGCCTGCACTTTTTGGGTTAGCTTCAATGCCTCGGTTGGTCAAGAGGAAACCCAAGAATTTTCCGACGGAACTCCGAAAGCACATTTCGTCGGATTCAAACGAATTCGATGCTTTCTCAATTTTTCGAAAGTTTGTTGTAGATCATGAACATGGTCATTCTGATATTTAGATTTAACTATCATATCATCAATGTAGACTTCCACATTTTTTCCCGGCTGATCCGAAAAGACCTTTGTCATCATTTCTACGGTAAGTCGCCCCCGCATTCTTGAGGCCGAATGGCATCACGTTGTAGTGATAGTTCGCATTGTCCGTGATGAAGGCCGTTTTTTTCTTGATCCTCGGGATGCATGGTAATCGGTTGTATCCCGAGTATGCATCCATGAATGACAAAAGTTGAAAGCCGGCCGATCGATCAACCAATTGGTCAATGTTAGGCATGGGAAATGCATCCTTCGGACATACCTTGTTCAAGTCTTTGTAGTCCGTGCATACGCGCCATTTGCCGTTCGGTTTTTTGACCATGACCACGTTTGACATGACCACGTCGTGTATTGCACTTCCCTAATAAATCATTTGTGATCAACTCCTAGACATGCGCTTCCAAGGCTTTACCCGGCCCGCACCTTGTTTCCTCTTTTTCTCGAGCTACCGGGTTTGACCCATGGTGGATGGCCAATTTGTGACAACAAAACTCGGGGGTCAATTCCCGGAATCTCGATGGCGTCCATGCAAATACGTCTTTGTTTGCTCGCAGGAACAACTCCAATTTTGCTCGCATCTCGGGATCCAATGTTTTTCCGATTTTGGTGGTCTCCGCTTCTGGTTCATCCCCAGACGAAATCTTGTCTCTTCATTAGGCTCGGACCTTTGCATCTTGTCTTCTTCCCTCAAGTCTAACTCTACTATGTAAACAGCTTCCGTCCGTCTTCTTTTCACCTCCTTTGGCGGTGGTCCGTCTTTGGAATTTTACCGCTTGAAGTAGCATTGCCGAGAGTCTCTTTGATCCCTTTTACGGTAACGACCTGATTCTCTCTATCATAAAATCTCAACTTCTCGGTGATTAGACGATACCAAAGATGTTCCAATCATGGATAGTCGGTCGTCGAGAGAATAATATTGTATGGAGACGGAAGTCGGCCACAACGAAACGGACTATCCCCGACTTGAACGCCTCTTTCGTCCCCAACGTCAATTTGAGGTCGATGTATCCCTTTGGACGGGTGTCTTCTCCATTAAAGCTTGTTAGGGTGGTCCTACATGGTTTGAGGTCTTCCGAATCGAATCGCATGCGTTTAAACGCATCCCGGAGGATTATGTCCACCGCTTCCATTATCAATAAAAATCTTCTTAACTCGGCAATCTTTGACGATTCCGGTTATGACGAGCCCGTCGTGGTGTCCCGGCATGACATCCTCTAAGTCTTCTTCAGTAAACCCGAGCATTGGCAAATTTGGTTTTGCAGACTCCCTTTTAAATCTCGGACGGTCAACTACGGATAGAACCTCTTTCAAGTATTTTTTTCTTTGATTGGCGGAATCTCCTCCTCCGAAACCTCCAACAATCCCATTGCGAGTCATATTTTGACTCGGGATACTCATCATGTGCTTCTCTTCCTTTTTTTTTTCTCGTCTTCTTTTTCGGCCGACGGCGGACTTCTACTTCGTTCTCCTCCGCGCTTGCCCTGCCGCCCTTGCGTTTGGATCAGATATTTACGGAGCTTTCCCTCTCGTATGAATTTCTCGATGGCGTCCCTCAAATCCCAACAGACATCCGTGGTGTGCCCGTGTTGGTCATGAAATTCACAATATCGGGATTTGTCCGGGGTATGTTCATTCCGCACGGCGTGGCCGTTCTACTTTTTTCATCTCGGTCGGGAGACTTCCTTCCAGACTGGCCCGAGATACTTTTAGTGGAGCGTATCGGTCATATCTTCCTTCTGCTCTTCGAGGTTTAGCATCCCTTCGTCCTCGGGATTCTTGTCTGTTCGGGTTGTATCGTTCCTTCACTCGGGGAGATGGACTCCTCCGCTTGTCCCGTGGTGCATGGCTCATAATATCCATCTGTTCCAGCTCTATGTATGTCTTTGAACGATCTCGGAATTCTGCCAGTGTTTTGGGACGTCGCTTTACGACCGACTTCTTCAAATGTGAGGATTTGTCCAGGCCAGCTATGATGCAGTGCAAATGTACGTCTTCCTTTAACCCCGGCACTTGTATTGCCGTGTCCTTAAAGCGATCCAAATACTTTTGCACCGTTTCCCGGTGATTGCTTCACCCGATCCAATTGGAACTCGGTTTTGGGTTGCTTCCTCGCTCGTGGCGAAGTTGAGTAGGAATTTGTTCTCCAAATCTTTCAAGTCCGGGATTGTGTTTTTCGGCAAGGTGTTGAACTGATTTGGGCTGGTCCACATAGCGTTCCGCAAACAACCGGGGTACCACGGGCCCCGAGTATCCTTTGACCATGATCTCCGTTCGAAATTGCCCACATGCACTTGCGGGTCCCGGGTTCCATCGTATTTCGGGAAATCTTTGGTGTCTAGGCCTTTTGGATAAGCGCGGCCATTATTTTGGCCGTGAAGGGAGTCGCGACTTTCTCCTCCTCATCTGAGCTCGCATCCGTTGACGGCGATGCCACATCTTTATTAGAGAGGACCTTTCCTTTGTCTTTCTTCGACGTTCCGACTGACGATCGTTCCTTTCGAGTGTTATCGGTGTTATCCCGATTAGCCACCGTCCGATCTTGTTTTTCTTGCTTCGGCTTCCCGTGTATCATTCCTCATCTCGGGAGTGTCTTCTTCATTAGCCGTCTCGTGACGTCCCAATATTCCGAGGAGTTGGGATGCCATTTTGGCTCGGGTCCACATTGCCCTTCCCAGCGTTGCCGTCATGATCCCGGGTTGGTCCCGTGTGACGTCCGACTAATTTCCTGAATTCTTCCTCGCGGCGGTACATCTCTTCTCTCATAGTCCGGACGTCCTCTTCCCTTTGTAATCGATTCCGTGTTTCCATCTCGTCTATTCTCGTCAATACGGAACCAAGGGTGGTTCGTAACAAGCGAATATCGGGGTCGACCACTTCAATGGTTTTGGTTTGCGGGTAGCGACATCTTCAAGGGGTTGAGATTTCGCTGTGCCCGATGTCTCCTCTTCGGTTTCTACCAACATTGGTTCTTTTTCCGGGTTCATCGGGCCCCGGTTGTGATGTTTGTCCTTCGTGTTGCTCGGGTTGTTCTTCGGCACTTGATTCTGCCGAGTTGTTGCACCACGTCCTCTTGTATTTGCCATTTGCTATGATAGGTTCGTGGCTTTATGGTATGGGATTCGAAGTTTAGTCGTCCCCACGGTCGGCGCCAATGTTCCGTTGTGGAACACAAATGTCTCACCACGGAGGTGGTTAACTTCAATATAGGATCGGTAGGCTTATCCAATGTTATCTATGGCACGAGATAACAATGGACAAGATGATCATTGTACACAACAGAGGTGTGGGGTGTGTGCACTTGATCGGACGATATCTAAAGAGTAAGGGAGAATACGTGTGTACCGTTCACGGGGTGTGCCCCTATTTATAGCCAAGCGGGTTGGTCCGACTCACTAGGTAGCACGTTCCCATGATGTAGTGGCTGTGCCCCCACTTCCAAAGACTACTAAGGTAGTGGGGATAACCGTGGGGTAGTTGGCCTTCTAGTGGGCTTGACTTGGTCCGGCCCATTTCCGAGGTCCACAAGAACTCATTTAATTTTTGATATTCTTACTAAAAAATTTTCTAGTTCATTGATTTTTTTGGATAAAAATATCAATTATATAAAATAAAGAGTAAATACATTTTCTCGGTCATTTACAAAAAACGCGATCTCCATTTTGATCTCTTAAAAAAAAAAAAAAAAAAGAAGTCTCATAGTCCCTCACAAATTTAAAATATACTCAATTGGTTGACATTTTGATCCCTCACAAATTTCTAAAAGATCCTTTTTAGTCCATAAAAATGACGAATAAGGGTTGATCTTTTTGTAAGGGGCCAAAATGGGGATCGTGTTTTTTTTTGTAAAGGACAAAAAAGGATATTTAGTCTAAAATAAATAAAGTTATGCAACTAAAAAAGTTGGAATAGTAAACTTGAGAATGTGGCATTAATGAAACATCAGTTTGTTTAAAAGAGTAGTGAACACTTCGTTCATTGATGTTGAGAACAGTAATTCCGTTAGTAGATATATTATAAATATAATTTTTGTTTTTGGAATATTGGTCGACCCAACTTAATTTATGGATGCATCAACTTCAACCAGTTAGTATAGATATACAGTAAACTTAATTATGCTCTCATATATATTTCCAAATTATCTTTTTTTTTTTTTTCTTTTTTACAAATATTTATTCCAAATTAGCTATTAATTGAAATAACATAACCCATATTTTTATAATAATAGATAAGGATACATACATTATTAATGCATTTTGTAGTGTTTTGCGACAACATCTTATATCATTGTTCAGGCAATTGAAGCAGTTCATGAAGCTTGTGCCCATTTACGAATGTCTTCTTATAATTAATTAGCCAGCTGCAATATCGTTGGAAAAGCAACGATGGAAATGGATAACTAACAAGTCACTACTAATGTTACTACCACTTTTTTTACGATGGAAGATTAATCTATCCTAAAATAAATAATAAATATTTTAATTATCTTAAATCACATTTCTCTCATCATTTCTTTTTTTTGATATAACATTTCTCTCATCATGTATCTGATGTATATATTTCTTGCGTTTCCTGGACTGATGGATTACCCCATATTTGGACTCAGCACCCGTAAGTTCAATATTTTATTTACTTGACAATAATTAAATTACATAACATTTGTATCCTTGGAATTACTCCCAAAAGGAAAATACCTGAGTCATTATGAAGACAGCATGGGATTTTCGTAAACCCAGGACGTACTAAACTTTAACTTAATGTAACTCATGTCCCTAAATTTTGACTTCATGCAACTCAATCTATATAGGTCTAAACATTTAAAAATTTTGTCCCTATATTTTAATTATAACATAAAATTATATATTTCATGAAGCCGAAGGATTTAAATTTTAATGGTTAAAATTATAGAATTATATTACAATGAATTAAAGTTAGAAACCCACTTCTTCATATAATTAAGATTGGAGGGAAGGAAATTAATCTTTTTTTTGATTTGGTTGTAACTTTGTCCCTAAACCATTAACTCAGTTCAATTATGTTCTTAAAATTTTGACTTGATTGTAACTTAATCTTCAAATTTTCACTCAAATGGAACTCATTCCTTTTAGTTTTAACCACCGTAAATACTAGTCCCTATTTTTTTTTTTTTTTAACAAATAAAATTATATATTCTATGAATCTTAGAGACAAGTTTCAACTAGTCATAAATTGTTAAAACTATAAGGATAGAGTTGCTTAAAAATTAAAGTTTTAAATTGTTAAAAATTCAAGGACTAAGTTTCAACTACGTTAAAATTATAAGGATTGAAGTTTTATTGACTTATAGTTTTAAGAAATGAGTTATAATTGTATTAAAAGAATAATTTTCTCATAATTATTTACGGATCTAACCAATGAACTGTGGACTAATGCCAACCAGTATAACCACTGGTTCAGATTTTTAATACCTTGCGAATTAATGGCCTCTATCTCATTCGGGGAATAACAGTATGAGACCAAATATATGTGTAGGTATATTTATTTTGATTTCATTGTAAAACCAACAAATTTTCCAATTTCAATTCAGGATCTTTTATTCATAGGTGAAGAATGTAACACTACTAATCACAATTTGATCCTCCAATTTAAGTAATTTGCAACTCATATTTTCATATTTAACATGAAAGTATTAAAACCTTGTCTCCCTCGTACTTTTAATATTAATAACCTTCCAAAACTATTTTACAAACAATTATTATTTGTTACTTATTTTCCTACATTTAACATGGAACGACCAAAGGTTCTAAATTTAAAATTAGAAATTTTTTAATTTAAAAAGAAAATTAAATTTATTACTAGTAGTATTAAACTCCTTGCTTGGACAGTTTGACCATCAACGGGACTTGGCAACGACTCATTTTTCTTAGTAAGAACTATATTCGACATTTGGCTTCTTAATATCAAAAAAAGGTGCTTCTCCAATATTTACTATAGGACCTAATTTAAGAGTTGATATTGATTTTATATCTAAGACTTAATTTAAACATTTTTCAATTTTTTTTCTCAAATTAGACCTACTAATATTCCCTCAACAATATTCAAGTAGCAGTAAGATGGATGGAATTAAGAAATCTGATCAAAATGTTTTAGAAAAAGACATAAATATAATATAAACTAATTTAACTGTCTGTTTTAATCTGATCAAATTAGTTAATTAGGCATTATATTGCCATTAAGGACCATATAAATATTTTTTAATTGGAACTTGCTCTAGATCAGGATCCAAAATGGGGTATGTAAGATCCTAACGGTGCAATGTTGTCACCATCGCGTCTAATGTTTATTTCTTCAGCTCTCATGCCCCTAGTCGTTGTCTTGTAGTCTAGTGTGTATGGTTCTTTGTTTGAAAGTCTAAGTTAACTTCTATAGAGTGGTCTATATTTCATTATTTTACTGTGTCCAAACATGACTAAACTATCTAAATTAGTTATCCCACATGACTAAAAACTCAGTAGCCCTAAATTACTGTATCCAAACATGGTTCAATTTGTAAACATAAAAATGTCCTCAATAGTTCATTAAACTAGAAATTTAGATTATGAATAGTCAGATCGCTCAATAATTCTAATAGCAAGCACAATGCCAGCAAGCGAAATGCACCAGAAAAACCAGAACTTTGAACGAACCCATAAGTACCAACAACTGAACAAATCTTCTAGAAATAACAATATGTAGAGCTCGAATTTGGACTTTACAACGAATAAAGGGTAGCAAGTACTCACCTTGATGAACGCTCACAGATATAATCTAGGTGATTCTAGGGTTAACAACTAACCTAAATACTAACCTATATGCTATGATGCACCCATACCAATACAGCGTTTTCAAGACGTTACCGATACGTGACATCGAAACATTACTTCAAAAATACTAATATTTCGAGACATTTCGAAACGTCTTAGTATTAAATAAATTTTTAATATAAATACTCAAATATGGTAAATTATTCACTAAGAACACAACTAAATAAGAAACTAAATATTCACATCCAAAAAACACACACATTCAACTCGACGAGTAGCAAAAGAAGAACCACAGATGAAACATTTAGTCACTCATAGTCATAGTCGACGAGTCTTGTTAGACACACGAAGAACCACTTCACAGAGATGGAAAGATGGAGGTGACGATCGACGGAGGCGACGGTTGACGGAGGCGACGGAGCAACTTTGGGCGATGGAGAGACAGAGGGCAAGGCGATTTGATTTGAAAAACTGAGTGACAGTGGATTTGTGGATTAATCGTCGATTAAGTTGTTTTTGTTGGCAAAAAACACAGTTACAAAATGCCCTCTAGTTTTTGGAATATTACAGAAATGCCATTATGAGCATTTCACCCATCCGATTCGTCAATTCAGCGTCTCTGGCCGATTCGCGAATCGAAACCATTCTGATCTTGAAAATTAGTGTTTCCATGCTACGTAGCCTATATGTACTGCCTATCATTACTTGAATAAACAAGACTTTACAAGCACCACATTGTTCATGGTACCAGAGCCATGATTAGATTTGGTGTTGGTCTAGGCCTACCTAGCAAAGACAACGGCTTTCTCTCAGCATAGCACAATGCGATTGTAGCATAGGTGAATTCCGAGGGAGTCACCAAACACCACAAGACGCACATTCTATTGCAATGACCATTCATAGATTGAATGGTCAAAATTACTTTCAATGGGCTAATGGAGTGCGCTTGCATGTCACCAGAAAAAGCAAACTTGACTACTTGACCAGAACCATACCGAAGCCTCTACCAATAGATCCTAAGTATAAAGAATGGGAAGTAGAAAACTAAATACTTGAGGTCGATTGTTGATTTTGTCTAGATTTTGTTTGAGCTGGGTTGCCTTTTGATTTGATTATTTTGTCCATATTTGTGATGATTGCTTGGTGTTTGCTGGAGACAAATATGGATTTTCATTTCATTGGAGGTTGCTTGGTGTTTGCTTTTGATATGGTGATTGCTTGGTTTTTGCTTGATGTCTCTCTAGTTCAAAATATAAGATAGAATTGACTTTTTTTTAGAGATATTAAGAAAACTAATTAAATTACTTTAAAATATTTATGTTTATCATTTTTTTCTCTAAACTATTTTGCTTAACTTATAAACTGATATATATACTACTATAAAAAATAGATTTTACTTGCCTACAAAACACCCATTTTTCAAAAAGGGAAGTAAAAAATAAAGAAGTGGCCTTTTGTAAATATATGCCGGAATTTTGACATATTGGGCAGCCCTTTTACATAAACAGAAGTCAAAAGTATACTTTTGACATCGTAATTAGAAAAGACACACCAAAAGTAGGGGCTTTTGGCTTCCCAATTTTAAAACAAACTCCAAAAGTCTACTTTTGGCGTCTCAAATTCAAAATTGGGACGTGTCTTCCCATCAATAAATCTAAACATACACAAATCTCATCTCTTCCAATCTTCGTCTTCTCTCTCTCACACACACATGAATCTCGATCGCCTTCCCTTCTCTACTTTCCCTTCTTCTCTCCAGCTTAATCTCGCTGCCGCCGCTACTGGATGCCGCTCCCATGGCCTCCTCCGCTCTTATGTTTCCTTAGATCTACAAAAGACGGAGGCGGATTTGAAGAAGTACTGGTCGGGAGGCAATGTGATGCTTCTCTCTCATCTTTGTTTTTTTTCTTTTCCCTCTCCTTCAGCCTCTTCCTTCTTTCCATGTTTCAACCTCTGCCTTTTCCTGTTTTGGGTAACCAACATTGATAGGTTCACGGCGATGATGGGTAATGCTCTATTGTCGGAGCTCACAACAGAGATTGTGGGAGGGATGACGATGGCGGTGGGTCTACCGATGTTGGTGTATGCTCTGTTGTTAGAGCTCGTGTGTTCAGTCCCATTTGGTGGCCGCTTTCCCCCATGGCTTGCCAAAATTTTGAATTCCAACAAAAATTTATGAGATCATCTTCTCATCGTCACTTTGTTTTTTTTGTTTTTGTTTTTCCTAAGCTCGTAGAAATTTTTGAGATATGTTCGGCACCACTCCGGCGTTCAAGCCTCTTTCGGCATCATGTTGGGGTTTTTCTTTACGGCGTCTTAACCCTATCTATTTTGGGGTGTTTTTCTAAACAAAAATCCTTATGGCATCCCAAATTTAATTGGGACGTTGTAAGTCTCTACGTTACTACTCCTCCCACATAAGCGTCCCCCTAAAAAGGGATGTAAAAAGGGATTAAAAAGAGATGTTAAAAGTGCTTTCTGTAGTAGTAATAATCTAATGATACATAACATATAATATGATTGAGTAACTTATTTAGCTTCCTTGACCTTTCCAAAAAAAAGTTAACTATGTCTTTTATTTAAGATCGGAGGGTACTTGCCTTATAAGGTTTTACTAGTTTTTTATTTCAACGAGTGAGATGATGTGTATGGTTTAGGAAGCAAGTAAGAAGCTCTAATAATAGAGGTTGAGTGATGAACATGGGGAGAGGGACAATGCTTTTTTTTCCCCATGAAACAAGGGTGATTTGGGTTTTTTGTGTTTTTATTTTATTTTTACTCTTAAATTTATTAAATGGCTGCCACATCATCTCTAAACTCAGCAAGCACATTAGCATAAATTTGTAAAATATAGGATTTAACAATCAAACTTAACATTACAACTACAAAAAATAGATTTTACTTATTGGATGTCCCTATTTAGAATTAGGATGCCTAAAGTGGACCTTATGCATTCTAAATTTAAATTCGGATGCCTAAAGAAGGGTATTTTGGCATCCCAATTAAAAAAAAAAGTGCCAAAAGCACTACTTTGGCGTCCTAATTTAAATTTAGGATGCCAAAGTAGGGCTTTTGGCATCCCAAATTTACTTTGGGCAGCTTGCTACAACGCCCAATAACAGAGCATCAGGCTCTCTTCCTAGTGACATAGAAGTCCCTAGGAACCATGAAAAAGAACAAGTCAAGGCCATTGAACTAAGAAGCGACAAGAATGTGAAACCAATGAAGGTCTCAAAAAGGCCTATCGAGGACGCTAAACCAGTATCAGGACAGACAAAGAAGGGACGAGACACCGCAGAAGACGCCCATGAATCAGACCAGCACCCATCGCTGCTACAGCAAAAGGATATCGGATCCTATGCTACAACATTCCCAACTAATGTCATGCTAGACATTCATGTATCAAAAGTAATGTAGGATGCTGTAGCATCGTCATCGCAACATATCTCTCGACCTAGGACCATGATGAACTATGAAGCAACCTCCTCCGTTTCCACAAAGGCTCCAAAGCAAAGTCAAGAGAAGTAGTTCCGAAAGTTCCTGGACATGCTGAAGCAATTGTATATCAACATCTCTCTAGTGGAAGCACTGGAACAAATACCTAGCTATGTGAAATTCATGAAAGATATTTTGTCAAAGAAACGACGGCTGGGCGAATTCGAGACAGTGGCCATGACCAAGGAAAGCATCGCACTACTGTTGAATAGACTGCCACTAAAGCTAAAAGATCCAGGTAGTTGTACTACAAAAAAACTTCGTATTAGCCACGAAAATTACCCACGGAATTTTTCCATGGGTAATTTCCCAAGAAAATCCGTGGTTAAAAATTACCCACGGAAATTTCCCACAGAATTCCGTGGGAAATTACCCACGGAAAAATTCTGTGGCTAATACGAAGTTTTTTTGTAGTGTTGTACAATCCCTTATGCCATTGGCTCCAACTATTGCGGAAAGGCACTCTGTGATTTGGGTGCCAGCATTAATCTAATGCCTATGTCGGTGTTCAAGAAGTTGGCAGTCGGAGAAGCAAGGCCTACTATAGTGACTCTGTAGCTTGCAGACAGATCCATAGTCCAAACCGAAGGAAAAAATGAAGATGTATTAGTGAAGGTGGACAAGTTTATCTTCCCAATAGACTTCATCATACTAGATTTTGAGGTGGATTGAGAGGTCCCAATCATTTTGGGAAGGCCATTTATGGCAACATGCAGAACACTGATCGATGTCATAAGATGCGAACTTATAATGAGAGTCAATGGATACCAAGTGATGTTCTCGATACTAAGGACTCTACTATACCTAAAGGCCCCAAAAGAATGTTCTTCCCTCAACATAGTACCGAGCGCCAGCACGCTTTTTAGTACCATGATCAAGGACGGCTATTTAACACCCAGTGAGGCCCACCATGTTCATGTGACGACATACCTATATAAAGAAGAAGTTATGATCTATTGGGATGGGAATGAACATATAGGGAGGATCAACATCCCTATAACCCCTTGGAATTAAAAATCCACGAACCAAGTCAGGCTGACGACTATAAACAAGCGCTATTGGGAGGCAGCCCAAAGTTTTCTCCTTCCCAAATAAATTAGTCCACTACAGGATGAATCAGTGTACCATCAACAACTTCTGGGAGATGCGTGCAGAAGACAATAGACATGGGATCGATGCGAGTAATATGCTATAGCAAGAAAATTCCATAACATCACACCTCTGCATTAAAATGCTTAACAGAGCATATCAATAGTTCTGTGGTAGGCCACGAACTCGGCCTAAGAATTCAAATTTCCCTCAAGTCGTGCACCTCAACCCACCGACCTTACCATTACCCATTCCCCCTAAACTTCTCTCCAATCCATTTGCCCATTTCCCCGAATTCTCGCCACCTCAAACCTAAATCCCAAAATCCCTAAGTTTCGCCACTCCACATCGCAAACCTTCTTACCCTCAACCTTCTTACTGTGAAAACCCTAACTCCAGCCCGAACCTCCAACGATGGCACGCACCAAATGAGTGTGTCCCAAGTCCACCATCGACCTCAAGGCTAGCCCAAGCTTTGCGACCCGTGAAGCGGAGACACGCTTCAACGCCCTTAAGACTGACAAAACTCTAGCACAAGAGCGCGAATTTGATGCCGATCTGATCGAGAAAAATGCCTACCCCGACTTCATCATGAAGGTCATTCGTGACCACATCTGGGAGAAATTCTGCGTACACCCCACCGAGGTAGTCACCCCTCGTCCTGGAGTTTTGTACGAACTACCGGGGGGTTCCCTTACTTCATACATGTCCGAGGCAAGAACGTGCCCTGTGCCGCCAAGAACATCCGAAAGGTTTATAGGTTGAACCCAACAGATGATGAATACCAACCCCTGCTTCAGCGGGGAGATGACCTTAATTGAGTGGCTATGCATTCCGGGCACCAAGTGGCATGCCACCAAGGAAGGGTCTTACAATTTTCAGGGCAGCAGCCTTCACATCGACGCCCGTGTCTAGTTCTACTTCCTTCGCACCCGCCTACTGCTCACGCCACACCTAGACAATCTCTTGAGATTGGGTGTTCTTGCTGTACTGCATCCTGGAGGGCCACCCAATCGATGTCGACGCCCTCTTCTACCAAGAGCTTTACGCCACCCTGACGTCAACGTTAGGCAACCTTTGGTTCTCGACCATCACTATCGAGTTTTATAGAGAGGATAATGTCCTCTTTGACGCCACCTCACCAACCCTCTCTCCCTAGTTGCGGTACAACGTAGGTAAACCCAAACGCCCCCTCCTCACCAACGGTGTCCCTCTCTCCCCCTCGAAAAGTACCCTAACTCCGGATAAGGGCACTAAAAAAGTAGGGGACCATCTTGCCCTACCGCAGCATTAACTTGCTATAAAGTCCGGCTGAAGACTTTAAAGCAAGCGCTATTGGGAGGCAGCCCAAGGTTATTGTTCTTTAGCATCAACACAGGAGTGAAAGAGTCCAGCATGACAATTGCTACGGCACGAGGCATGGCATCAGGACCCCAGAGCGACTACACGGCAAAAGCCCAACTTCCGGCCTTTAACTACTTCGTGTATGCGATTGCTTGAGTGGGCCACTTTCTTGGGCCCACTGCGCGCCAACTAAGAGGCCACATTGGCTAAGGAGCCGTAATGTTTCATATTCAAATTCCTTCCTCCAGTCTATCTATTCCACCACCCCTGCACCCGCGTCTTTTCACAATCCCACAGACTCCCTTCGCCTTCTCTATCCTTATCTAGAGACACCAATGGTCTAGAAAAAATGTACAGCATGGCGAGGCCGGGCGCCCCCACCGGCCTACGCTCGTCAGCCACCCCGTCGCATTCCACCCGCGGCGCCGGCACCAACCGTCACCCTCCAAGTCTAGTCCTCCTCCTCCTCTGAACCCGCTCAGGTATCCGGCACCACCTATTCATCCGATAAATCCTATATCCTCACTCACGCCTACCTTTACTTCCGCCCAGCCACTGATATGAAGTCTCCACACAAATTTTTGCACCGGCTCCGCCGCCTACGCACTGAGCTAAAGACCCTTCAGAGCGACTCTTGGGCGAAACTAGAATCCTATTGTCGTCGCTGCACCGCGCCGGCTGTCTCCCTCTCCCGCTCCCACTGCGATTCCCGAATACGTCGGATGAGGAAGACACCGCAGGCCCCATCCCCTACCGTTCCTCCCACCCCGTAGTTTTCTTTCTTTTGTTAATTTTAGTATATTTGTTTTTCTTTTTGGTTTTCCCGACCTCCGACCCCATTCCCCCGGGGCCTTTTTGTGAATCGTATTATAATTTGCTTCTCTTGCTTGCTATGACACCATCGGTTCTTGATTATTGTTCTATTGCAATGTGGGCATTGCATCGTTTAAGTGTGGGGAGGGATTGATTGGATATGTGATATAATCTGCCACTAGTGTCTCCATAAGTGTGTGATCCGATTCACCCTGCATATAGTTTTTTGCACATACTGAAATTTTTTTCCAAATTGCATGATAGAGCATGAATAGAATCTTGCAGAAATAGAATGAATGTCTGTATAACTGAGCATAGCACAAAGGCCTTAGGGAACTGAACCTTTAGGCTTGGGAAATTGACGGTGCTAACTAATCTGATGCAGGGTAGAGTGACAATGAGGAAGTTCAAAGGGAAGAACCCCCAATGGAAGGATTTAGTTGAGCCTAATTGTTTTATTCTGTGTGCATGTCTGCTAGCCTATGTTTGATCCTTGATTTGTCTTAGTTCTTCGATAGATTATCTGGCATCTGAGTTTGAAGTTTGTAGGAAAAAGGCATTCATGTCATACCCATTATTCCCATACACAACCCATTGATCATCATCTCCATGTTGTCACCCCCTTGAGCCATACAAGTATGCTATAGCAGAACAGGTTAGATAAGAGAACTGAAGAAAACTGTGAAAAATGTTACGGGAGAGTGCTCCCGAGAAAAGCTACAGAAATAACTGAAGAGCTGTTGGTTTGCTTATTAAAAAAAAGAGAGAGAAAAAGAAAGAAGGAAGAACCCAAGAAAAGATTTGGAGTAAAGAACAGCATGAAGTACAAGGTTCAAGGAAAAGCACTCGGCTGAAGCCAAAAGAATTATCTCCCAGATCTGCTATAGCATCCACCTTCCTTTTCCATCTCGCAACACTAGGCCATCCTCACATTACAACCCAAGAAGCCCTTTGGATGAACGAATACTCAGAATGTTAGGAAGTAAGCTTAGAACTTTGACAAGGCTATGGATCTCCTGGGCTCGTTTGACAAGAGAGAAACACAAAAAGCCCTGGGTGAGCGAGTGTAAACACGAACTTGAGAGCCCCTGGAGACTTCTTCATCTAAACAATACCACGCTTCATGAGCGGTTGGCACTGGGCAGTGGGATTGCCGAATAGGGGATGGAAACTGAAAGCAAGCATGCAAGCAAAGTTATACGGACAGGAGTACTACGGTTATGAGTTTTTGTTCGCTTCATCTTATTTTTTCCCAGGAGTGCAAAAAAGCTAAGTGTGGGGGTATTTGATGAGCACAAATAGTACCATGATTTCCCTATATTTCTCGATGAATTGAATGTTAAATACAAGCTTAACTGCAGATAATCTAAGCAAAAAGGCATACATTCATGGTATAGGGACTAAAGAATAGGAATCATTTGCATGTGCTAAGAATGGAACAATTTACTATGTTTTTACGGGAAATCGTATAGCAGAGCAGATACGATGCTATAGCATTCTGACAGCGATTCGAAGTGCAATACAGGGCATCCCGAATGCTATAGTAAAGTAGAGGATGCAATGATATGCGACATATTTTCTAACTTTTTACCCAGATGATTTCAGGAATAAAATAAATGGAGATATTGACAGATAGGTTGCTGACGTAATGGAATAGAAGATGCGGAGGATCGGAACTAAAAGATTTGAAGAATCCTGTATAATCAACAAAAGCAATCTACTCGAATCAACAAAACTTGGGTTTCACAAAAATATGTGAAACCTCGAGGTTTATTAAGAAACCTCGAGGTTTTGGGCTTCCAGAGAAAACACGGTTTCACACCAAGTTGTGAAACCTCGAGGTTTACATCAAAACCTCGAGGTTATGCCTTGGCGCCAAACTGAAAATTTGAAATAAAATGTAAAACCTCGAGTATTGGCAGAAACCTCCAGGTTTTCGGCTTCCAGAGAGCTAATGGTTTTGGTGTGTTTGAAAACCTCGAGGTTTCCATATAAACCTCCAGGTTTGTGTTTTGGGTCAAAACAAAGAACTTGGTCGTTTGGGTAAAACCTCGAGTATTGTTACAAACCTCGAGTATTGTGGCTTCCCGAGAGCAAATGAACTTGCACTCATTCTAAAACCTCGAGGTTCCTTGAGAAACCTCCAGGTTTGCTTACATCATGTCTCTACTGGGTTTCACACACAATGTGAAACCTCGAGGTTTCTGAGAAAACCTCGAGGTTTGGAGTAAGCCAGAGAAACCTTCGTGATTGCATCATGAGAAACCTCCAGGTTTTATGATAAACCTCTAGGTTTGAGGTTTTGGCCTTAAATCTTTTTCAACCTTAAATGGCCAAACCTCGAGGTTTGTGAACAAACCTCCGGGTTTACGGGGCGTTACTGAAATTTGAATTTAACAATTTTGCTATGCCTTCGTGTTTGATCTCAATGCTTTCCATGATTAATCTCTATTGGTACTAGATATGTTTAACCATCTTTTTGGTGAGTTTCGCATGCATTAAGGAAGGTTTTCGAAGGTTTAAAGCAAAAGCAAAAGTGATGTCGAACATTAAATGCTCAACCCGAAACTTGCATTCTTTTGGTTAATCAATCTGCACACGGTTGCAAAGCATTAAAGAATGATTTCTACATCTAGCAACATCATCTCCAACGGATTAATTTACAGAGAGTCAACACTGACCATCCAGCCAGCTGGATTAAGTGAGCTTTAGAGAGAGAAGAAGACCTAAGCTACTTCATCTTCTGAAGAACATCTTCAACGGTCTTATATCAAATACAATGGTCTATTAATGCTATCTGGCTATAAATAGAGTTGCATTCAATTCTTCTCAACCACTACAACATCCAAAAAAACGAGCAAGCATTCAAGTTCTTCAACTACCTTTCCGTTTTCACCGTATTTGTCTTTTGACATTATAAGCTTCGGTGTTTATTATTATCCACTCTTAGAGAGAGTTTTTATCGTAATTCATTTATTGAAAAGAATCACAAGTCAAGGGGACTTGGTGATTTGGGAGTTCATTGATTACAACTTGTAAGGGGAAGTGAGTTCTAGAGAGAGAACTACTCTTTAAGTACGAGTGTGTAATCTTTGTGATAGTGAAAAACCCGAGAGTCCGGGGACTAGATGTAGGTCAAGTTGTTGAGACCGAACCAAGATATAATTCTACGTGTTCAGCTATTCTTCCCTTTACTCTGTTCATCTCGTTTTTGTTGTCTAAAAACGGAAAGAGCTTTTTCAAAAGTTTTTAAAATACCCAATTCACCCCCCTCTTGGGTATATAGCTCCACTTACACCTCGAGAAACAATGTTTGCTAGGCAGCCCGTGCACGGCTTGACCTATTCTATTAGGCTTCAGGAATGGATCTACCTCTCATAACCATAAACACCCTGAGTGTAAAGCAGGTTTGACTAGAAAGTTGCCATAGGAATATGGAAGGAGTATAGTTAGTATCATATGTATCGACGTGGAAGCTTCGGTAGATAATAGAGGTGGGTTAACCAAATAGTTGTGTAGTTGGTAGCTATCTTTGTAGCAATTGCGGAAGCCGCATGCGGTGTAGATGCTATAGCATTGGGTAGAGCAACCGGGGGATTGATGCACCTAAGGACGATTCGAGTCCACCTAACCTCTTACCGATATCTTCTCTCGTTTAAAGTTATTTTGTTTACATTTGTTAGTAGCATAATTGCAAAATCCCTCAACCTGATTTATTTACTTTTTGCTTTCACAACTGTTATAGCATTTGCGCGTCACTCTCGGTATCTCAGTCTCTATGGGACGATACTCTACTTACACTTTATTACTTGTGTTCACTTGCCATCAAGGAAATCAACCAACATGGGACTATGTGATTATGTGTGTGAAATTCTAAATTTTGAAATGTCTAGGCTAGCTTACTGCAATTTTAGGCAACATAGAAATTTTGAACTTTTTAAGCTTGTAATTAGAGCATGAACAGACACCTATAGCAATGGAGCAACTGTCTGAATGAATTGGTAGAATATAATTTTCTTAAGGGAAATAAACCATTTAGGCTTGGGAAACTGACGGTACTAGATTAATCAGTATAGGGCAAAGTGACAGTGAGGAAGAGTAGAGTTGAGGCACATGGAAGGAAATTTTGAGCCTAATTTTTCATAATTCTGTGAGCATGCCTGTTAGTATTAAGAACTTTATTTGGTTTGTCTGATTTCTCTGGTTTTGATATCCTGCATCTGAATCACACTGCATAGGACAAAGGCATTCAATTTTCACCCATTGATTCCATACAAAAGCCACTATTATTATACTACCATTGTCACCCCTTTAAGCCACACATAATGCTATAGCTGATACTAGACAAGTAGCTAAGGAAAATATAAGTATTGCAAATTATGTAGCATACCACCCATAGTACCAAAATCTTGACAAGGTGATGCAAAAAAAAAAAAAAAAAAAAATCCTTTTAACAACATTAGGCATCACCACTGAGTAGGGCATGTTAAGACACAACAACATAACTACGTGTTGTAAAGACTTGTCAGGCACCATGCTATCGCATGTTTTCATCTTCAACAAGCCATCCACACATTGCCCCTACACGCATTACAACCTGAAAAGTCCTTTTGATGTAATTAAGTTCAGCTACTGGGAAGCAACCTTAGAAATTTTACAAACGTATAGAACTTCTAGGCCAGCACGATAGAGAGAAACAAATCCTCCTTATGTGAGAGAGCGAATATACACGTCATCTGAGAGTCTTTTAAAGCTCCCTTACCAGAGTAATGCCCTGCCTTTTGTTCACCAATACTGGGTAGTGGGATTGTTTACACGAATAAGTTGAACTTAAGATAATGAAAGGATAATTGGTTCCGAAGTCAAGTGCACAACTGTAAGTTTATGTTCTACTCTAGACTTTTTCTCTTTAAGTGTGAGGGAGTTTGATGAGTAATATTTATGTCATGTTTTCCCTATCTGTTTTGACTATTTTGAATGCTAAATCTGAGCTTTATTGTTTCCTGTCTGATAGAAAAATTGAGAATTTGTGCACATAGGGAAATAGAGGATGGATCCTATAAATTGTTGCAATCATATCATTATCCTGCTCATGTGCATAAGAAAAGGACCACTTTAAAGTTTTTTTTTTCGTGAAAGTGCATAATGAAGCTGATACAATGCTATAGCATATCGTATGCCCACATCTGCGGTGCCAATATAATGCGACCATTATGCTATAGCATTGTAAATGATATAGAATTGTACATTAAGTTATAATAACATGTCCTCACGAGTTTTCAGGAAATTAAGACAGGTCATCCAGGCGCTCTTAAAGATAGTGATTGACTCAAGCCGAATCCAGAAGATGCGGAGGATCGGAAGAAAATTTGAAGAATCCCATGGTATTTAAAGAAGGATCAATCAACCAAATCTAAGATCTTAAACCCGATAGATTTGGAAGACCCAACTCACTGGACGTGCGGTCAAGGAGACCTAACTATAAGAGGAAAGCGCAGCAAAACCTAGAGAGGTCGAAGTCGTGAGAGTCAAGCAATCAACATAATTCACATCCGACTGAACTCACACCAAAAGAACGAAAGAGACGACCGACCGAGAGGACAGTAGACCAGACCAAATTCTTCCTTGGAGCATGACGGAGCATAGAAGACGTAGAGACATCATGTGACAAGACACCTCTTACACCGTCAACCTTCTAATGAGTTCCCCTATTTTCTTTGTTATTTCCCTTTTTATAATTCTGCCATGGGCTGTTCACTGCTATTCTGCTTTGTTTGTCCCTTATCAGTCATCAACTAAATTCCATTTGGTTGAGTGAGGATGGATTTCTGAGCTGTATAATGAACCCAATTTGCTAGTTTTCATTTAAATAAATTCAGTTTGTTTAACAGTGTTTTAATTCATAGCGGATTAGCAGATGCTAAGGGTTATTTCTGTGGTCTTGGATTACCGGATGTGAGTCAAGGTTAGACTTTGTTAGACAGTGTTTGTTGGGTGAGCCCGTGCATGGCTCGACCTAAAATGTAGATGCTAGGAATAGATTTACTGCGCATAACCAAAACACCTAGAGCTAATTGGACAGACTGAACTAGAAATCGCCATAGGAATATGGGAGAGTAAGACGAGGACTATATTTACAAGATTGTGGAAGCTTCTGTATAGGATAGTGGTGGGTTAACTGAATAACATTGTGAAAGATGGTTATGTTGTAGCATTGCGGATGCTATGCAGGATGACAACTATAGCAATGCATTGTATGCAGATTGGGGGATTGGCATGACTTAGGATGAAATTCAAGCTCAGCCTACTTTTAAACTGATATATTCCTTTAACTTCTAACTAACTTTTTATTTCACATTAATAGAAATAGCTAAAACAACCAAACCAAATATAATTTTCACACAACACACTTGTCATTTGAAATTGACATCACTTTCAGTATTGACAGTCTCTGTGGGATGATACTCTACTCATTCTTTATTACTTGTTCAACTGGTTCACTTGCCATAAGGGAATTTGACCAATACCCAATGACTGTATGCTTTATTGGGGAGAGAACGCTCGTAGGGAGACTTGTAATAAATATCACACTTTGAGGTTCACGACAATTCGGAAGGGGAAAAAGCAGAAGAAGAAACCAACAAAGATTTTAGGTTCTTTCCTTTAAAACCTCGCTTACAAAGATTGTTTATATAGTCTAAGACAACTGAGCATATGAGGTGGCATGAAACTAACAAGAACAAAGATGGTAAACTCAGACATCCATGAGATGTTGAAGTGTGGAAAGCGTTCAACTCAGACTTTTCAGATTTTGCGGAGGACCCTAGAAATGTTCTGCTTGCATTAGCAACCGATGGTTTTAATCCGTTTGAGAATCTTAGCACAACTTAGAGTATATGGCCAGTTGTCTTAATACCCTATAACTTGCCCCTGGATGTGTATGAAACAAAGCTCATTCATTATGTTTATGATCATTCCAGGCAAAAAGGCACCGAGAAATAACATTGATGTGTATCTCTAACCGATTATTGCGGAGTTGGTGGAGTTGTGGAATGTAGGCATCGGGATGTATGACTCGCATGAGAAGACACTGTTCAACTTGTGTGCGGCCTTGATGTAGACTATAAGTGGCTTTACTGGCCTAGGAAACATACCGGACTTGCATATCCAGCTTGCAATTTTGACTCTGACTCAGTGTGCCTTCCCTACAATCGTAAGTGGTGCTTCATGGGTGATCAAAGGTTTCTCGATGGTATACATAAGTTTAGGTTGCAACAAAATCATTTCAATGGGCAACAAGAAAAAAGAGGACCTCCTCAATGGATAAAGAGGACCTCCTCAGCGTAGTTGTAGGATGCAGAAATCATAGAGTAGTTGTAGGATGTTGAATTTAGGTATGGAAAAAAGAAGATACAGGAAAGGCCAGGATAAAGACTGTCAGGGCTTCTGGTTCTGCGCCTCAGCAATGGCGGACGATAAACATCTTCTTCACTCTTCCATATTGGAAAGATAATTTGCTCCGACACAATATGGATGTCATGAACATTGAAAAAATTGTGTGTGACAATGTGTTGTATACGATTCTAAACGAACTAGGCAAGTCAAAAGATCATCTTTAAGCGAGGAAAGATTTATGGGACATAGGAATTCATGGACACACATGGCTGGATGAGCATGACAAATTTCAACCAGCAAAATTCACCCTAACAAAACCGAATAAGGAAATTTTCCTCATGACGTTGAAGAAAATAAAAGTTCCAGACGGGTATTCAAGCAACATTTCACAATGTGTTGATGTGCAGGCTTGAAAGGTTGCTGGGCTGAAGAGTCACGACTCATATGTGCTTATACAGTAGTTACTTCCGCTAGCCATAAAAAATATGCTACCTCTCGATGTGTCGATCGTTTTGGTTGAACTACGTTCTTTCTTCCACAAGTTGTGTTCCAAGGTTTTGATTGTGGAGGAGCTCGACCAGTTGCAACATAAAATCATTCTTACGCTGTGTCATTTGGAGATAATCTTTTCTTCATCCTTTTTCACAATGATGGTTCACCTGACAGTACACATTGTTCATTAAACAAAGCTTGCTGGCCTAGTTCACTACTGGTGGATGTATCCTATTGAGAGGTACTCATTTAAAATTAGTTACTTCAACATTACTTCCTAGTCGCATATTTTGGCATTGATATATCGACATTTTTCCTTCTTTATTTTATAGGTTTCTTGGGAAACTGAAATCTTACGTGAGGAATAAGGCGTCTCCGGAAGGTTCAATAGCAGAAGGTTATATAGAGGATGAGGTTTTGTATTTTTGTTCAAGGTACTTTGATGATATTGAGACGTCTTTCAACCGACCACCTCGTGTTGACGATTGTCCAGAGCCAAAGCCATCATCAACAGAGTTGTTAATCCCTCATGTTGGTAAACCAGCTGACAAAAGTAAGAACTTCAAACTTACGACACTTGAGAAGTTTCAAGCATATAGACATGTCTTGATTAATTGTACTAAAGTTGAACCCTTCTTGCAGTAAGGATCACACATAGATATATGTTATCCTATATATTTCCTTACATTTTATACTTACATTTCATGATCGTCATCACATGTTTAATTATAGGGAATTCAGGAGTCATGTGAAGCATCAACTGAGGATCCGTTCATAGACATCCTCTGAAATTGATAGAAAGATTCATAGAGAATTCCCGGGTTGGTTTACAAGGAGAATACTAAATGACCACAACCCCTACTCACCAGAATTCAGAACTCTCGCACTCGGCCCGCTTGACCATGCCTAAAGATTTACGACATACAATGTCAATGGTTTTAAGTTTTTCACCATTTCACGAGATTAGGGATTGCTAACCCAAAACTCAAGTATTTATGGCACGTTTGGGATAAGGAGTTATGCGAGTAGCAGTGACGGGAACATGCAGTTCAGTGACATCCCGTATTATGGAAAGTTGCTTGATGTGGTTAAAATAAATTACCAAGACCGTTTCACCATGACGTTGATCAAGTGTTTGTGTGCAAATACGACAACATCCCGGGGACTCACGACTGACAGCTTAGGCATCACATTAGTGAATTTCTCTTGGCCTATTCACACTGGTCAGTCTGAAGATGATGAACCATGTATTCTTGCCTTAGAGGCACATCAGGTTTATTATGTCGCCGATGAGAGGCACATGGATTGGAATATGGTGGTTCACTTAAAGCCTTAGGACCTTTACAACATCGGAGATGGGGATAACGTTACCTACGAGAGTGAGCCGTTCCAGCCCGCCAGTTTTGAAAACTTATTCCCAAACGACGATGACAATTTAGCTATAGTTTGATACGTTTGTTAATATATGTTTTATGAAATAATACCATTTAATTTAAGTTTAATTTGTGTTCAAACATATTAAACTCATAAGTAACATTTTCTCCATACTTTCCTTGTAGGGATGGCAACAAAGATTGAGATAAAAAATTATGCTTACGATAACATATTTAATCTGTAATCTTCTTTTTTTTTTAAAAAAATCATACTAGGATTTGTAACGATTTTGAAACTGCTACAAAATAAACTGAATTGCTACAAATTAAATATTGTCGCCTTAACCGCTACTGACTCAAACCGCTACAAAAAATGTCATATCAATTGCTACAAGTGTTACGCAGTTATCAATATAAATACCCCCACCACACCTCATTTTAAATGCTTCAGCTTGGATTTCTACACACATTTACTCTCGGTTTCTCTCATCTGTCTACATTTTCTCAAGAGGGTAAGTGTTTGAAGACGGTAAGTGTCATTCAAGCGGATCAAATATGATGATCATTCAAATATTTCTTTTTTCTTTAACTTTGTGGTACTAATTTTTTTAATTCACAATTTTATGAACATTTTTCAACTTTCCTTCCACTTTCACATACATTATTTTCAGAGTTAAATATTATTTAAATGAAATCATAATTAGTTGTTATTATACCTACACATTATCATTTTTTACACTTATATAATAATCATATATAATCAAATATCATATTTTAATATCAACTATTTTTACTAAAAATATAAATCATTTATATTACAATTATTAGTAAATAAATAAAATAATCTAAAACAACTTTTTTAATTTTTTAAATTTTTTTATTCATTTGGGTAGTTTCATAAATCGCTACAAATTCTCACGTAAAAATTTATCCTTCATTTTATAGAAGATGGAAAAAAATTTAAAAAAGGCGGCAAATTTTTTTTCCAAAAAAGTCGTGGGAATATTTTGTAACGGTTACATAACCGCTACACATTAATTTGAAACTTTGACACCTCTTTTGAAATTTCATCAAATTTTGTAGCGTTTACTAATTGTTGCCGCCATTTTTCAAGAATTTGGTGATATATTTAGTAGCGGTAACGTAACCGCTACAATGTTTGTTAATTTGATATTGTAGCGGTTTTTTAACCGCTACAAATTCTTCATACACGAGATCAGCCCAGCCTCATATAGTAACGGTAGTATGAAACTGTTATAGTTACAGTAGTGGTTAAGATATATGTGGTAGCGGATTGGTGTAACCGCTACAAAATAGCTTCCAACGGTGTATTTTGTAGCGGTTTTTGTAACCGGTACTAATGTCATCTATAGCGGTTAAAACCACTACAAATACGCTATTTTAACCGTTACAAATAGTCTTTTTTTGTAGCGTACTTTGGATCTCGAACAATACTTGAATTTTTTGGTTTCCCTTGCTTGACCTGAAGAAAATTTCCATGAACTTCTTACCGATTTGTATGTTTGTCAACTAGATTCATTTTTTTAATGAATTTACTCAAAGACTTACAATTACACGGTTGCACCATCTAGAGTGGTCCCTATGCGAAGTATATTAAAAAGTTTCTTTTGTTTGTAACAATTTTAGATTGGTATTTTTGCATTTTGGCATAATTTTGTGCTTATGTGCTTTTCTAGTTGTGTTTTTCTGGTGGTGTTTTTGAGGTAGGTGGAACGCAACATTTAAATCATTAGCTTTGTGGATTGAGTGGTACTATAAGAATTTATGTTTAGTGACACATTTATTGTAGGTTGAAAAAGATGAAAAGCATAAATGCGTTTTTTAAGAAAAAAGTAACTTCAGAAAGTGATATTTCTAAGAAAATCATTTCTAAAAGTGATGCACCTTGTAATGAATCTCATTCCAAATGTCGGAGAATTGAACATGCTGATGACATTATTATGGTCAAAATTAAGATTTTTGAATTATAAGCGTCCAATTTGGGAATATTCCGCTAATGAAGTTGATAAGATACAGAGAGCTTATTTAATGGTTGGGCTATATCAACCTCATCTCTCCAAATCTAGTTATCCCTTTTCAAAGGGAAAGCATCCTCGACGTTTTTAAGCTTCTTGGTTTAAAGAATTTTCTTCATGGCTTGAGTATTCACCTCGTATAGATGCTTCATTTTGTTTACCATGTTATCTTTTCACTACGAAGGTTAGCGAGTCACATGGTTGGGATGCCTTCACAATCAAAGGTATTAATAATTGGAAGAGAGTTCATAATGGAAAGGGTTGTGCTTTTCTAAGTCACATGGAGATGATCCTTGTTCACAACATAGCAATGCTGTAAAGTCATGTGCAAACTTAATGAACCAATCTTGCCATATTGATAAAGTTATGTAAGCACAAAGCTCCCAACAAATTGGAAAAAATAGGCCACATGTAAAGACTTCGATTGATGTTGTTCGTTTGCTTACTTTTCAAGGATGTTCTTTTAGAGGGCATGATGAGACTACTGATTCAAGAAATACTGGTAATTTCATTGAAATGATTAAGCTTTTCTTTTAAAAAATGCTCCATTCGACCACCAAGTACACATCACCTTTGATACAAAAGGAGATTTTACATGTTCTAGCAAATAAAGTGCAAAATCATGTTCAAAAAGATATTGGAGACTCTAAGTCTTGTATTATTGTAGATGAAGCACATAATGAGTCCAAAAGGGAAAAATAGCTCTTGTCTTGAGATTTGTTGAAAAAGATTGTTTCATAAAAGAGAGATTTCTTTTATCTTTATCACGTTCAAGATACATCATTTATGACACTTAAAAATGCTATTAGTGAAATACTCTCACATCATTGCCTTAATATCCAAAATATCCATGGCCAATGATATAATGGTGCTAGTAATATGCATGGATAGTGGAATAGATTGCAAGCATTATTTCTTAATGAGTGTTCTTGTGCTTATTACGTACATTGTTTTGCTCATCGGTTACAATTAGCCTTGGTGTCTACCTCTAAGGAAGTTTCTTCCACTTATCAATTCATTCTGAAATTAAATTTCATTATAAATATTATCACTGCTTCTTCTAAACATCATGATCAATTCCAAGCTGCCCAAATTTCAAAATTTAAACATTTGCATGCTACTATTGAGCTTGAAACTGGTAGAGGCTCTAACCAAGTAGGCACACTAAAGCGGGTTAGTGATACTAGATGGGGTTCTCATTTCTATTCTATATGCAGTCTTCAACGAGGGTATAATGAATATTGTTCAGTGCTTGAAAAAATTTATAGTGAAGGCTCAAATTACTCTCAAAGAGAGATGCTACTACAGCTTATAAGATGATAACTTTTTTGAGTTTATCTTTAATTTACATCTGATAAAAGAGATAATGGGTATCAATGAAGTTCTTTGTCAGGCATTACAACAAAAGTCTCAAGATATTTTGAATGCTATGCAGTTAGTTTTAAGTACAAAGGAACTTATTTCAAGAATTAAGAGATGGTGGTTGGAAAAAAATGCTTGAAAGTGTTGTTAATTTCTTTAGACTTCATGAAATAGATGTTCCAGATTTTGATGCTCAATATATTGAAGGTTGTGGTTGTCGATAACATGATCAAATAACTATTGAGCATCATTATCATTTTGATATCTTCAATTCAACCATTGACTTTCAATTGCAAGAGTTAAATAAAAGGTTTAATAAGCAAACAATGGAAATTTTGTCACTTGGCTCTTCGTTAGATCCGAAGGATGGTTATAAAGTTTTTAATGTTGATGATATTTGTAGTCTTGCAGAGAAGTATTATCCTCTTGTTTTTCTGAGCATGATAGAATTAATTGGAATTGTCAATTGAAGCATTTCCATAAAGACATTCCAAAACATTCGAGCTACAAAATTTGTCTTCAATTTCTGAATGGTGTCAAGGATTGGTCAAGACAAAGGCAACTTCATATCATTTGGCTGATAGACTAATTCGTCTTATCTTAAGACTATCAGTTTCATCAGCAAGTAGTGAACATGCATTCTCAGCAATGAAAATTGTAAAAACAAGGCTTGGAAACAAGATGGAAGATGACTTTCTTGCAAATAATTTGGTTGTGTAAATTGAAAGAGAGATTTTTGAAACATTTACTACTGATTATATTCTTGGAGATTTTGTCAATTTAAAAGAGGGCGTTGTCTACAATTTTAGGTATGCATTTTTCCTTTGATTATATTTAAATAATTTTATTAAAGTTCATTATACATATAATTAGTATGGTTGTGTTTGTGATATCTTTAGGTCAATGTTTGATTCATTACTCATTGGACTGTGAGAGGAAAGTAAAATTCTTGTTTGAGATACCTACTGAAAAGGTTACTATCATCTTATATCTTGCTTTGATTTAAAATTGTCGGTTAGTATTTATTTTTATTTTCAATGTTATGTCATAATATTTAGTAAATAATTCAATATATTTATTTTTTAACCCGAGCTAATTTTTTTTTTTGGTTTCGCCACTGGTTGGTTCCCTTAAGTAGATGCATTATAATCACATTGCTGGGACATATGGATAAGAATTATATTACAACATGTGAGAATATGGATAAAAAAGTATTATCATTTGCCCTTACCTCGAATTGGTTTCCCTGCTCGTCCTTTGGAGGAGGAGGGGAGTTTGAGCTTATCCGTTCGATTAGATTTGGATGGTCTAAATCTTTTTTTATTTTTTATTTTCTTATCTTTTTTATTTTTAAATGAAAAAAATCATTTTTTTCAAAAAATGTTAGTTAAGATATTATCTTTATTTTAGAATCTCTAACCATTATTTTTTTTAAAAAAAAAAAAAAAATCAAATCTGGACCATCCAGAGCTAGTCCTAACCGGTCCATAGTTTTCCTCCACTTGTCCACCCACTCATAATTGCCGTCCATGAAAAAAATGTTTTTATATTAATTTTTTTATTAGGTGTGATTTTTGTATATTATCTACACTCAATCTTGCTCTTATTGTTTGAGCTAAGCTTCCTAAAATTTTTATTTTTTTCCCTAATATTTTTAAATTAGAAAGCCGAATATCCAATAGGTGCACTTCAAATTTTTCTCATGTATTTATTAACTCGATAGAGCATCGTTATTGAAACAAAAGTGTTGTGCATTTGGATTATCAATTTTGACCATGTTATTGTTATTAAAAAAATTGTTTTCTTGATTGTTATGTAATAATTTATGCTTTCCAATATTAATTGATTCTGTCTTGTGAATAATTGTCAGAAATATAATGACCCATTGTTATGCTACGATTGATACACACTATCAGTGTCTTTTTTTTTTTTAATCATTTGTTTACACTCATTGAGCTTTGTTTCTGTTCCTTTAGTTCCTCGATGTCTTCTGTTGGACGATATGTATTTTCGCCGTTCTCGACACGTACTGATATAAAAATGAAATTCAAGGTAAAAAAAAAGTGATACATATTGTTAATTATTCACAATGAAAGCATTTTTTCAGCAATTTTCTCTCATTTTTCCCCATGGTTTTCCGGATAAAACTGGATATGGAACCGTGATTGTACTTTAGTTTTTTTTTTTTTAGTACGATTGAACCATATTTTTGTTTGTGATAAAAAAAAAACCATATTTTTGTTTTTCTACATTGGCGAACCTTCTAGAGATGTGGCTCCTCCTAACCACAAGTACTGTGTGATGATTAATTTTGCATATTACATGACTTTCATGCAAAGTTTCATGAGGTTGAAAACAAAAATTTTGTTTAATCGTTGCAGAAACCCGTAACTCCTTATATGGTCCTCATGAATTATTAACTTTAACTCATTACGCTAATTAGTTATTAATGATTAATCCGTAACTCTTTACGGTATTCATGAGAATTCATAACAATTTATAATATTCATGAGTTTCAGGATTACTCATTAAAACAACTATTGAGGTTTAAGATAATTTGATAAAACGATTATTGGAGATTAGAATTACTTTAGATCACTCGAAGACTTCAAGGTTGTTTATTTCCTCTAATGTTGATCCACACGGCTATCCCCGATTGCAATGAGAACTCCTTCTCTTGAAACCTCCCGTTCCTTGGATGGTTGCTAGGCGAAGACAAGGTTGAGTTTTGGTTTCCTTGGGTTTTTATCTTTTCAAGAAGATGATGGTTTCTTAGGATTAAGTTAAAGATAGGATGAACAAAGTTGGTGCCTTTTCCTCTCTAAACCTTTGGTAAAGACTGAAATTTAGAGAGCATAAGATAATAAAAAAAGTCCAACCCTCCCATTTTTATAGCCTTGGTGGGCCAAAAATTCCTAGTCCTGATTGCCTTAGGAATTTTCAGCTTATGCATTAAAAAATGGGTTTTAGGTAATAAGTCCACTACTTGTTAACCAAGTCACATTAAATTCACATCTTCATTCATTGATTGAATTTAATATGATGAATCATATTCATATCTTGATTGCTGGATTGATTTAAGATGATGGATCATATTTATTTCCTTTTTTTCCTCAAAAAAGGTCCATAAAAAGGGCACATAAAAAATCGGCATTATGTGCTCACAAGAAAGACCCAATCCAAACTTGATTTGGAAAATCTAAATCATAATGAATTAAATTAATATCTTGATTGAATAATAATTTAAGATGATGAATCACATTCATCTCTTAAACTAAAGTTTAAAATCATTTTAAATCAATCCTCATTTATTATTTCTCCTATCTTCATCCAATCGTTATTGGATATTAATATATATATATATATATATATTAGATAATTCAGAATTATCTTTTACAACCTAACCTTTTGAATTAAAATTAAAATTTTAAACTTAAAGTCAAAATTCGAATTTCAAATTCAACTTGGCCTAAGACCCTGTTGGGTCTTCCAACACATTTGAGCTCTTTTGTGGAGAAATTGATTTCTCACTCAGGACCATATATGTGATGCCATTTTCTTATTGGGCTTGAGTCTCACTCAACCCAATTACACCTTTACTCTTGATAAAAGCCCAATAACAGTTATTGGCCCAAGTTTTCTAATTTTAAACAATCGGGAATAACCTTTATGTGTGACCCATTAGGCCCTAATTAGTCATTGAGATAAATAAACTTGGACCAATTAAAAACCCCTTTAACGTGCCCAATTTATTTAATGAACTCATAAGACACTAGCAATGCTCTATGGCCCCAGAACTCATTGAGTTGATCAAGTGATCTACCTTTTATATTTGGATACCGTGCAGACATCATCCTTTACATCGTTATTCACATTTAGTCGAGAGCAAAGATAGAGTATCATTTCTCTTAATTGACTAAATGTAGCTATTTCATAGAACTAGGAATATTCTTATATTAACTCTATAACGGATCATGGCTTTTCATGATCACTTGTTGTGCGCACAGACTCCCGAGTTAATTAGAAGCTATCCAAGCTCTACCGGTCTTGTGAATGACTAATCCCTTATAGTGGACTGTGACTCCTCTCAGCATGTCCATCTATACTCATGTAGTCGAGTTACACCTAAGAGTACACTGTTCTCACCATTTTCAAGTGGATAGAGTTGTACGGGCAAAGTATAACCCTAGGACATAGTGCTCGGTGACATCCTTAAGTCTAAGACGATCTGCACTACCGAACGATGAGAGAATTTACATATCCAATAATACTCTCTACAATGAATCTTTGTGGAGTCACTCGGCGAGTCAATTCGGTGCTATCTGTTCTCCAACAGATCCACCCACGACATCAGCTAAGACATCTCCATGCATGTATTCCATGAGGTCCTTACCTTATATTTCTATACAAGTAGATGATGTTGTACTAGTCTTATTGAGATCATCAATGCCCTTTCTTGGTAATTCAAGACTAGGAACAAGTTTTAGGCAATAGATATCCAGTGTTCTTGAGTCCTCATGATCATGATCTCTATCATTGATCCTCAAGAATAAAACATGTTCTATTCCTAGGGCTTTTATCTTCAAACGCATATTTACCTTAAAATAAAGACGAGACATAAATATGATAAAGATAAAATATGCTCATTTATTAATAATGAAATACTACAACATAGAAATAGTGTTGATCTGTTCTCACATATTGTCTCTAGGCCACCTAAATACTAACACTGTGAGCGTCATATGCACAGAGGTCGTCCCCGTTCAAGAAAGCTTGTGGAAGTTCAACCAAAGTATTGAAAGCCATCTGATAGCCAATCCAGGTGGGTGAGGATGACTTGAAGTTTTATACTTAGGTTACTGTTAACCTTTTTTCTTGATAGGTTGATTGGTTCTTCCTTATTCTCTTCCTTGACTTTGGTTTTGCCATCAGACACCTCTGTTTGGTTGTTCAGAAATATAAAGGAAAATAAATTTATAAAGGTTACTTTTTTGTCCTCCTAATGAACATGACTGTGATCCCTTGATCTTTAATCCTTTAATATTAATTTTTGTGTTTATCCTGGACAAAAAGGAAATGTTTGAAGTTAACTGTCTTATATTCCTTGTTCTGAGTCGTAGGCGCAGAGAAAAAGCCGTATTTGTTGTTCTTCTGTCACAATAGACTTGATTTAAACATGTGAAATGAAGGAGCTTGGACTCGAATAAAAGTGAAACTGGCACTTTCTGCAAGTTTCTTAGAGCGAGATCGGAAGAGGTGGTTGTTGGGGGGAGAAATGGTGCTGATATTTCTAGGAAGAAAAGGGTCAGAACACGTTGACCAAGGCAACTCTCTCCTCTAGGAAATTCTTGCTCTTAATTTAATTGCTCATTTCATTTTCTTAATTAATCTAGAAAATCTCCCCACCCATAGTCTAGTGTATAAATCATGGAACAAAACCCAGAGTGACCTGCTAATTAGAGCAAGTCATACTGTTTCATTTTTCCATGAGCTGCCCTATGTAGAATCTACCATAAATTAGTGTTCAATATTTGTGCTGAATTCATGGTCAAGTACTTGTTCAATTCATAACGTTTCAATAATGCTTCGTCCCCCTTTTTGGATGTTATATATAAGTGCAATGTATATGCGCGCGCGCACAGATACGAGTGTGTGTGTGTGTATATATATATATATATATATAAAAGCCCTACTATATATATTCATTATCACCAACACATGGCATGTAACACGACTCACGATTAATGTCCCCATGGCTAAAAGGCTCAACCGGCTGCAGAATGAGCTCGCAATGTGGGGACAAAAAGAGGATATCTTACAACTTTGCCTGTTTGCCCCCAACATGATACATGACATGTCTTAAAAGCAAGCCAGCTTCATGCCTTCAATTTTACTTCTCTTCTTCTTTTTTCTTTGACAAAATCCTATTCTTATTATATATTTTTATATTTTATTTGAGGTTTTTGTCTTAATAATTGAACTTAAAAGGTCTCTTTTGTGATTAATTGTAACTAAGAGTAAATATATTAAATTAGAACTAAAACGGGCAAAATTGTTAAAATAATTGCAATACTCTTAATAATTGACTTTTGAGAATATTTGATGTTGATTTAATTGTTCTTAATTGTAGGTGGTTGAAAAATTGGATTAAAACTGAAAATGACAGTTTGGGCCTCAAATTTTATAAATGACAGTTTAGTCTCACAAATTTAAACAATGACAGTTTGGTCCCTAACCAAAGCTTCTGCGTTTTGACAAGTGATTAAGTTACAGTTTCAGAGCCTCGACACATAACAGAGCAGAGAAGGCCGACAGATTGAAAGAGATTCATCACCTTCAATAACCACCTTGACCTTGACCTTCCTAATCTTCTTGTTTCTTTCATATCATTAATTCCATCATCATTCCATTTCATATTTTCAAGAAAAATCCCAAAAAGAATTAGTTTAGAAATATAAGTTAATTTTGAATTGCAAAGAGTAGTTGGTAATTAGAAGATCAAATCATTTTTATTATTTTATGTCAATCATTGTTCCTTGGTAATTAATAAAAGGCTTTTCAAGAGATAATTCAGAATTGCACGCTTTAATTTTGAAAAGATTGCCAAGACATAAAGCCGAGAAGGCTATCTTCATCACTTCATCCTTCCAAATAATGTTCATCGGGGAGAGATGATAGAGTCCGTTAGGCTAGTCTCCAACGAGAAATTGCTGGTTTTCTTGTGACTCATGAGAGGAGAATGAAGGACAGCTGACGTCATCAATAGCTTATGCATGCGCTAAGACACACATGTACATATGCTTCTTTCAGTTCCTTTCTTGGTTTTTTTTCCAAGCATGCCTATTAAGTAAGAGTGAAAAATGGAATAAACATAAGTATTATCAAATCATTTAATTAATACAATAGATATAATTAATGATGGGCATAAATGGAAAAACTATTAAATGTTGAGATAACTCTTATCTGCCTCTTATAAAAAGGACCAAGACAATTTAAATTTTAGGTTCTTATAAAAAATACCAAAGGGAGTCATTTGCAATTCATGGGTTATTCTTATATTGGCAAACAAAAAATTAAAACATATTATTATCCTTTTGTCACACACGAAAGATGTTAATTATACAGTTTATTAACAACAGGAACACGAGAATGAGATGAGATGTTAATTCAGGTCCTCAATCTTGCTTGAATCCTGAATTTTATTTTCTTGGCCAATGAATCATCATTACATATTCTTGGTTACTGGGTGGTTTCACTGTTGTAATTTTGTCAACCACTCACAAATTAAGGTAGGATTTTTCTTCATTCTTGTAAATTCCAAACTCGGCACATTACAGCTGATTCTTATAGAAAACCAGTACATATTGGAGACAACTATATCAACTAATTGTTTGCATATATATATATATATAATTGTTTGCATATATATATATATATATATATATATATTTTTGGTGATTGGACAAGTTTGATTATACACCTACGGCAACTTATATTGTCTGATTTGGATCAACAATTAGGTAATGCAGATTCTGATTTTCAATTACCTTTCATTGAAACAGATCAGCTACCCCTTATACTGTTGTATTTAGCGTTCCATAATAACCATTTAGGTACTAAATAATTGATAATTTGCAGACAATGTTGACCGCAGCCATTAAGTTGAACATTTAATAAACATTTAGGTTATATTAAGACAATGGTGCAAATATATACCTGAATTTTTCAAAATGGTGCAAAAATGCCATGGCCATTAGAAATTTTGTGTGTATTTTTGTATCATTTTAGAAATTTCATGTATATTTTTGCACCATTTTCTTGGTTGACATGTTGGTTAAAAAATCAATATTAGTTGACTTAATGGCTGTGATATTTTTACACCGTTTTAAAAACTTTATGTATACTTTTGCATCCTATAAAAGTTTATGGTGTCTGGTGCTTCTGGTAGAATAGTTCATGGTTTGATTTACCCCTTAACTGCAAATGAAATATACAGGTTAGCTAATATCAGTGGGTACAATGTTCTCCCCCTATTATACTGCATCATCTAAATTCATTTCACCTTGACATACATGTGACCTTGGCCTGGACTCTTTTTTGGGCCACCTTCTAAGCCGAAATCCTTTGAGATATAACAGCATATGGACCCTTTGAGATATAACAGCATGAAAGTTAACTGTTATGGACCCATATATTGGGCCTAGTAAAAAAAGGGTATTTGAAATCCTTTTAAAATATATGACTAAAAATGACTAAAGTTAACAACTTGGGAGGCACACCCTGCCTGATTAACAGATTTACTACGACAAGGAGAGAAACCCTTGGTAATCCCTATAAATAGGGGTTACCCACCAGTGCATTCTCTTTTCTATAACAAACTGCACACACACCACCCCATTTAATGCCACCATCGTGTAGCATAGTGATCGAGATTCTGTATCTTCTTTCTAGGCATATAATGCACTTCAATGAGCAGTAAAACATAAGTATCTTAACAGCTAATTGAATCCTACATTAATATCTCAAATCCAGTTTCATTCAAATTTATGTTCCAACAATACTGTAATTAATGGTTTGTTAAAACAAAATGCGTTTAACCCTTGAAGGCACATACAATTATCAAAATTTTCAAAGCAGATTGGGAGGGTGAGGTCCAAAAATATTGGCCGAGTCTTTATTATATATGTTTAATAGAAACTTAAAGCCACTTGGAAAGCATTATTTATATTACTCTATAAGCTAGGAAGACTTATGTTGTGTGGTAGAAGCTGGTAAAATTCATCAAAGATCAAGTAAAATAATGAGTTGGTTGTAAGATGTTTAATGCCTAATATTCGTAAGTCACATGGCCAGTGTGGTTACTGCTGTCTATCACAATGCTCTCAGTCCAAGCAATTCTACTTCAGGGGAAAAATCAGTGTTTATGCTGATACCCCAATAAATAGATTGCGTCTCCTTTCATCTTCTGTTACATGTTGGAACACTCAACACTTTGTATTATATTGTGATTTTTTTGAAAAGCATTATTTTTGGGTTGAGGGTCTATGGCTTGTCATGCTCGTACGTCTGTAGCAAGATACATACATTTTCAGTACTAATACCTAATTACTGTCATTTAATTGCAAATTTTGATTGCTTTAAACTGTCAAGAATCATCTTATTTATCTCCATTCGTATATTACTAACAGCTATGTAAAGAAAGCAGAACATCAGTGAAATTCTGGCATTATACAAGCTTAGTAGTTTCGGAAAAATGGTGACATCTTATTCCTTTGAGAAGACTAATGGGTGGTGTACTAAAGTAAGCTATTGCATTTCATTTAAAAGATAGTAACAATTCCAAAATAGTGGAATCTGTATGTAATCATATAACAAATATTTCATGATATTTATGAACAGTTTATCGGAATTCTGAATTATCCAGTCAGTTGGTGTTGTTATTATTATACAAAAAGAAAAAATTTATCAGAAAATAATAAAAATGCAAAGGAGGAGGATAAAATTCCCTTAAGTGAAGTAAAGGAAAAGAAGAAAACATGGAAAAAAAAGGGGGATAGAGTGAAGCATTATGATCTTTGCATATCCAAACTATAAAGAAACCCACTTGAAGGAATACCCAAGGAATCTAATGAAAGTTTTGCCCTATCCCCCGTTATTGAATTATCAATGAAACCCTTGAAAATGTGTACATTGCCTGAGTTTTGGGCCACTTATGTTTGCCAAAGTTTTTATTAATTGTCAAAAGAGACCGTTACAACTTCCATTGTTAAAGTGTGCCTGGTCATTCTCAAATTGGTAATAAATGTTGGTTTGTCTGTCACAGTGAATAGCTGGGAAAATGGTGAAATATGGACAAAAACTATTTGAATTTCATATGGGGAAATGCTTCTTTTTTTCCCTCTTTACCAAATTTTTTATTTTTTATACATCTGACAAATCCTATTTTTATTATATATTTTTATATTTTAATTAAGACTTTTTTTTTTAAATAATTATTGAGTTTAAAATACATTTCTTAAGATAAATTGAGATTGAGAGTAAATACACTAAATTAGAACGAAAAATGGTAAAATTGTCATAAAAATTATAATTACTCTTAAATCGTTGATTTTATTGAGTCTATTTGATATTGGTTTAATTATTTTTAATTGTAGGTAGTTAAAAAATTGGAGTAAAACTAAAAGGGTTAAAGGCCTAATTTGCCATGGAAGTTTTGCTAAGGGAGCGTCCAGCACCCGGAAGTTTTTTGGGTACCAAATTTGCCCTGGAAATATGAAAAAGTTACCAAATTTGCCCCGAAGTATGAAAAGGATACCAAATTTGCCCATCCGTTATTTTTTACCGTTAAGTTTAAACTAATGGCATGCCACCTCATGACACGTGGCATGCCACCTCATCAACCCAATAAAGTTAAGTATCATTTTTTGAAGTTTTCAATGAGAGCTCTGGAAGTTTTCAAAGAGCAATTTTACTTTGCAAGTCAAACGTATCAATTTTGCATTCTTTCCCTCATATTAAATTTGACTATTGAATGGTCAAAGGCCACACATGTCATGCCTTGAAAAGGCCGAACTTGGAGTCGAGAGAAGGAGATCCTTGAGATCTTGAGCTCAAACAATTAATTTGTGAAGCCGCCGGTCACAGGAAGCATCACTTATGATCTAAACAAATGATTAGTCTATACAAGCTGGGACGGCCGATTAAGCCCGAGGCCCTCGGGCCGGCCTGCAAGGACAATTTCAAATTTCGGCTTATTTTTGGGACCGGGGCTTAAACGGGCTCGGGCGATTTCCCAACTCTAGTCCTGTGACCGGTTCACAAATTCCGCCCTTGAGCTCAACATGTCAAGCATCTCCTTCTTTGGCTACAAGTTCGACCTTTACAAGGCATGACATGTGTGGTCTTTGGTGATCTAATAGTCAAATTTAATATTGGGAGAAAGAAGGGCAAAATTGCTACTTTTGTAAACTTCTGGGGCAAAATTGCTCCTCAATGAAAACTTCTGGGGTAAAATTGCTCCTCAATGAAAACTTCCAGGGCAAAAATGATACTTTTGATTGATGAGGTGGCATGCCACGTGTGATGAGGTGGCATGCCACGTGTGTACTCAGCTAAACGTAACGGTCATAATTAACGGAGGGGAAAATTTGCTACCTTTTTCATACTTCTGGGGCAAATTTGGTACCCTAAAAACTTCCGGGTGCTGGGCGCTCCCTTAGCAAAAATTCTGTGGCAAATTAGGTATTTAACCCAAACTAAAAATGGCAGTTTAGGGTTAGAATTGAAATTCGGCAGTTGGGTATCACGAGAATTTGAAAATACCATAATGGTCTTATCGAACCTACAATGTTTTTAGACAAACAATTAGGTCAGAGATCAGTGTGGGAGCCCGATGATTCAGAGCCAGAAGCGCCGTGAAAACTCTCTGAACTCTGAAGCCTGACCACCTTCATTCTTCATCTTGGTAAGCCTCCACCACCGTTCTCACGATAGTCACCGGTGACTTCCGCTCTCACCTCTACAGTCGTCGGCGGCCTCCTTCCTTTGCCACCACATACTCCACTGTAGCCCTCTCAACTCAGAGTTAGAAGTTTCAATGAAGTTGGAAGGAACAGAGGCATCATCCTTGTGATTCGACGGCAACCACCATTATCTTCACCTTACCTTCACCATCAAACTCCTTCAAGCAACCGCCATCGTTCACTGTCACCTACGACCCGACCTTCTTTGCCTCAAGCAAGCTCAGAGGTCATATTGAAACAGAGAAGAGTTGCAAGAGACAGAGTTCAGATTCGACCACCTCTTCTTCTTCATCGCCATCATCGGTGAGCTTCCCCACCGTTCACCATCACCTTTGCTTCTGTCCACCTTACCGTCTTCCAGCACCACAGCCCGTGGGTCCTCTGCCTCCTGGTTCATATTCAGCACCATTATTTCTTTAGTCATTATTATTCTGTCAAGCTTAATTGCTATTCTCCATGGTTGAGGCTTTGAAATTGTTTGGATATTTTGTTTCTTTGAGTGGTAGTGGCTGAAACCATTAATCCTTATAGCAAGAGGGAAATGACATGAATTTGGGGCTTCAATAGTGGAGGTTTTGCTCTTCCGTTTCTCTATTTCTACATTGCTCATGATTTCTAGATGAATTTTATAATGTAGGACTGATTTATATTGTTGTATTTAGAGATTGGATGTAGTTTGAACTTTTGTTAGATACTTGGCATTGTGTTTAATTAGCTTAATTATCATTTCTTTATGCTGGTTAGTCATTGAATTGATGATTTTGTAAACATTTTTTTGCTAATTTCAAGGTGGCTTCATTAAGAGTAAATGTGGATCTCCATGCCTGTTAAACTTTCAATTCTTTCCTCCTGTCAAATCAGCTTGCAAATGTTGATCTCCATTTTGTAGGTATTAACAGAGTATCTTCTTGCCTTAGTAACTAGTACAGTCACTGTTACAATAGCTAAGGTTGTTAGTGAGGCTGTCACCATATTGGTATAATATTTTGTTTTCCAATTTGTTGACATGAACATCATCCCATGTCTACCACCACCCTTTGGTCTGTCTTATTTCTAAAGCACCTAGTTGAGTTGTCACTTTGTGCTTATGTCATTCATGACTCGTGAAAACAAAAATACTTAAGTTGATTTCCAAATTACTAGACACAGATTGATGCATTACATTTTGATTAGTTTTTAGATTGTTGCATTTAGCTTTCTATAATTTCTTTATTGTTAACTTTCATGTTTGTGTCGGTTGCTATCCTATACTTTCATGATGAATTTACTTGTTTAACGGACATGGTCTCTTCACTATCATTGATGGTGTTAGTTTATTGAGTAAATACCCTTTCTGATCCCTAACAAAAAACACGGACCCATTTTGGTCCCATACAAAAAAATTGACCCTTATTCGTCCTTTTTATGGACTAAAAAGGGCCTTTTGGAAATTTGTGAGGGATCAAAATGTCAACCAATTGACCCTTATTCGTCATTTTTATGGACTAAAAATGACCTTTTTTTAAGAGACCAAAATGGGGATCACGTTTTTTGTCGTGACGAAAAAGGTTATTTACTCTAGTTTATTCAATTGGTACAAGTCATAAGCTCAGGCTCTTGTAAGCCATTTATGGTCATACTTTTCTTCCATCTTAATTTAGATCATTGTCAGCTAAATGATAGATATCCAAAACACTTAAATTATGGGTTAAGGTGCAATTTTACCAATGAAGTTTTTCGTCATGAGTGGCTAATGCAATTAAATTTTGAAGGGTGCAAAAGTAGACATAATTTTTTGAATTGATGCAATTTTAGCAATTTCATTAAATTATCCAAAACGTCCATTATAAAGCTAGAGGGAGATCAAATGGGTGCCACATCACAAAAGTAGCGAACATTTGGACTGATTTAATGAACTTACTAAAATTACACCATTTTTAAAAGATTGTGTCTATTTTTGTACCATTCAAAACTTAATTGTACTAGATGCTCATGGCAGAAAAACTTTGTTGCTAAGATTTCACCTTAACTATTTAAATTATAGACTCAGATCAATTCCATTTGGGTCACTAGTTTCTCTATGTAACTCTCTCTCATTCTCTCTCAATCTTTATTTTTTATGGCAGATACTGAAAGTTCCAAAAAGGTGAAGCAGGTGAAGAGGATGTGAGTGTGAACTTCAAAAGATTTGTCTATAAAGTACGTTATCCTGGATGAGATGGATGACCAAGAAGAGAGCACCTGATTTATCAAGCCATTATAAAATAGCACTGTTTAGCTTCAAAGTAAGTCACTTAAGGATTTACTTTTGTTGATGCTCGAATTTCAAAAAGATGGATTGATTCATGAAAGAATCTTTTGTTAGACCTGGCTATCACCTAAGGGGGTGAATTGGGTGTCTGATAAAATCTTTGGAACTTTGAAAATCTTTTCGCAACTTACTAAAAGTAGTTTGAATGACAGTAATGATTTATAAAACAATAAACAGTCATCCAAACATATATGCTGGGAATATAAGAGATAATGGAAGAGAATATGCAAACTGTAATTTATACTTGTTCGACCCAATCCTTGACCTACGTCCAGTCCCCAAGCTCTACTTGAGATTTTCAATCCACTATCCTCTTATTTAATCCAGGCACAAGAGAAACCTTTACAATCCCACAAGTTCACCCAGGCACTTGTGAAGCCAAATCTCTCACCGAGATACTCCCCCTTACACAATGTAAGGTTACAATTTGTTTCTCACTCAAGATCACCCAATCTTGAGTAACTCTCAGATAAACAGATATAATGTTTATAATGAATCTTCTCTCTTAGAAGTGAATAAGATAAACATTGAAGTATACTACAAATAATTTCACTCTCTTTGATGAACTATGTAAGCATTGAAAACAAAGTGTATATGAGATAAATGTTGGATTCAAAATGTTGGCATCTTGACAGTGCAAGCTCTATCTTTTCAACCCTGAATGCTTCTTCTTTTATAGGTAGAGATCAATATATGACCATTTGAAGATTCAATGACTGTTGGATAAAGGAATATAGCCGTTAGACTTAGATAGAACTAGCCGTTAGAACTTCGTTTTTCGAACCAGCTATGATATCAGCATTTACTTTACCCTTGATCTTCAGTTTAACAATATTTGATCATCTGAAACTCACTAACAAATTGATTAAACATAACTAAGAATAGTAATGAGTGATGATAAGAAGTAACTAGATCATACATGAAGATTTCGCAAATTCGTGAAAGCTGATTTCGAAACAGAGCGACACAAACTGGAGTTTGTTCAAGCAAATTGAAGTTTGCAACTGTTTCTCAAAAGCAAAACTGGAGCTTTGAAACACCAACTCGAGTTTAGTTCTTTCGAAATGATCATTGCGATTGAGCTTTGAAAAATACTTTGAAACAGGAGCAAACTCGAGTCATTAAGTGACAAACTTGAGTTTGACACTATTCATACTGAAAAAGAGTTTAAGTTCATAAAAGCTCAAACTAGAGTTTTCAAATGCAAACTGGAGTTTTCTTACGTTTAAAACAGTGAGGAGCTCTCTGTCTGCCACAAACTGGAGTTTGCTATATCAAACTCGAGTTTGCTTAAAAGATGAAAATCTTTGAAAACTCTCGGCCAAGCGCAAACTGGAGTTTGGCATATCAAACTCGAGTTTGCTTAAGTTTAAAAACATTGAAGTCTCTCGGCTTGACAGAAACTCGAGTTTGTTAATACAAACTCAAGTTTACATAATTTGTAAACTCTTTTGAAAGTTTTCTGCCTTTCAGAATGCCAAAATATTATCAACACGAGGGTCAATTTCCAGTGAGTGTAGCATCTTTGATATAGCTCCTAATTTGACAAACCTCCTATCCCCACAAATCTCTTTAAGTCTTCTTTCCAATGCAAAAAGAATCAGCTCCAAACTCATTGTATTATGTCTGTTATCATCAGATGAATGAAGGTTGTTCTTGACCAGTGATTTTGCAACATCCTGAACTGACCATCAACTTCAAAACATCATAACTCCTTCAATTGATCTTTTTTTTCTATGATATTGATGTTTTTGAAAAGGTCTTTGAGTTTAGTTTCAAATGGCACTGGCTTCAGCTCATTTAGATTTCTCTTTTGTGAGATACACTCAAAATACCAAAGATTAGTCTGCTTTTGTGTGGCATTAATTTCACTTTGTCAACTTCCACAATTCATAGATCCTTGATCTAAACTCCTTTGGACTTGAAAATTTGTCACAATGACGTATTGGGAGTCTAGTTTCATGCAAAATTAGTTTCACCTTAATCCAATTTCTAGTTTAGGAGATATCTTCGAATTACTAGACCTTGCTCAGGTGAAACATGAAACAGAGTAGAACAGAGGTGCAGATCAGCGCCGTATACTCGAGTTTGTATCTATAAACTCGAGTTTGCCTAGTCCAGAGACGCTAGAGGTGCTGAAAACACTACTAACTCGAGTTAGTTAGTGACAAACTCAAGTTTTGAGTCCCAAACTCGAGTTTTGTGTCCTTAACTCATGTTTTCTCATATCCGAGAAGCAAATCACTGCAGTAAGGTAGTAAACTCGAGCTGAAAGCTCGTGACTCGAGTTTGCTCATCCTGAACCTTATATTTGCTTATTTTAACTCTGAGTTGAGCCGTTCCAACTTTCATTTGATCGTGGAGACTTCTAGTATCAATCTAAGAACTTAAATAATGATATTCCATTCAGCAAGTTCTTCCTTCTTCAATCTCTCCTCTTCTTCTTGATTATCCCAAAATCCTTTGATAACTTCTTGCTTCTTTGTAGATTCTTCTTTCTGTAATCTCTTATTTCCTTCTTGATTATTCCCCATAATTGAACACTTTCTTTCTTCTCTTCTCTTTATCATTCTCCACAGTTCAATTTGAACTAATCTACATTAAATATAGTAATTAATCAATGTAAGAGATAAATTAAGTATACAAGCTTTTTGCTCTTACTAATGACATCTATATAAGACATCATCAAAACTAATCATATCCAACATCTTTAGAGTTTTTTGATATATTCTCATCTTGATCCTACCACACTTTGAACCAGTTGGTTAGTGTGATGAGATCCTTTTTGTATGTTAGCCTTGGGGTTCACAATAAAAAATTAACCAATAATTGCGTATAGGCAAACCTAGGATCGTTCTTTCTTCTCAAGGAGCCTTTTATTGATTCTTAAGTAATCTAAATGTCATGCAAATGTAATAAAAAAGGGGAAATTGGTTTTGGTTTTTTCAAATTAATAACTCAAAGAGAAATGCAATTTAACTAAAAGCTAAACTACTAATTTTATTTTTTGGTATTTTCTATGAAAATGAAATGAATGAGGAAATGCAATGGTCTGGTATGGAGTGGAAAGTATGAATGATGAATGCTCCTAGTAATGAAGAAAGTTACTATACTAGCTCAAAAAGATTGTGGGAGTTAAAAATTCATTAAGTCTTAAGGAAAACCTCAAGATAATTCTTGAATCTAACATTTCCAAGTAATACTAACTCCTACAAATATAGCTAACTACTACCTCTTAAGATATTGTTTAAAGCCACTTATTGTGCAATTGAAATAGATAAGTATAACTTGCTTTCTCTTGCGACACTCAATTGATCCAGGTCTATCATTATATCTAACACTAACACGTAAATAAACACAATTATCATTGAATCAATAAGGAAAGTACCTATATATAAATCCAACAAGTTATAAAAATCCAATCCAATCACATATGTTCAATCAACAAGATTATTCAAACAGTAATCAAGTCTCAACAGTACACAAAGATAATCTTAAAACTTAGGTAATCAAAATATACAAATGAGAAAAGGAATTGAACTAGATAACTTCCCTATATATAATTCATTGAGCATAAGTATACATCTCCATCACCAAGAAGAAAAAGAATTAGCCTCTTATTGCTTTAGAATAATCAAAGCTTAGAATTTGAGCACTCACTGGAAAATTCATGATCTTGTCAAAATCTAGAAAAGTTCACCGAGAACTCGCCGAAAAATTCAAAGTTTTGCTAGAACAGCAATCTCACCAGAACAACAGAGTCTCATTGGAAATAATGGAATCTGAAGGAAGGACGATCGAGTAATGATAGAGGGAGCTGTGGTCGGAGGTGTGGTGATGCGACACTCTCATTGTGATCTCTGAAGGTGAAGAATGGAGAAGATTTCTGGTGACATTGTGGTGGTGAAATCGGAGCTAATGGTGGTGAGCGACGAATGCAAGCCGGCGATAGTTCTTTGTTTTTGGTTTGAAACTCTATCCGACATGCCTTTGGTTCACGATTGCTCCTAAGCTGAATTTGAGCTCTCACCGGTGAGGATGGTAAGGGTGGAGTGATCGATGGTTTGATGCTCTGGTCTTTGTTTGAGCTCCTTGTGGCACTCTTGTGATTTTGGCTCTGTCTCAGGCTCTCAATGTTTTGCGATGGTGGCTATGGTGAAGAGAAGGAGCTATCCGATGACGATGAAGGTGGAAGTTGTCACCAGCAAGGAAGAATAGAGGTGAAGGAAATGATGGAAAGAGTGAAGGTTCAGAGATGTTCACGATGCTCGTTTGAAACTGAAGTGTCGAGCTCTGGAAGAAGAAGATCCTAGGTCAAAACCTATTTTGACCCAAGATCTATCTGAAATTTTCAAAAGTTCTTGTGTAGGGACTAAAGTAAAAATGTTTAAAATATTTGTGGGGCATAACTGAACTTTCCAAACTATCTAGGTACTTATCTAAAATTTTTGTCTAGTCCCTTTTCTTCATTGATTTCCAATTTTTAGAAATTATAGGGCACTTTTTTTGTGATTTTCCCTAGTCCTCAAAATATTAATTATGACCCTCCAAAATCTCCATTTTTCTTCTTAAACACCTACAATGCAAGATTAAACACAAGTTAGCATGACAAGTTCAACAAATCATTTGCATGAATAATTAACATTTTATGACCATTTTGCCCTGAATTACACTTAATTCAATACAAATGTCCCTAACTCACATTATTGCTTAATCATGCAATAATGTTCTAGGAAATGCTTTAAAAATCCCAAATATCATGAAAATCATATAAAAATATGGTTCAGTACATTGTTCTAAGGGATTATCTATATATTGCTAGTTTATTGTCTATATAATGCAATTTATTTTGCATTATTAATAATATCATGCCACCGATGCACCTAATAGCTCACAAATTGATGTCTCTTGATGTATATTTTGTTGCATTTTATAGAGAATTTTACCAATTGGTGTCTCCAGATATGTGTATTATGAGGGATTTCTAATTCTCATAAAATAGAGAGTACTTCATAGTATCTTTTATTAAAGATTTGGTTTTTTTTTTAAAAAAATATATATTTGGAGGGTTTGAATCATGTATGTTATCTACACTCTTTCTATTGCAGTCTCATATGTGTATATTGGGCTATCTTATTTGGAAGCTGAATGGATGGAGAAGAGAATACAAACTTCCCACATATAACAAACAATTATGACTTTGTATTTTGCTTCATTAATGTCACATTTTTTCTTTGAATTTGTTATGGACCCATATAATGGGCCTGGCAGATGTAAGGCCCAATAAGGGCTCTTTGTGGCAGAATCCCTCCTTAATCAGGTAAAGCGTTAATCACCCAATGATCGTGCCTATAATCATGCATAGTACAGGTAGTGTAGCAGGCATTTGTAGATCATGGAGGCGCAAGTTGCCTGAGGAGCATACGCACAGCCAGCAGACTGAAACCCTAGGTGATCTCTATAAATAGGAGGATACCCACCAAGTGCACTCTCTCCATTCTCTATTCAATTACTTACTATTCAGTCTCACTGTGCATACACCCCACCCCTCTGGCAAAACACCATATCCGTACAGTGATCACCAGACACTCATAGGTATCACTGGTAATCTTCTTCTCCTTGGTGTTTAACCAGTAGACATCTTGGGGAATATATTCGATCCAATATTAACATCCCCAGTCCTTTGAGGCTAGACATTTGTGTTCTACTCTAGAACATTGGTGCCGATTGTGGGGATCCATAAATTTCGATTCCCAAACCACTGAAAAACCACTGAAAATGGCAGTGAATACAAGAAGCCGTAGCCAAAACCTTCAAATATAGGACCGGTTAATACACACACACACACACACATATATATTCATTCTAGATTAAACACTTTATTCATTAAATCTTAGACATATCTAAGGGGCAACCGCCTCAACATCAAGAGCAAATGGTTCTGTATGAAGACTTAGTTGCTCCAGGGCATAATCATGTCGCAGAGGGGACAAAGGCCGAGACAGATGATACTACAGCCTCTCCGCTCCCTTAGAATCCGATTATCTAGCATGTCAACGCCCTCCTCTTGAGTTTCAAGTGGAGAACCCTGATATCTGCATGATACAGTGGACACTGGGTTCGCTAATCCAGTGAATTGAGGGGATGGATCATAACTATCTTCAAAGGCAGGAAGATATCCAACTTATTCAAGAGGATATAGACCGCCGTAATGCCCTCTGGAGGCAATAAGAAGGATGAAGAATGCAGCAATTGCTAGATGAGCATCTCGGACAGAGAGAAAACTCGGGTCTGAGTGGAAGTCGAGATGCCTTTGGCCCAAGACAAGCTAATATTCTCACCCATGACACGAATCGGGATGCTGCTGGACAAGCCGGGCTAATGCCTCAGCCTCTACCCATACAAGTGCTGGAGCACCACGTACAAATAATGCAGAGGAGAACTCGGCTGGACAGAACCGAGTTCATGTTCCCGGTAAGGAGACGTTGAGAATGCAATTGTTGGAAGAACGCATTAGGCAGCTTGATAATCCTACGCAAAACATTGGCCAAGATGGTAGCGATCCCAGTAGGGTTAGTAACACGATAGCCACAGAAGTTGAAGCTAGTCCCCAACAAGAATGAGGTCGAGGCCTTAAAGGGTGACAAAAAGGAATCCTAATAATGCTACCATGAGACTGTTAAAGAGAGCAAGGATGATCCATCCTCATCAACTCAAACTCCTAAAGCAGAAAGTTCGAGCAAAGGGAGAGCTAAGTTTCTAAAGAAGTCTGTCTATTTGGTAGAGTTGGACTTGTGAGATGAAGATAAAATCATGAGGGCTGAACCAAATGAAGAAATGGAAGACTTTTTCTTGGGCACTGAGTCAGGACAAACTACCAAAGTCGGCAAAGCATTGAACCCCGAGGTTCGTGCGGAACTGGAAAAATTTTTGAAGAAAAACAAGGATGTGTTCGCTTGGAAGCCATCCGAGATACCCGGAATAGACCCCGACTTCTGCTATCACAAGCTGGCGATACACCCAGGATCGACCTAGTGGCTCAGAAGAAGAGGAAGCATGGTTTGGAACGAGGAGCGGCCATGAAGAAGCATGTAAAGGAGTTGTTGGAAGCCGGTTTTATCCGAGAAGTGCAGTACACCACGTGGCTATCCATGTAGTCATGGTCAAGAAGCTAAATGGCAAGTGGAGGGTCTGCACGGACTACAAAGATTTAAATAAGGTATGTCCTAAAGATGCCTTTCTAATGCCGAGCATAGACCAATTGGTGGATAATTCTTTTGGATTTCAACTCCTCTCTTTTATGGATGCATATTCGGGATATAATCAAATTGCCATGCACCCTGAGGATGAAGAGAAGACGTCTTTCATCATTGAGAAGGAGAAATATTGCTACGTCGTGATGCCGTTTGGTTTCAAAAATGCCGGGGCAACCTATTAGAGAATGATGGACAAGGTATTCGAGGACCAGCTTGGGAAGAACGTTGAAGTGTACATTGATGACATGATTGTCAAGTTGGCAAAGCTAGAGAGCCATGTCCATGATTTGCAATAGACGTTTGATAAGCTGCGAGCTCATCAGATTCGAGTGAACCTGGCTAAATTGCATTTGGAGTCTCATCCGACAAATTCCTTGGTCTTTTGTTGACGAATCGAGGCATTGAGGCTAACCCGGACAAATGTCAATTAGTGCTGGATATGAAGGCACTAGGGAACAAGAAAGAAGTACAGTAGTTGATAGGGAGATTGGCTTCCTTAATGAGGTTCTTACCTAAGTCGGCCGAGAATTCATCGCCTTTTTTCAAACTATTGAAGAAGGAAGCCCAAGGCGGGTGGAACTCGGAGTGTGATGCCGCATTCAGGAAAATAAAGTAGTGCTTGGCGACCCCACCGGTTTTGTCTAGATTAGATCCAGGGGAAAGTTTGATCCTGTATTTATCAGTAGGGAAAGAGGCGGTGAGCGTGGTGTTAGTTCAAGAGTCAAAGGAAGGCCAGATGCCGATGTACTTTGTAAGCCAAGCTCTACAGTGCTCAAAGCTAAGATACTAGAAACTTGAAAAGATGGCTTTCGCTTTACTTAGCATGGCCAGATGACTCCGCCCTTACTTCCATAGTCATTTAATTGTCGTGAGGACCAATCAGCCAATTCGACAAGTGCTCTACAAGCCGAACCTAGCGGGCAAGATGGTTAGCTGGAGAATAGAATTGTTAGAATTTGACATTACCTATGAAGCTCAGCATACCATCAAGTCACAAGCATTGGCGAATTTCCTGATGGAATTAAACCCGTCAGATGTAGGAGTAACGGGGAACGCAGAGGCGTGGAAGGTATTTGTGGACGGCTCATCAAATACCAAGGGAAGTGGAGCCGAAATCATGGTGGAGAGTCCATAGGGAGTTTCTATGGAACACACTCGCCAACTCAACTTCCCTACTTCAAACAATCAAGCTGAGTACGAGGACCTTATTGCTGGATTACTTCAGGCAAAGGAAAATGGGGCTAAGCAAGTACATGTATCTACCAACTCCCAGCTTGTGGCAGCTCAGATAGAAGGGATGTATCAAGCCAAAGGACCTCTGATGATCAAATACTTAGAAAAAGTGAAAGAGATGATGGTGGACATCGAGAAGGTCACTCTGGTGCATATTCTAAGAGGAGAAAATGCCAGGGCGGATATTCTGTTTAAGTTAGCAAGTACTAAGCGCCCGGGTAATCACATAATAGTGATCCAGCTCTCGAAATCCGGCGATTGGAGAAAGCCAATTGCCAATTATTTAGAAGGAGGAGTTCTCCCTGATGACTCGATCGAGGCAAAGAAGCTGGTAAGGAGAGCAGCTGTGTATATAGTGGTAGATGGTCAGTTGTATCGTAAAGGGCTGCATTCTCTAATGTTCAAATGTCTAAATTCAGAAGAGGTAGAATATGTTCTAGCCGAGATTATGAAGGAATCAATGGATAGAATATAGGCTCTAAGGCATTAGCTCGGACATATATATATATCATTATTATTTTCAAATTTATATTCAGAAATGTGATAGCTGCCAGAAGCATGCCAAAACAATACGATCTCCCCCAGCAGAGCTTCAGTTGATCTCTGTACTATGGCCATTCTTCAAATGGGGCATGGACTTGTTGGGTCCATTCAAGGCTGCCTCGAGATAGTTGCAATAGCTTATAGTTGCTATTGACTACTTTATCAAGTGGATAGAGGCGGAACCAGTAGCAACCATAACCTCGGCTCGGGTGCAGAAATTTCTAGAGAAAGGCATCATATCCCGGTTTGGGACCCCGGCGGAGATAGTTATGGATAATGGAACCCATTTCATTGACAAGGGTTTCCAAAAGCTGGTATTCGACTTCCATATTAAGCAACACTTTGCCTCCATGGAACATCCACAGTCCAATGGACAAGCTGAAGCTGCAAACAAAATCATTGTTGACGGGCTAAAGAAGCGAATGGTGGAGGCTAAGTCTAGTTGGGTGAAGCAATTGTACTATGTTTTATGGGGATACCGGACCAACATTCAAACAGCAACTGGGGAACCCCCTTTAGGCTGACATATGGATGCGAAGCAATGATCTTGGTAGAGGTCAGTGAACCCTCATGGAGGAGAATTAAGGCTCTACATGAGGAGGACGAGAATAATGAAGCAATTGCAGTAGAGTTGGACTTAATCGATGAAGTTAGAGTCATGGCACATTGTCAGGATTTGGCTGCAAAACAACTCATTGCAACCCGTACAATAAGGTTAGACCCCGGACGTTTGAGAAAGGCGATCTAGTACTTCGGAAAGTCGATATAGGCAATAAAAATGCCAGTGACGGGAAACTTGCTGCGAACTGGGAAGGTCCATACCGGGTTAAAGAAAAACTCAGTAAAGGAGCCTATATGCTTGAGACGCTAAAGAAGAAGGCGGTCAAAAGAACATGGAATTTGGATAAGCTGAAGGTGTACTACAGTTAAAAGTTGATTTCCATGAATGAGGCAACACTGTCGCGAGTCTATGTAAAATTCCTTTATTGGGATTATTTTGAGGTGACACTGTCGTGAGTCTATGTATATTCCTATGGGAATCAATTGCAACAGCACTGCCGCCAAGTCTATGTAAATTCCTACGGGAATCATTTGCGACGGCTATGCCGCCAAGTCTATTTGAATTAATGAATTTTGGGTCAAGGTATTGGAAATTATGCCCTAGGTGCAAGTCATTGTTCTCCATTTAGTTATCATTTCATTCACATGTTTATAGTGATAACTTATCCCTGGATATATCTTATAGGTTATCCTAAATGTCCCTGGTCAGTTATCTACACGGGACCGAAGATGAAATATGATCAGTATGACTTTGATGAGGTATGAAGATACGAATCAAAGTCATGGGCACTTGTAAGAGTACAAGGTGCTGGACCGACCCACTATGAGAAAGCTGCATGGATTTAGTCATAAGCTTTTCTCATGTATAACCGCGTCACAATGCCCTTTGACATGGGATCATCATGGATTCCTACATGATGAGTCGTTGCTCTTTGACCTAGTCAAAAGTCACCTTTGACCGGGTGATGATAAAGGCTTGGATCGGGATCAGTGGTTTTTATGTGGAGGAATGTGAATGATCAAGATGAAATTTGTCCCTCACATTTGTAGAGAGATAATACTGGGCCCCTCGATGAGTGAGTCTGAGAAATGTATGGTCATACTACGAAGGAAAGGAGCAGGGGCGGAGCTTGGGACAAAAATTTGGGGGGGCCAAATGTATACTCATTAACTAATTAAAATTTTTAAGATTATATAATGTTTTTAAAATATTAAGATTTATAATAAAATTATTTTAACAATTCTAATATACTCCCTTCGATCCTAATTATAGGAACACTTTTGTAGTGTAATTTGCACTATAAAAGTGTTCCAATAATTGGGACCGAAGGTAGTATAAGATAACATGCCTGTCTCTGGTATTATGTCATATCAATTACAAAATGAGAAGACATCATGAAATTCTAGAAGATTACCTGTTATATAATATATCAAAATATTAAAAGTTAACAATGTAATTTATAATACAAAATTAATAAAGGACTATAGTAAATGAAATAATTAAAAATTACTTTCACTTAAAGTAATGCTCTTTGTTCATTTAATGACTTGAAATCATTAATAATTGAATCAGTAGTGAAAGTATCAGTTATTTTTTTTTCAATATGAATTACCATATTATCTACAATAAAATCATCTTCCATCTTGTTACGCAACCTTATCTTAATTATTTTAATTGCTGAAAACGAGCGTTCTGTGATAGCTGTTGAAACTGGAAGAGCTAATAAGAGGCAAATCAATCGATTAATCAAGTAATACACCTTAGATTTCCCTGTTTTCATCAAAGCATAACATAATTCAGGTAGAGTTAATAGATTGTTCAAATCTGGATGACTAGAAGCATCAATAACAAAATGTTGAAGTTGAGGCTTCAAAATTATCTTCTCTTGCTCAGTAAAATCAGCAGGATAGTATTTTGCAATAAGAATGCAAATATTATCAATGTTGAAAGCTTTAAGAATCAAATGAGAGCTAAGTGTCAAAAGCTCCAAAATTTTAAGTTGTCAACATCTCAGAGGGAGGAAACAAAAAAAAAGAGGGAAAATTATTTAGAAAAATTGGGGGGTCCAAAATTAAATTTTACATTATATAAATTTTTTTAGAAAAAAAAACTTCTAAGCAAACTTTTTGGGGGGCCCCCCTGTCATATAGAAGCTCCGTCTTTGGAAAGGAGTTTCCATTATTAGACTACTCAAAAATTGAGAAAGTAATGGTCAAGAACATGAAGTTGACATTATTCATGCCTCATCCTTGACCAAATTATCGCGTGACAAAAGGAGCGTGACATGGTTGTATCATAGGTAGTATCGCATCAACGATCCACACATGAATTGGGTAGTCACAATGTCTTGCTAGAGGCCGCTTGTGACTTGTGGGCTAATACAGTATTGGCCCGCTGCCAATCTCATGTGGGCCTGCAAGGTCGCACACAAGAATTGCCCAACACAAGCAATTGTGTCAGATTCATTGAATCTTAGAAATGTCTTAGATTTAATGAATATTGTTAATCTAGGGTTGATATATATATATATAATATTATAATATAATATAAATTCAAAAATAATAATGATATTATTTATAGATAATAATATTATTATGTATAGTATTTAATTTATTTGATAAATTAAATAATTTTTGAATAAAGATATAGTATCTCGATTTAATTAAATAGAAAGATATCATATCTCAGATTTAATTTATAAAGATAAATTAAATCTGTAGGCTCATAATTCAAATTAAATAAATATATTTGATTAGATCTGTTGAATGATTTTAATTAATGTATTGTTTTATTTAAGATTCGAATTCAAGATTAATTAGATTAATTTTGAATATTTTAATACGGCTCATTAGGGTTTTAGAAACTCTATAAATAGATATTGATCTAGTCGTATTGAGAACACAGATGAATTAGAGAAGCCGTAAGAAATCCTAGAGAGAAAAAGAGAGACGCAAGGTTTGAAGGCGCTAGCACGGAATCGCTCGTGTTCCGGTGCTATTTGTGTGGATACCGGTAGAGGGAGGAGATTTGAAAGTTCTGCTCCTATTTGATCAAACAAGATGACACCACATTCAAGAAGTACGACAGTCGAGACGCACGAAGCAGAAGATGCGCACCAGACCGAATTGAACGGAACGCACAACCCCACGCATAGGTACGGTTTTTCTAACGAACCTTGATCTAAACGCCGTTGATAGATCCTCAGATAGGATTCATAAAAATTTTATAATTCCGCTGCGTGTATGGATCCCAACAATGGCATCAGAGCTAGATCAACCGTGCGTTTAAATTAGGTTTTTTCGTGTGTTTATATATGTGATATATATGATGAAACCAAATCTATGTATGTGTTTAAATCGATATATGATTAATTGAACCCTGTATGCATTTAAACATAAGTCCTCCGTGACTACCTGTTCGTAGCGCGAGAATTTAAATCATGATATTATTAATGTAATATTGAACTCAATGATTTAATCATAATATTTTATTTCATAAATGTATGAATTAATATATGTGATGTGATTTACCTTTCAAATGTTGTTTGGGTATGGTGAACAACATGGCTCTAGAGTTTTACAAGTGTTGTAAATTTTAAATATGGCTCATGAGCCATCCCTCTCTCTAAATATTTTTGATGTACATTCTCTTCTAATCTCACTCCCCTCGTATGTCAAGCGGGGTTTCTCCTAATGTATTTCTCTTTTCTTATTTAGAGAAGTCCTCTCATTGGCTTGAGAGGATTTTAGGTTAGATGAGTCATGTTGTGTCAAGGTTTTTAATTATGTTTTGATTTGATCACTGCATGATTAATTTAGAATTTTAATTATGATTTGATTAGATCACTTATAATTAATTTAGAGTTTTAATTATGATTTGATTAGATCACTCATAATTAATTCATAGCTTTAATTATGATTTGATTAGATCACTCATAATTAATTCAGAGTTTTAATTATGATTTGATTGGATCACTCATAATTAATTTAGAGATTATATGAGATACAATTGTGATTGCATTCATATAAGTAGAATTAATAGGATTAATTAGATGATATCAAATAATACCCTCTAAATAAAATCTGAAGTCCTAATGCCATCAATAAATGAATACTTGTCAAAACCTAGATCGCCCATTTGTATGTTCCACTAAAGTTGATGCATTTGAGTTATCTTGGTGAGACAAGAGTAAGTAATGGTGATACTCAGCATTCATTATTGTTTTGACTTAATTGAGATTATCAAAACGGTTTTGGATTTCAAGGCATTAGATGGGATTAAACGTGTCAGGTCATATGATGATCGAATCCCATAAAGATCTAAGAGTTACATGTGATGCAATTGGCAAAGGGTTGCCTACCTAAATAACTTTTTTTTAAGCGTCTTGCCAAAGCAGACTTAAATTTAAGCCAAATATGGATATTAGCCCACTAATTATAATGAGGGTTGTTAATTCAATGGCAGATTATTAACTAACTTTGCATATCTTTTAGTTGTAGAATCATGTAGACTAGTAACACCGCCACACTATCACTGGGATATGTCCTTGAGAAGTACAAACTTAATGGGACAAACTTTCTTGACCGGTTCAGAAACTTGAGAATTGTTCTCAAGCAGGAAAGAAAGGTTTATGTCCTTGATCAATGATGAGCACAAATCGTACCATGTTTTCCCTATACTTTATGATTGAATTGAATGTTAAACTGCAGATAATCTAAGTAAAAAGGCATACATTCATGATATAGGGACTGAAGAATAGAAATCGTTTGCATATGCTAAGAATGGAACAATTTACATGGTTTTTAAAGAAGAACGTATAGCAGAGCTGATACGATGCTGTAGTATTCTGACAGTGAGTCGAAGTGCAATACAAAGCATCACGAATGCTATAGCAAAGTAAAGGACACAAATGATATGCGGCATGTTTTTCGACCTTTTTACCTAGATGATTTCAGGAATAAAAGAAAAGGGCGCTACTGACAGCTAGGTTGCTGATATAACGGAATAGAAGATGTGAAGGATCGGAACTAACAAATTTGAAGAATCCCGCAGAATCAACAGAAGCAATCTACTCGGATCTAGAGATACAATAAATCCCGACGGATTAGGAAAGGCCCAGCTCGCTGTAACTTACGACGCAAGAAAAGCCTGATTATAAAAGGAAACAGCGGAGCCAACCCTAGGAGAGTCGGAGAGCCCTAGAACAAGATTCTATCTTTCGGCAAACTCAAGAGAAGAGTGAGAGATTTCACAAGAGCACGAGATTTCCAGGACAACCCAGCATCCTTCCCTACAGTATGACGGAACGAAGAAGACGTGAAGTGGTGACGTGACAGGAACTCGACCACGTCGTTGGAAATTCCGTCAAAGCTTTCTGTTTCCCTTTTTATCTTTGTTTTCTCGATCATGGGTCATTACGCTAGTGTCTCATTTTTATGTGTCCCTCGTCGGTCATGAACTGATTTTCATATGGCTGGGACGAGGATGAGTCTTTAAGTTGTTGAATGAACCCAGTTGCAAGTTCTTAATTCAATAAATTTGGTTTCTTATCGGTGTTTTAATTACTAGTCGGTTAACGAAAGTTAAGGGTTAGATTTGTGGCCTCAGCTTACTGGCAAGGAGTTGAGGTTAGACCTCTGAGAAACAGTGTTTGTTAGGCAACCCGTGCACTTAAGGATGATTCTGAGTCGAGCCTCACCTCTTACTGATATCTTCTCTCGTTTAAAGTTATTTTGTTTACGTTTGCTAGTAGCATAATTGCAAAATCCCTCAACCTATTATATTTACTTTCTGCTTTCACAAGTGTCATAGCATTTGCGCGTCACTCCTCGGTATCTTAGTCTCTGTGGGACGATACTCTAATTACACTTTATTACTTGTTCGAATGGTTCACTTTCCATCAAGGAAATCGACCAACAAGTTTTTGGCACCGTTGCCGGGGACTGCTGATACCCTTTTTGACGACGCTCCTTTGCTTAATAGTTGTGATTTTCTTAATAAATAACGGAGCTCACTTTCTCTGCTCTTGATTTTCAGGTACATTCTATAGTGTATGCGCAACCCACCTCCAGCCAATCTAGAGCCTTACGATCCTGAGATAGAACGCACCTACAAGCAAAGATGCAGAAGGCAGAAGCGGCGAAGTCAATCTTTTGACCAAGCAAACATGGCGGAAATACCTGTTAACCATGAGTGGGAGCAACAAGAGCGCCCATTAATAAACAGGGATAACCAGGTTTCTCCACTTCCAAACCCAGATGTGAACAAGGCCATCATGGAATTCGGGATTCCAGATTTAAACAAGCTGAACTCGGCCATCACACAACCAACCCTCAATGCTGGGCACTTTGAAATTAAAGGTGTCATGATTCAGATGCTGAATGCAGCCGGGCAATTTGGAGGACTTCCTTCCGAAGATCCGCACCTTTATCTCAACACCATCATGAAGGTGTGTGATTCTTTTGTGATCCCTAGTATACCTCCTGACGCCGTCAGGATTAAGTTGTTTCCCTTCTCACTAAGGGACAAAGCTCGGACGTGGCTCAACAACCTACCGGCTAATTCCATCACCACATGGAATGATCTGGGAAGTAAGTTCTTGCTCAAATTCTTTCCACCCACCAAGAACGCTCAACTCAGAGGGGACATCACCAGCTTCCAACAGAATTCGGGTGAATCTACTTACGAAGCCTGGGATAGATTCAAGGACCTCTTGAGATGATGCCCCCAGCACGGATTGTGTGAATGGGTCCAGTTATAAACATTCTACAGAGGTCTCGATGGACAAACACGATCAACTGTAGACGCCTCGTCTGGAGATCCATCCTAATGAAGTCTTATGAGGAGGCCCACAATTTCTTGGAACGCATGTCCATAAAAAAGTCACCAATGGCCAGCGAGACAAAGCTACATCCTCCCGAACAAGGCATTGCGGGGATACATGAACTAGATGCCATGACTGCTCTCACTGCTCAAGTTTCATCTCTGACCAACATGGTGAAAGGACTGACCATTCCATCAAGCAACACATCGCTGCAACCATCTCATGTAGCTTGTGTATATTGTGGCGGAGAGCACTCTTACTCTCAGTGCTCCGCCAACCCTGAAGCGGTAAACTTCGTCAACAACTTCAACAGGGGAAGCAACACTAATAATTCACACTCAAATACATACAACCCCAGATGGAGGCATCATCCTAACTTCTCATGGAGTTCTCAAGGTTCACAAGCAGCAGGACAATCATCAGGCCCACAATACTCTAATCGAACATCAAACCCACCAAGGTTTACCCAGCAAGCAAGGCAGCAGGGTGGTGAAGAAGACCCGCAGCACTCTATGTTGTCCCTTCTAAAGGACTATATGGTAAAGAACGATGCAATCATCCAGAATCAGCAAGTGACCTTGAGGAATCTTGAAACTCAAGTGGGGAAACTCGCAACCGCTCCCAACAAAAGTTCCTCAGGATCCCTGCCCAGTGACACTGTAGTCCCCAGGATCCAAGGAAAGAGGAAGTCAAGCGATAGAGCTCAGGAGTGGTAAAATTTTAGAACCCATGAAAGCAACCAAGCACCCTATGGTTGTCACTGATCCAAGGCCAGAGAAATCTGAGGAAGGGCAAGGAAGTACTAAACAACCCCTTGAGAATGAGCAGAAGCAACCAAGACTGGCACAACCAGAGCATGATCTAGGTACATCAACACTACCTCCACGCGTAGCATTGGATGATCACAACCAATGCCCAACAAGGAATGTTGTCGCTTCATCATCAAAGCATAATCCTGACCTCGGGCTTCCAGCAATGCCAAAGCCACCACTGCCTTTCCCACAAAGGCTAAAGAAGCAGGGACAGGAGAAACAATTCAAGCAGTTTCTCGATATGCTACGGCAATTGCACATTAACATTCCACTCATAGAAGCATTGGAACAAATGCCCAGCTACGTGAAGTTTATGAAGGAGATCCTGTCTAAGAAGAGACGACTAGAAGAATTCGAGACAATAGCATTGACCAGGACTGTAGTGCCATGTTAACCAATCGGCTACCTCCGAAATTAAAGGATCCTGACAGTTTTACAATCCCGTGTGCAATTGGACCCAATTAATCTGGTAAAGCTTTGTGCAACCTAGGTGCTAGCATAAATCTCATGCCGATGTCAAACTTCAAGCAGTTGGCAGTAGGAGAAGCCAGGCCCACGACAGTCACATTGCAACTGGCTGATCGCTCAATAGTACTGCCTGAAGGCAAGATTAAAGACGTACTGGTAAAAGTGGATAAGTTCATCTTCCCTGTGGATTTCATTATCCTGGACTTTGAAGTAGATCATGGTGTTCCAATTCTGTTGGGAAGACCCTTCATGGCAACTGATCGTACACTGATTAATGTGGAAAAAGGAGAACTCACTATGCGTGTAAACAATGATCAGGTCACCTTTTCAATACTTAAGACCGTGAGATTCAAAGCCCAACTGAGAAGTACCTGACTTGTTCAGATGATAGCAAAGGCACTAAAGAAGCAGGGGACCTGCCTGCACTACCATAGCACTAAGTTGCTATAGCAAAGTCCGGCTGAAGACTTTAAAGCAAGCGCTATCGGAAGGCAGCCCAGGGTTATTATTCGTTAGTATCAACATGGGAGTGAACGAGTCCAGCATGACATATGCGACGACATGAGGCATGTCATAAGGACCCCTATGGCAAAAGCCCAGTTTTAGCCAGGTACGCACCTCATTTCTAACATAAATACTTTGTGCACACGATTGCTTGAGTAGGCCACCCTCTTGGGCCCACTACGCGCCGACTAGGAGGCCACATTAGCTAAGGAGCCGTAACGTTTCATATTCAAATTCCTTCCTCCAGTCTATCTATTCTACCACCCCTGCACCCGCATCTTTTCACAAACCCACCGACTCCCTTCGCCTTCCATATCCTCACCCAGAGACACTAATGGTCCGGACAAAATGTACAGCACTGTGTGGCCGGGTGGCCCCACCAGCCTACGCTCGTCAGCCACCCCATCGCGTTCCACCCGCGGCGCCGGCACCAACCGTCATCGTCCAAGTCTCGTCCCCCCTCCTCCTCATCCACTGAACACACTCAGGTATCGGGCACAACCGATTCGTCCGATCGGTCCTACATCCTTACTCACGCCCACCTTTACTTCCACCCGGCCACTGATATGAAGTCGCCACACAAATTTCCGCGTCGTCTTCGTTGTCTACGCACCGAGCTCAAGACCCTTCGAAGCGACTCTTGGGCGAAACTGGAATCCCATCGCCGTCACTTTCCAGCGGCTATCTCCCTCTCCCGCTCCCACTCGGCCGATTCCGTGGTCAACACCCTCAAAGCAATATGTCGGATGAGGAAGACACCGCGAGCAGTGCCCCTGACCCCTCCCATTCCTCCCGCCCCATAGTTTTCTTTCCTTTTGTTAATTTTAGTATAGCTGTTTTTTCTTTTTGGTTTTCCGACAATTTTCTCCGGCCCCGGGCGTTCTCCCCGGGGCTTTTTTGTGGATGGTATTACGATTTGCTTCTCTTGCTTTCTATGTTTCTCTCGCCCCCTTGTTGCGACTACCAGCGTGCTCGGTTCTTGATTATTGTTCTATTGCAATGTGGGCATTGCATCGTTCAAGTGTGGGGGGATTGATACCGATTTGTGATATAATCTACTGCTATTTTCACCCCGCACTTAGTTTTTGCACATAATGAAAAAAATTTCAAATTGCATGATAGAGCATGAACAGAATCTTGTAGCAATGGAATGAATGGCTGTATAACTGAATATAGCACAATTGTCTAAGGGAACTGAACCTTTAGGCTTAGGAAATTGACGGGGCCAGCTAATCTGATACGGGGTAAAGTGGCAGTGAGGAAGTTTAAAGGGAAGAACCCCCAATGGAAGGATTGGATTGAGCCTAATTGTTTTATTTTGTGTGCATGTCTGCTAGCTTTTTTTTTATCCTTGATTTGTCTTAGTTCTTTGATAAACTATCTGGCATCTGAGTTGAAGTTCGTAGGATAAAGGAATTCATGTCATACCCATTATTCCCATACACAACCCATTGAATAATCATCTAAACATTGCTACCCCATTGAGCCACACAAGTATGCTATAGCATCCACCTTCACTTCCCATCTCAAAACACTAGGCCATCCTCACATTACAACCCAAGAAGTCCTTTGGATGAATGAATACTCAGATGCTAGGAAGCAATCTTAGAACTTTGACAAGGCTATGGATCTTCTGGGCCCGCTGGACAAGAGAGAAATCAAAATCCCCTGGGTGAGCAAGTGTAAACACTGAACTTGAGAACCCCTTGAGACTTCTTCACTTAAACAATACCACGCATAATGAGCAATTGGCACTGGGCAGTGGGATTGCCGAATGGGGGATGGAAACTGAAAGCAAGCGTGTAATCAAAGTTATATGGACAAAAGTACTACATCGATGAGTTTCTGTTCGCTTCATCTTATTTTGCCCAGGAGTGCAAAAAGCTAAGTGTGGGGGTATTTGACGAGCACAAATCGTACCATGTTTTCCCTATACTTATTGACTGAATTGAATGTTAAATGCAAACTTAATTGCATAAAATCTAAGCAAAAATGCATACATTCATGATATAGGGACTAAAGAGTAGGAATCATTTGCATGTGCTAAGAATGGAACAATTTACTTTGTTTTTAAGGGAAATCGTATAGCAGAGCGGATACGATGCTATAGCATTCTGACAGTGATTTGAAGTGCAATACAAGGCATCCCGAATGCTATAGCAAAGTAGAGGACGCAATGCTATGCGGCATATTTTCTGACTTTTTACCCAGATGATTTCAGGAATAAAATAAAGGGCAATATTGACAGATAAGTTGCTGGCATAACGGAATAGAAGATGCGGAGGATTGGAACTAAAAGATTTGAAGAATCCCGCAGAATCAACAGAAGCAATCTACTCAGATCAAGAGATATGATAGATCCCGATGGATTAGGAAAGGCCCAGCTCGCTGTAACTTATGCCTCAAGAAAAGCCTAATTATAAAAGGAAACAGAAGAGCCAACCCTAAGAGAGTCGAAGAGCCCTAGAACAAGATTCTAACTTTCGGCATACTCAAGAGAAGAGTGAGAGATTTCACAAGAGCACGAGACTTCCAGGACAACCCAGCATCCTTCCCTGCAATATGACGAAACGAAGAAGATGTGGAGTGGTGATGTGACGGAACCTCAACCACGCCGTCGGAAATTCCATCAAGCTTTTTGTTTTCCTTTCTTTTTATCTTTGTTTCCTCGATCATGGGTCATTCTGTTAGTGTTTGTTTTGTGTGTCCCTCGTCAGTCATGAACTAAAATTTATATGGCTGGACGAGGATGAGTCTTTAAGTGTTGAATGAACCCAGTTGCAAGTTCTTAATTCAATAAATTTGGTTTGCGTATCGGTGTTTCAATTACTAGTTGGTTAATGGAAGTTAAGGGCTAGATTTGTGGCCTCAGCTTACTAGCAAGGAGTTGGGGTTAGACCTCTGAGAAATAGTGTTTGCTAGGCAGCTCGTGCACGGCTTGACCTATTATTGTAGGCTTCAGGAATGGGTCTACCTCTCATAACCATAACACCCTGAGTGTAAAGCAGGTTTGACTAGAAAGTTGCCATAGGAATATGGAAGGAGTATAGTTAGTATCATATGTATCGGACGCAGAAGCTTCGGTAGATAATAGAGGTGGGTTAACCAAATAACTTTGTAATTGGTAGCTATCTTTGTAGCAATTGCGGAAGGCATCGATATAGATGCTATAGCATTGGGTAGAGCAACTAGGGGATTGATGCACTTAAGGATGATTACGAGTCGAGCCTAACCTCTTATTGATATCTTCTCTCGTTTAAATTTATTTTGTTTACATTTGCTAGTAGCATAATTGCAAAATCCCTCAACCTATTATATTTACTTTCTGCTTTCACAACTGTCATAGCATTTGCGCGTCACTCCTTCGTATCTCAGTCTCTGTGGGACGATACTCTAATTACACTTTATTACTTGTTCGACTGGTTCACTTGCCATCAAGGAAATCGACCAACAAGTCACATGACTGGAGTCGTGGGAGTTACATGACTGGAGTCATGTTCTTTCAAAAATCGTTTGGAGCTCTCTGTAACTCACTTGACTGGAGTCATGACCAGATGACTGGAGTCATATCGAGTATAATAAATCAGTTCATGTTCCCCGACACTCGCATGCCTGGAGTTAACAAAATAAATGACTCGAGGTAGAAGAATATGTTAGCGAGGAAGCTTGACTCGAGGCAGACTGAGATTCAACTTGAGGCAATATAATTTCAGCGTTTTTGCAATATCCTGAACAGACCGTCAAATTCAAAACATCATATATCCTTCAATTGATCTTTGGTTTTCATGATCTTGATGTTTTTGGAAAGGTATGTGAGTCTAGTTTTAATTGGCACTGGTTTCAGCTCATTTGGATTTGTCGTTTGAGACATATACTCAAAATACCAAATCTTGGTCTGCTGTATGACATTGATTTCACTGTCATATTATAAAATTCATATATGATTCATCTTAACTTCTTTTGGCTTGAATTTTATATCAAAATGATGTGTTGGATGTCTAGTTTCATATGCCACTAGTTTCACGTCAATCCGATTCCTGGTTTGGGAGATATCATCGAATTACCAGAGCTCGCCAGAGTGAAGCGTGAAACAGAGCTGAATGCGAAGAGATTGCCTAGAGTCAACTAACTGGAGGCAAAATGTGAACTTCCACATAATTACGGTTTTGCCATCAGAACTGAATTTCAGCATTTGCCATTTCAAATGGATTTTCCGAAACATATGCCTGGAGGTAAAATATTGGATGACTAGAGGCATATACTATTTAACTAGAAGCAAACCGAAAACTCCAAATTTTCATCTAAAATTAAGATTCAATTACATTATAATTGTTATCATCAAAACATCAAAAACATGAGAACTAACGAGTCTCCATGATCAAATGGAAGTTGGAATGACTCAATTCGGAGTTAAAATGAGCTACGTTGCATTCTTGAAGTCATTCCCGAGTATGACAAAAATTGCAAAAATTGTCTTGTTAAAATGGTACTGTTCATGCAAAAATTGCAAGCCATTCTCGAGTACAAAACATCAATTCTTGAGAATGGTCGTGTTTCAACTACTCTATTCAGCTATATTTAACGTTTCACTCGGGCGAGGTCTAGTAATTCGATGATATTTCTCCAACTAGAAGTTCAATTGGGGTGAAACCAATTTTGTATGAAACTAGACTCCCAATACGTCATTTTGACATAAACTTCAAGCCACAAGGAGTCCAGATGAGGGAGATATGATTTTTTCAATTTTACACAACAATCAACGTCACAATCCAGACCCACCTTCGGTATTCTAAGTGTATCTCACAAACGACAAATCCAAATAAGATGAAACTAGTGCCATTTGAAACTAGACTCACATACCTTTACAAAAACATCAAGATCATGAAAAAAAGAAGAAGATCAATTCAAGGAGATATGATGTTTGAAGTTGACGGTCAGTTCAGGATGCTGCAAAAAACACTGGTTAAGACAACCTTCATTCATCTTATGATAACGGACGAACTGCAATGAGTTTGGAGCTGATTCTTCTTGTATGGAAAGATTCTCAAGAATACATGAAGAGTTCTCAAGAATGGCTCTTCAGGATCACAAAGTTCTCTGAATAATTCTCGAGAATCAGGAACTAATTCTCGAGAATGGTTCTCGAGAATGAACAATCAATTCTTGAGAATCAGCGGTAGATTCTAGGACCCGGATATATTTTTCGAGCTTAAGTCAAAATGAAATTCTCAAGTATGATAGAAGGACTCTTGAGAATGCCTAGTCTAAATCTCATGGAACAGATTCTTCTGATGCAATTCTCGAGAATTGGGAATCAATTCTTGAGAATGGCTCTCGAGAACCAGTGAGGGATTCTCGAGAATGGATGGTAAACGTCCTAATCGTTCTCTTATATGTTTCAACTTTAAAATGTAATTCTCAAGTATGAGTATAGAGATTCTCGAGAATGCTTTGTCACTTATGTTTACGAAAATATTTCAACGTATCATTCTCCAGAATCTTAAATACAATTCTCGAGTATTAGTAAATAATGCGTTCTAGAAATTATATGTTTTCGATAATTCTCGAGAATCAGATGAACAATTCTCAAGAATGAATGTTGACATTTGAAATCTTCGTTCTCATAAACTGCAAATCTTTGATTACAACTTAGGTGTTTCATGTTATTGATTTATACTTCGTCTAACCAACTTTAATCGGTTTGCTAGTGCTTTTTAGATATGATTAACATGTTTTAATCATCAAATTTCCATAAAGCAAAAATGTGTCGAACGAATTAAATGACGAAGAACGAAAGAGGAAATTAAGCTTCTGAACAACCGTAAAGCACTCCGGCCATTTCCAGTCAATATTCTACCTAAGTCTCAACGTACAAATCGAACAAAGAATGTCAACGGAGTATGTTGACTGAAGTCAGAAAATTACGAAGAGACAGAGCAACGGATATATTTATTACTCTCAACGGCTCATTAATCTCTCTCCAACGGTCATATTCTAAACTAGAAGAATAGCTCAACAGTCGAATACTCGCAATAGTCGAAACACAAATACCTATAAAATGCGAAGTCTTCAAACTGGAAGAAGTGACGACTAACAAACAATCAACAAAGACAAAATTTCCTTCTTAGTCAAAATGTCTTCTGACGTTTATCTCATTTTCTCTCTGTTTTCTTAGTGATCATATAGGTTATTAGAGAGTGAGATTATTTGTAATGCACTTCAGTGTTCATCTTATCACTTTTGAGAGAAGATTATTTGTAATCATTCATTACAAAGATTGTATCCTTACAAAGTGGGTAAGGGGAGTATCTCGGTAAGATATTTGTAAAGGCTACACAAGTGCCGGCTAAACTTGTGGGATTGTAATGGTTCTCAAGCACCCGATTAAAGCTTGAGGGAGATAGTGGATTGAAATCTCGGGGAGGAGCCGGGGATTTGGACATAGGTCATCGTGGATTGGGCCGAACCGGTATAAACTATAGTTTGCATATTCTCTTCCCAAAACTCTTATATTTCCAGTGTATATGTTTGAATGACTGACTATTTCTTTATAAAGTATTTCTGTCATACGAACTGATTTCAGTAAGTTGTGAAAAGATTTTCAAAGTTCCTAAAGTTTTAACGGACACCCAATTCAACCCCCCTCTTGGGTGATAGCCAGGTCTAACAATAAATAAAGTAAAATGGAAATACAGGAGGCAAAAGGAGTAACAAAAGTACCTGACTGAAGAAAGATGTGAGAAAAGCTAAGAAAGCTTATGCAAGAAGAGAGCGTTTTGGTAATAAGATGTGTTCTCTGAGAAGGCAAAGAAACTCCTGAGTGTAAAGTGGTAAGTTGAAGAAGTAGGCGGGAATATATAAACGTTGTGAATTTGAAGAGCCATAGGTAGTAACGTCAACAGGCACTGAGAACTAGGTTTAAAACCCTAAAAATGCAATGATGACTGATATGAAATGACATGAGCATTAAATACGCACAAATATCAAAGGCGGCAGAAGTGGCCAAAGACGATTACACGCCATGACATAGCTGGGAATACAGCTATCAGTAGTAATGCAAATGGAGTCCGTTCGTTTTCTACATTTTTATGGCACCCCGGATTGGGGGCAACACATGGTAGGGATAAGAGAATCCGATAATCTGGATTCAAAGATGTAGACATAAATCCCGGTTGACATAAAAATGAACTTTCAAGGTCGTTTCCAACTTGGCATGCGTGCTAGGCGGCAAGTCAGAAACAAACTCGGAGTTCAGTAAAATTCATTGAATAACTCAAATGTAAAGGCTGGGTTAAATAATCAATTAATCTCGGCAAGCATATCTGAGGAAAATCGTGAGAGAACTTTGGAGTTCTTAGAGCTCAATGAAACTTGGAGAGCATCTGAATGGAAATTAGAAGAACCAATCTGAAAAACTCGGATACACAAAGTCCGGGTTAGGTAGTCAGTTAATCTCGACAGATCAGAGACCTAAAATATCGAGCTTGGGGGCAACTGTTATGGACCCATATAATGGTCCTGCCATATATGAGGCCCAATAAGGGCTCTTTGTGGCAGAATCCCTCCCTAATGAGGTAAAGCGCTAATCACCCAATGATCATGCCTATACTCCTGGATAGTACAGGTAGTAGAGTAGGCATTTGCAGATCGTGGAGGCACAAGTTGCCTGAGGAGCGAAGGCACAGATAGCAGACTAAAACCCTAGGTGATCTCTATAAATAGGAGAATACCCACCAAGTGCACTCTCTTCATTCTCTATTCAATTACTTACTGTTCAGTCTCACTGTGCACACACCCCACCCCTCTAGCGAAACGCGTACCCGTGTAGCACAGTGATCACCGGAAACTCTTTGATATCTTCCTCATAGGTATCATTGAGTAATGTCCTTCTCCTTGGTGTTTAACTAGTAGACATCTTGGGGAATACATTCGATCCAATATGAACATCCCCTATTCCTTTGAGGCTAGACATTTGTGTTCTACTCCAGAACAGAATTAATTCCATAGAGGCTGTTGTATATTGCAAAACATTAACAACAACATGCTGTTGTGTTAGATTTTTTAATTTGCATTTCTTTTCATGTATGTATCTTACAAGCCTGGAATTTGGTTTGGTTGGGCACAAATTATTTTTCTTGTAGAAAATAAATCTAATAGTTTTGAAGATCCCATGAATATTTGCCTCTTCTACCCCAGTGCAGATTATTATTAATAGTCTATTGCCTTTTGTTAAAATATTAGGAAATAAATCACCCATTTATTAGGATCTCTTGATTAGTGCTCTGATTATAGGATCTTAATTACTGAGTTATTAGTCTTAATTGGGCTTTATTATATTTCCTAATGTACCTTCTCTGTTCTCCCTTGCTTTACCTATAAGTACGTTGTAATCCTCTTCATCAAATATATAGAATAACATTGGGTGTGATACCTCTGACTTTAAACATGGTATCAAAGCCAAGGACATCCGTCTGAGGCCAGGGAAAGCGAGAGAAAGAGTGAGTGACTGTGAAGCAGAGAGAAATAGTGCAGTAGAGGTTTCCGGTGAGTCTAGGGTTCTCTGTAGGAGCCGAGTGGGACTACATCTCCCAGCCCAGAAGGACCGGAAGGCTCCAATCGGCGAACGCCCAGAATCTGGTGACCATCTGACATCTTCACGGCGGCGCGTGGAAGTGGTCTTGTGGCGGCTTGTGTGGGGTCCATTTCGTCGACGACTTCTTGTTTTGGCCTCCTCCTCTGATTTTTGGCCATCCCCGATGATTATTGCATATTCCGATGAGTGTTTGGGTTTTCTGACGAGATCTCTGGTGAAAATTTCCAGATTCCAGCGACTGTTTTCTTCTAGAAACATGGATCCCTCTCAGTTCCCTCCTATGTTTGGATCAATTCCCAGAACATCTCCCATGATTTTTATGTCCGGTACCGATTCTCAAACTCAAAATTCCTTATCTTCTTCCTCTATAACTAGTAACCCAGTACCAAACAGAACCTCAGAGATGGCTTTAGAATTTTCAGACCATCATGTTATGGCTATTAGCCATAAGTTTAATGGTAGGAACTATCTCCAGTGGTCACAAAGCATGCTGAGGTATATTCGAGGTAAGAGAAAGGAGAAATACATTAATGGGGCAGCCCCTCACCAGCCCCCGATGACCCTAATTTTGACACATGGTTTGCTAAAAACAAACAAGTCATGACGTGGTTGTGTAATTCAATGACCTTGGAGATCAGTGAGGGATATCTGCTTGCACACAAGGCAAAGGAAATATGGGATGCCGCTAGGAGGACCTACTCCTCCCTTGAAAACACTGCGCCTTGATTCACCTGAAGAGACAACTCCTAGACTTACGACAAGGTAATAAGTTAATAACTGAATATTATAATGCATTGCTGAAATTATGGCAGCAACAAGACTTATTTAAGGTTCACCCCTGGGAAAGTCTTAAAGATGCACAATTGTACAAATGAATTGTAGAAGAAGGAAGGATGCACGACTTTCTTTTAGGTCTAAATGACGCGTTCATAGAGATCAGGAGTAGAATCATGGGACTAAAGCCACTCCCGCAGCTCTTTAATGTGGTTAACTTTGTGAAATTCGAGGAAAGTAGAAAACTCTTAAACCAAAGTGGACCAAGTACATTGAAAGCTCAGCACCTGCAATTCAGGGACCACACAAGGAACGAAAGACTGATAAATGGTGCAACTGCTGTAAGAAAAAGGGCCATAATAGGGAAGAATGCTAGAAACTCCATGGCAAACCTTCCCGGGGGAAATCAAACTTCCAAAGTCACCTGACCACAGCTGAACCAAAGGTGGAGCATGACGATCGCTTGAGCCAGGAGGAATTACAGATGTTTCACAGAATGCTCGACAAACAGAATAAGTCTAATTTTGCTCCCAGTGTGAATCTTGTACAATCAAGTAATTCTATTATCACTCTCAACGCGGTGATGACTAGTGACGATACTTGGATTGTTGCCTCAGGAGCTACGTATCATATGAACGGTAACAAAACTCTATTCCACAACCTTAAACTCTGTCATGAACACCTTAACGTTTTGTTTGGGCACTCAACCCGAAGGGACACCAATGGAAGAGGGATGCCACTTAACGATCAAGCCGCAAGGTGTTCCAGCTAATGCAGAAAGATACAGAAAACTTGTGGGAAAATTGATATACTTGACCCACACACATCCTGATATTAGCTATGCAGTTGGAATAGTAAGTAATTTTATGCATCATCCTCAAGAAGAACACATGGAGGCTGTATACAAAATTTTGAGCTATCTGAAGCTTAATCGTGGAAGAGGAATATACTTTAAGAAAGGGCACTACCAGAAACATCGAAATCTACACCGAGGCAAACCATGCAAGGGATAGAGAGACCAGGAGGTCAATGACAGGGTACTGTACTTACGTATGGGGAAATCTAGTTACATGGAGAAGCAAGAAACAGAGAGTGGTGTCAGCAAGCATCACAGAAGCAAAACTGAGAGCAGTCAGCAAAGGAGTATGTGAAGGAATCTAGATTAAAGATTACTGGGGGAGTTGGGGATTCAACATGAAGGACCAATGCAACTATGGTGTGACAATAAGGCCAGCATTGAAATGGTTAAGAACCCAGTATATCATGATAGAACCAAACATGTTGAGATAGACAGACACTTCATTAAAGAAAAGATTGAAGCAGGCATTATGACACTGTCTCACATAAGATCTATAGACCAAATTGCAAATATCTTGACTAAACCACTCGGTCGAACGAAGTTTGAAGGATTTCGTGGCAAGTTGGGATTGATTGACATATACTCTCTAGCATGAGGGGGAGTATTAGAATATTAGGAAATAAATCACCCATTTATTAGGATCCCTTGATTAGTGCCCTGATTATAGGATCTTAATTACTCAGTTATTAGTCTTAATTGGGCTTTATTGTATTTCCTAATGTACCTTCTATGTTCTCCCTTGCATCTCCTATAAGTACGTTGTAATCCTCTTCATCAAATATATAGAATAACGGAGAGTGTAATACCTCTAACTTTAAACACCTTTTAAATTATGCCCTGTTTAATTATAAGTTTGATGATTTAATTAATAGTCTATTGCTTTCTTTGAATTAATTATGCTTTTTTATATGCTCTTTTACAATACTTATTTTATTTTATCTTCTTTCAGGAAAATTTTCTTTCTCCCATGCTTTTCCTGATAAAAGTGATTATGGAACGTTGAATGTATTTTTTATTTAAATAACCAAAAACTGTATAATGGTGTCAATGAAATGAAATAAAGGACAGTATAAGAAATCCTATGATAAATTGAAATCCAATATAAGTGTTGCAGATAAAATAAGAAGTCTGCGAAAGGAACATTATATAAATATTATGTATTTTGTACAATCTTAAACACACGGACATAAATCCAACACAGCTTCACACATCGAAGACCAATTACTAAAACACAAGTGCATATGAAATCATTAGAAGATCCAAAGCTCATCATGGCCTTGTTTGTTTGACTTTTTTATTTGATCTCCAAGTCTTAAAAAAAACAACAACAAATAATTAGCAGCTTAACTCAAAATGATACCAATAGAAAAAATAAAAAATAATGGCCTTATTTATTTGACACATTTTTAAACTATTTATAAGGATGATAACAGTGTAACCTCGTACCACATGATGACTTGTATTATAATGGGATGTTGCATATGTTTGGACAATCTTCTATACATATAGTATCAGAAAGGTGATTGAATTCATAATCTGGGTAAATCTCTATTAACTTTGGCAACCTTTGGAGATCCAAATCATTCAGTTTAGGAAACAACTTTTCATGATGACCAGCAACTTCACCTTCATAATCTTGAACAACTCCCTCAAGTTGAGAGCAATCCCTTATAGTTATTTTTTGAAGTGAAGGACAATGAGAAGCTAGAGAGTATGAGAACAACCTTTTCACTTTGTTGCATTCACTTATCTCAATATTTTGAAGGTTGGGGAAGCAAACATTAGAAGGAGAAGAAGGAAGGTTTTTGAGTGATTCTTCACAAAATATTCCCTCCCATTCCTCACAATCATCTATTCTCAGTGTCCTTAACTTTGGAAGGCTTGTAACAATAGCAAAAGTGAAGATATTTCTCATCTTTGGATAGTACAACAATGTAACTCTTTCAAGTCTATGGAGGCTCACACTTTGTGCGGGACCCTTCCAAATATATTCAAACTCTTTTAGATAATCTAATTCTAAAGAACACAACTCTGAATTCAGCTTCAAAGGTTCTTCTTGTCCTTCAATAGACTCTTCACCTTCGACCGTTCCTCTCACTTGCAGCTCAAACATACCTTTCTTTCTTCTTCCAATGCTATTAATTTTTACATGCTTCAATCGTAGGAAAAGGGTCAAGGCTTCATGAATTTGCAATTGTTTGAAGCTTTTTGCAGTAACCACAAGAAGTGCTCTCTCAGTCTCATTCCCCTATACATACATTACATGTATTCAAATTATAATTATGAAATGCACCCATTACAACAACAATTGTCTCTTACTCTCATCACAAAAGTATATATAGCAAGTGAAGCCTAGAATTGGGGGCAAAAGGGCAACAACAACAACAACAACTTTGGCTGAACAAGTATCGCAAAAGCCCATCAAGAATAAGAAGAAATGGGGCAGACAAAAGCCAAGTAAGGCCTGAATAGACTAATTTGAAGCAGTGAGCTGACTGGAAGAAAAGAAAGATGAGAGCATATTTGTGGAGAAATGCAGAGTAGGAAAAGGAAAGAAGGAAAACCTAATCGTGCCCGGTCATTTGAATAATGAGTTAGATTTTCTTTAAAAAATGAGAGAAGTGGAGTTTATTCATTTATTTTACATATTCTCCTTATTAAAATTTTATAACTCCGCTTTTCTAACTTTTTTAAATAATCCAACTCAAAAAAAAAAAAAATTCCTCAATCAAATCCCTCATATTAAACAACCACTGTCACAATCAATGAATAATTAAGCACGTATATTAATTTTTTTTTTTAAAAAAAAGACCAGCATATAGGTATATTATAATGACAAAGGTGATCTTTTGAAATGAAACAATCATGAATAATTAAGCACTCCCTACAAAATAAATAAAAAAAATACCTGGCGCCAAAATCAGCTTTTTGACCAAAATAAGAAAAAAAAAATTACCGATTAAAGCAAATTGGAAACATTTTACCAAAATAATGCAGTTGGTGGCGCAAAAGGCAGTAGCCGCGCCACTAGTGGCGCAAAAAAGGGTCATGCCACCGACACCTTCGAGACAAAATGTCGTGGCGTGAACCTTGTTCAGGCATGACATTTAATTTTTTTTTTTTAATATATCATCGACCCACAATTGTGGGTCCGATGATTTATTCATTCCACGCCACCTAGTGGAGTGAACAAGGTTCACGCCATTGGGTGGTGTGAACTGTTTCACACCACTACACTTTTGTGTCGTTGGCGTGAATCTTTCTCACGCCATTAGTGACGTGAGCATTACTTTGCGAAAAACTTTCCAATGTACTTTATTTTAGTTTTTTTTTTTTGGAAAAAAATATTATTTTGGTGCTTTTCCCGCCAAAATCAATAATATGGAATATGAAATTAACTATTTGACAAAAAAAAAAAAAATGAATAAAAGAGGTTAAAAATTCATTACCTTACCAAAATACAAAAATATAAAATATAAAGTGTTGCATTTGGAAAAGTAAAAGATATTATTCGACATAAAAAAAATAATAGGTAAGATACAAAGCTAAAAAAACAATACTATTTTGATGTATTGAAATAAAAAGGAAAATTCAAAAAAGTAGTTGAATCATATATGTATACTTAGACACAGAGAATTGAAATTTCATAATAAAAACAGTTATATAGTTACAAAACCTTGAATTTAAACTATTGCTTATTATTGAGAATATGTAATCAAAAGTATTTTTTTTATCTTATGTGTATTTTTTGGTAATAAAAACGAATTTTCCAAATAAAATTTAAAAGTAAAGAGGCCCATTTTTATTTTTAATTTTTATTTTTAAAAAAAGAGGTGGAGTGAACAAAAGCAAAAACCAAATGTACTAAAAAATTGTGAAATTCTTGGCAATTGCACAAATGTATAATGGCCTCTATAAGTAGTTTCCGCAATATATAGATGGTGTTAGAGATTGCAATGCACATAACTATTTATTTGACAAAAGAGTTAAAATTAAGAAATAGATAGGTAAAATGGGGACATTAATTTCACAAGATTATTTGAAAAAAGAATATGAAATTTGTACCAAATGAAAAGAAACAAATTCAGTTTACAACTAAAATTTCATTCATTGAATGGTATTTTTTCAGCAAATGCATCAACATGGATTATGATATCAAATATGCAATGATTCAAAGCTGGATTTTGCAAATAACACTTACACATGGATAATCTTGCATATCATGAAGAAGTCGATCACCAAGTGCTACTTCTTCACCAATGAGACTCTCCAGTTCAAGACAATTCCATATTCGCAATTCCACTAGTGAAGGACAATGAGAAGTGAGAGAATAAGAGAATAACCATTTCACTTTTTTGCAGTTCCTTATCTCAAGTATCCTCAGGTTTGGTATGCTTGTAAAAGTGGCATGGGTAAGTATGGTTGTCAAATTGGGACAACTCCAGATGTATAGCTCTTGTAACATCGGGAGAGAACATCTAATAGATGAATCTTGGAACACTTGTTCAAGACTATCCATTTTTTCCAATCTTAAAGTAATCAGGTGGGAGAACACTTGTCCTGTTTGAGGAAAGTTGGTACTAAGGTTATCAACTATGAATTTTCTATCTGGACAAAGTGAAAACCCTAAATGCTTTATCTCAGAATTTATATTATTATGATCCCACCTACAATTCTTAAGCCAAAGGCAATTCGCTCTAAAAATGAGATTTTTATTGATGAATGTAAAGTAGAGACTTTGAAGCCTTGTATACATAAAGCTCTCAATGCTTCAATGCAATCATCATAATATTCTACGAAAGGCAGATCCAGAATAGATCCGAATGTGGAATCATAGATAGCATACCTCTTCAATCCTGAAAGAGAGAAATTTTCTGTGATAACAGACTTCCCATCCCAAAAGTATAACTCATCAAGTTGCTCACATTTTCCAATAACTTCTAAAGGACATTTCTTAATTTTACACTCAAAAACATCCAAAAGCTTCAACTTTTTCATATCCACAATTTCACCAGGTAATTCATCAAATCGAGAAGCACGCAAGTCAATAATTTCTAATCTTTTAAGTTGACCTAGAAAAGAGATGTCACCCAATATAATTCCTCTAAAGCATAAGGTGTGAAGATTCATTAATGAGGACACAATTGATTGCAGCTTAAACCATTTAATCCAGCGCCGATAATAATATCTCCATTGAAAGCTAAATGTTACAAGGGCCAAGACTTTGAGTGATTCAATCCCTCCAATATCTTCAATGATCCCTCCATCTAAATGAAGTAACAAAATCTCAAGAGTTGAACAATTTAATTGATTAGAGAGCTTAAAATTGTTTTCCAAGTTCCATAATGATATTGCCTTTGTCTCCTTCAAAAATTCATTTTCATCTAGTGTCCTTGAAATTGCATGTCTGTCCACCAAAATTGCTTGACCTAGCTTCTTTGCAATCCACAAAGCTACATCTCGAACTAAGTCATGCATTTTCACACATGCTTGCTTATTTGTATGCATTAATAAACAAGAATCTAGCAATTTCTCAATAGTTATTAAAATCTCATTCCTTGCATGCTCCATTGTATAAATATTGTCACCAAGCTTCAAAGTCCCTTTGCCAAAACAAATTAAATCTTCTTTATGGATTTCATGACCTTCAGGAAACATAGAACACAATAAGAAGAGTGACTGGGCTAGTGGGCTCGGTAAATTATCATAACTTACTTCAAGAATTGCATAAGGGGTCTTGAAATCATCTTCAACATCCAATGGCAGGGGATGTTGTAGCTTTTGTAATGTTGACACCCACGCTTGAACACCTCTTCTTTTTAATGTGCTTCCCATTGTCACAATTGCTATTGGCAAACCTTTACACTCATCAACAATCTTCCTCCCAATGCTATCAAACTCATTCTCTGAGACATTGGTTGGGTTAGCATGCATCTTGAACAAAGCCCATGCTTCTTTATCTGTTAAGATAGACAGTTCAGTTATACTCTCACAATCCATATCAAGACATACACCACGAAGGCGAGTGGTCAACAAGACCCAACAACCTTCGTTTAGTGAAATGCCAATTTCTTCAAGGCTTAGTTTGCTCCACACATCATCCAAAATTATAAGAATCCGCTTATTTTTCAACCCTAGAGACAACCTTTGTGCTCTAGAAAGTGGATTTGTCTCTTGAAGTGGCAAGCCTATTTGCTCTGCTATTTGTTGTTGAATGTTGAGAACATTTGGGGATTTTGAAACGACTACCATGACAACCTTTTCAAAAAGTTTGAGCTCATCCACTTTCTTACCTACTTCTTTTGCCAAGGTGGTTTTGCCTGAGCCACCTATACCATACAGTCCCACCATCTTGTTCTTGCCATCTTTAATTGCCTCTAAAAGATGATTGTAAGCTGATTTCCTTGAGTTGAAATCCACAAACTCTTTGGAAGAGAAGTAGGCGATGCCAAGAAGTTGGATTGGTTGGGAAAAATGCTCAAAGTAGGAATTGTTTTTTAGCTCCATCATCTGCTTAGCCTTATCTTCCATTTGTTTTGCTAAAGAATATCTAAGCGACACATTAAAACACTTGTTTCCTCGTCCTTCAAGCTCTTGTAGCTTTTGCACATCCCCAAAGATAGCATTCACATCATCCAACCACTTTTTCACGGATGGCATTATTTCTTCAGTTTTTCTATCAGCTTCTTCTTTACGCTTGTTCAAATCTGCTAGTTTCCCCTCTAGCTCTTGTTTTGCTTTCTCAATATCTTCAACAAATTGCTTGAAGTGGAACAAATAACGAGCACGACACAAAATTGGTTCCGCCAGCATTTCTGCAACCTTTGCCCCGATATTAATCACGATCTCTGCCATCTAATGCAATAGATGAATTAGAATGCTCTCATGAACTTGAGTCCAGAAGCAGGCATATATATATATAACATGCATAAGGAGATTCCATTGAAACTTGCTAACCATGCGAGGGTGAGAGTACAGAGAACAAACAGTGAAAACTTAAGTTATCAAAACAAAAAACAAAAAAACAAAACAAAAAAAGTGAAAACTTAATGAGTACCTATCTAAATAAACCATGCATATATGTATATAACATGCATACAGAAATCATATTCTCATATTAATTTAGCTATATTATGAATTGATGATAACTTTGGCTATATTTATGAGTCACAGCAAAAAGAAGTAATCAAATTGTGTGATGCAATCCTAAGAAAGAATTAAGCAATTAACTGCAGAAAATAGGTTTATTCTTAAGAAAAATGTGAGTTGTAAAATAAGATATTCCTAATTTTTACTAGTGCTATGATAATTGAAACTGAATTATGAGAATAGAAGAAAAAGAAGAAATTCTACGAATTCATTACTGTAAACTTATTGTATAATGGAGGAAATTAGTCTTATATATTTAAATTACTTACTTCCAATAAATTAGTATTAGTGAACTTAATGCTGAAAAAAATTATAAGTAAGTTAAATATTGTAAAAGATAAAATTAAAGTATTAATAACAAAAATTAGGTGGAGAGGGTGAATCATATATTAATAATTAAACACACATATCCTTATTTGATTGAAATAAGTACCACAATGTATACAAAATTAGTACCAAAATTTTTTTCTTGTGGAATTCAGATGGAAGGAAAAGTTCAGATTATTCTTTTTTTATTATCATCTCGATATCCAAATAAAAAAATTCTCAAAGTAAATTTTTTTTTTTTTTTTTTTATCATAGTGATTTTATATCTGGGTATGAGCACGAATATCGCTGGGCTTGTTCCCTTGTTAAAAGAAATATGATTTATTGTCATGTAAGTTAAAAAAATTATATTCTGTTATTTCCCTTCGATATGAATTGATGATAATTTTTTCGTTTTTTTTGGAGCAGTGTAATAATTAATGGGAAGCAAATGAGATGGATGATGATTAGAAATTTAGGACTGAATCTGAAAAAAGAAAAGAAACAATAGCCTGAACTATAATTTTTCTTAACCAGAATGGCCTAAACTATATTTGAGACTTTAAATAAATAAACAAAATTAAAAAAAATAACACAAACTATTCTTTACTTGAATTTATATGTAATGTGACTTAGGTTTTCCAAGCTTTTTGTTCTTTAAGTTTATATGAGGTATGTTTTTGGTTCCTTAATTTTAATAAATATACTTTTAGTTTTATAATTCTAATACCGTTAATGTTTCTAACCAATAATATCGACGTAACAAACTCAAGTGATGATGGTGTAAACTTAAGTGATGAGTGTAATTAAATGTTGTTAATCTTAAATTTAAATATGTGTAAATTGAAAAATATATAAAAACATAATGAAGCAATCAATATCAAAACTTCCATTGTATTAAAAAATTTAGTTTAATAATCTAAATATATTATTTTATTAGTAATCTAAATATCAAAACTTTGATTTCTTTTCTTTCCAATCAAAACCTCGATTTCATTTGCAGTTATTTTTTGGTTTATTTTAGATTAATAATATAAATATATTACATTAAAAATTAATATTTAATTATGATTTGTCAGCTACACAATTATCACTTGAATTTGTTGTATCAACATTTTTCGTTAGCAATATTAATGGCGTTAGAAATATAGTACCAAAAGTATACTTTATATAGTTAAGGACTAATTAAAAGCATACTTCAAGAAAAACTTAAAGGACTACAAGTATACTTTAGTTAGTTTTTTTTTTAAAAAAAAAATCTTATTATTTATAGTTTCATATCAAAAATGTTTTTATTTAATTTTTTTGTACATTAATTTGAAATATGCCCACATATTTCTTCATTCCTAGGCCGCTTTTGTAAGTGAAAATAACATAAGATAAATATAAGTTAAAATAACTCATTATTTTTTAAAATATAAAATACGCATTAGTGCCTCACTTTAAATTTATTTTTCATCACATATATTTCCATATTAAACAGTTTGTTTTGTAAAAATTGATATTTATGATGAGAAAGAGAAATTCTCAATTTTTTGGTAAACAATTCTCAATATTTTGACATGTGACGGAAAATGCAATGATGCGTCTCTCATATTATAAATAAAAAAATCAAGTAAAAAGTATGCATTTTGCTGTTACATTTTTTCCCATTGATATAAATTCTAAATATTGACCAAAAAAAAAAAATTGTTTTGCTTCTAATATATATCCCCAAGCTAAAAGAAATTGAATTAAAAATCAAACTTCTATATTTATGAGGCATCATTTACAAATCAAATTTAGCAATATTTATTTATAAATTAAAATTCCATATTTTCAAATCTAGTTGCGTTATTTCCTTCTTACCGGGGACCTATGATGATTTTTCCTAAAAAGTTACTCCCTCTCATTCTTAATATAAAACCTAGTTGATCTTTTTTTGGAAAGATTAGGAAGTTAAATAATTTTTTTTTTTTTTTTTGCCAACTAAAATAAATAACTTAGTCATATCATATGTTATGTGTCATAACATTATATATCAATTTAGAAGTCAAACAAATTAGTTTGGAAAAAAAATGATAAATATAAATGTTTTAAAATAATTTATTTAGCTTAATATCTCCAAAAAAAAGTCAATTGAGTCTTCTATTATTAAAGATATGAGGAAGTAAAACAAATAACTTAAAATGATAATTACACAATTAAGATTACTTATTCATTTTTCATTATCACCTTAGCAGCCAAAAAAAATAAAGCTCAAACATCTCTTGTTTCCTCAACAAAAAAACAAAAAAAAAAGTTGTCTTGTTAAAGGAAATGCAATTTATTGAAATGTAAAATAAACAACTTATATTCTATTACTTACCTTTAATTCAAATAGATGATTGGTAGAAGGATCATGCCTTGATATTCTTCTGAAAAGAAACAAAAGTGCAAACGAAGCGGATTAAAATAAATAAACTAAAATTAAAATGAAATTGTTCTTTAAAAATCAATAAAAAAATTAAAAGAATCTCCAACTAGCATATCCTTACGTCCAAGATAAATAGGCAACCTGCTTGATGCTAATTCAAGAATTCGAACAGTGTAGGAAGGCTGAAGAAAATGACTGACACTGCGGGTATGTTGAAGGAGACAACAATTAATAGCTCAACATAAGCAAGAACAAACCAGAGATAAATGTAAATGAATATAAGAGTAAAGCCTAAACTCATTGAAAAATAAAGATATGATGAGGAATTTGCTCTTTACTTGAGCTCTTGAATGATGGAGACACCAATACCATATATTCATTTCTTAATGTTGATTTCAAAGTTATTCCAAGTATTTTCATTGCTTTAGCTTTGTTGAATCGCATATATGTTGCCTTCCATTTGGGTTTATTCCATGTGTTACCGTTCATTGAAGAGGAAAGAAAATGAAAGTATGATCGCCTATATTATTCTTTATTAATTAAGCCTATATATATATATATATATATATATATTTCTACAAGTATTCGTTGTTATAAATTTGTTGAAAAATTCAAAAGAAAGAAACAGGACAAAACTTGTAATTTTTCATATTGTTCTTTCACCAAACTTCAAATAAAAAGTTAAGAAAAATTACCCATAGGTCCCAGGTAAGAAAATAAATACTAGTAAATCTCAAAAGTCTAATATTAACAAGTCAAATGAGCACACTGACAAGTGTAGACATGTCATTTACAAGTTAAGTTTAACAATTTATGTTTACAAGTCAAACTTCTAAATTTATGAGCCGATTGACATCATTTACAAATCAAATTTAACAATTAATATTTATAAGTTAAAATTCCATATTTATAAATTGAATTAAAATATTTACAAATTAAAATCGCAACACAAAAATTGAATTCTTTGGAACATGTCAATATCTTTTTTTTTTTTTTTTTCCTGGGACCTATGATAATGTTTCCTAAAAAGTTAAAATAAATTTCTTTAAATGATAATTACACAATTCAGATTTATTGTTCATTTTTCATTATCATTTTAGCAGCAAAAAAAAAAAAAAAAAAAAAAAAAAAAAAAAAAAAAAAAAAAAAAAAAAAATGCTCAAACATCTCTTTAATTTTTTTCCTCAACAATATACTAACAAAAAAAAAAAAACACACACACACACACACACACACACAAATGTGTTATCTTGTTAAAGCAAATGCAATTTTACTGAAATGTAAGAAAAAATTCTATTATTTACCTTTAATACAAAGAGGCTCAATATATATAAACTAAATTTATATAAAATGAAGTAAAATTATTAATTAAAAAAAAAAAAGAATCTCTAGCTAGCTAATACTTACCCACAAGACGACCTTGATGCTAATTCAGGAATTCAAACAGTGAAGGAAGGCTGGTACGTTGAAGGAAGCAACAAATAAAAAGGAGGAAATTTAGATATTTAACCTAATTTGATTAAGAATAAGTATCACAAATATACAATTCAAATTATTCATTATTGTCTTGATAGCACAAAAGAATGCTCTGACAACTTTTTTATTTTTTTTTAACGAGAGACGCCAAAAAAAGGAAAAAAAAAAACATAAGATCACATCTGCACTTTGTTTCTAATTATGTTATCTTGTTAAAAGAAATAAATTTATCGTTATGCACAAAAGAATTTAAATTCTGTTATTTACCCGTAATATAAATTGATGATAATTTTGGCGTTCCCTTCGGAGGCCGCAGAAGGATGATGATTCATTAGAAATGCTTCTCAGGGCCAAAAGACACAAAAGAAAAGAAATAAGAGTATAATCTCTGAGGCTTTAAAATTTTTTTTTTTTTTTTTTTTTTTTTTTTAAGTGGATCTAACACCCTGAAGTATTTTCTTTTAATCTTCAAATACTTTTTGGTACATCCAAACCGAACATCTCAAATTTTGAAGTTACAAGAAATACTTTAAGTGATGGATGCACATGTGAAAATACTTCAAGTTGCTTCAAGTACCTTCACCCTTATATAAATAAATAAAATAAAAAGAAAATTAATTATTCTTTAATTAAGTATATATGTAATGTAACTTATTGGGTTTTCAAAGTTCAATAGATTACACTTTGAAAAAAAGAAGAACATCATATGATAATTTATAGTTTTATAAAAAAAATTGTTTTCGTTTAAATTTTCTATGTACTTAAAAAAAAAAAAAAAAAAATAAAATAAAAGGAAACCGAGGGAGTATATAATACCATGTCTCATTCCTTAGCCTCTTTTGTAAGTGAAAATAACATAAGATAAAGATAAGTTAAAGTATCTCATAATTTTTTAAAATAGAAGATATTCATTAATGTGTCATTTTGAAAGTTATTTTTCATAATATTTCCAAATTAAGCTATCTTTTAATAATTGATATTTATGTAACAGAAAGAGAAGTTCTCAATATTATAACATGATAGGGAAAATGCAATGCGTCTCTCATGCTAAAAATATAAAATCAAGTAAAAAGTATTCATTCTGCTGTTATATTATTTTGCCAGCTAATATATAAAATCTAAATAATGACACGAAAATTAACAATGATTTACTTCTAATATTGCAACGCCAAATGAACCACTAGCTAGAATAAAAGCACATGTAAGATAGAGAAATGATAATTACCTGTAAAAGGATTCGATGATAATTTTGATACCTTGTGAGCCAAAAACCAGAAGAGAACTAAGTATCATAATTATAGAAGTCATTTAAGTGGAAAAAGTCCTTGAATATTTATGTATATGAGTTTTGTAAATTATAAGGCTTAGCAAACAACTGAAATGAAATAAACAAAAAAGATAATATATTTATTCAGTTGATTACCAAAGTGACTCTGGAATCAAATTGCGTGATGCCCTCCTTCATGAAAGTAACAAACAATTATTCAGTATTCACCAAATTTTTTTTTTTGAAAAAAAATTAATTCACTTAACTAAGCCTATGATATTTGGTCAAAAAACACTAAGCCTATAATATTATGAATCTCAAGTTTTAAAGAGTTCAATTTCCTAAAACAATTATTATTGTAAATTTATTACGAAATTCAAAAGAAAAAAAAACTTGTATTATGGTGCTCTTTCATCACCAAATTCCAAATAAAAATTTCAAAAAATTAGCCATAGGTCTCAAGTAAAAAAATTAAAAACAGATATAGGTACAAAAAATTTTGTAATAAAAGTAAAATTTACAAATTTACAAATCAAAGTGCGTCATTTAGAAAAGTCAAAAGTAACAATTTATGCCTAAAAATCGAACTTTCATATTTACAAGTCTTGCAAATTGAACTTCGCAAAAGTTATATTCCTTGAGACTTGTCGGTATTTAAATTTCTTACCCAGAACCCATGGGGGATTTTACGTAAAAAAGTTAGAATACACAACTTTAGATGATAATTACACGATATCCATCTTATTCGTTTTTCATTATCATCTCAATAGCCAAAAAAATGCTGCAAACTTCTTTTTCCCCCTCAACCATATACTTCCAAAAGAAAAAGATCAAATGTCCTATTGTTAAAGGAAATTTAATTTATCGACATGTCAAATAAACAACTTATATTCTATCATTCACCTCTAAAATGAATTGATTATTCGAAGAGGGATGATGACTTGATCTTCTTCTAAAATACACTAAAAGAAACTAAAGAGCAAAGTAAGAGGCTTCAAATAAAGAAACCAAAAGTTATGTATAAATTATTCTTTATAAATCAATAAAACAAAAGAATCTCCAAGCTAGCTGATATTTATTACCTGTATATTAGACAACCTTGATGGTATCTCAAGAATTCTAATTGGTAGAGTGAAGGAAGGTTGAAGAAGATGATTGACACTTTTGGTAAATTATGGTTTATGGAAATTTGAAGGAGGAAACATATAGCTCAGCATATAAAAACAAACGAGAGATAACTATGAATGGATATAAAGATATGATATGAATTTGTTCTTTATTTGAGCTCTTGAATCATGGAGATACCAATTCCAAAGTTAAAGAAAGCTCTAAATTCATTTCTTAATGTTGATTTTATTCCATGCATTTTCATTGCTTTAGTTTTGTTGTATTGCATATGTTGATTTGCTCATTTAATGTGCTCCTTTCATTGAAGAGGAAGGAAAATGAAAGTATTGCCTTCTTTATTACTGCGCCCAAAGTAATTGTTATTGTTTGGCTTTAATATATAAAAAAGAAGAAGAAAGCATCTGTTATAAGCCATTCTTTCAAATATGTAATCCAACAAATTAAAGCTAAAGCAATGAAAATGCATGGAATAAACTCAACATTAAGAAATGAATTTAAAGCTTACTTTAACTTTGGAGTTGGTATCTCCATTTTTCAAGAGCTCAAGTAAAGAACTAATTTTTATCTTTATATCCATTCATATTTATCTCTCGTTTGTTCTTATTTATGCTGAGCTATATGTTTCCTCCTTCAAATTTCCATAAACCATAATTATTGTAATTATATGTAATTATTAAATCTTAGAAATAGCCTCTATGCTTATGAAAGTAAGGCTACTAGCTAGTATCTATTCCTTGGACCCCATCTGGTGGAAGCTATATGCACTATGCTACCCTTTTATTGTGAAAAATGAAACTTTATAGAATAGCTTCATGTTTGGGGCCTATTAGAAAGATTTTAGTAGTATGTACTAAATCTTTGTCTAACCCCATTTAATTTTTCTAGCATGTTGTACCAGAATCTCATTATTATTACCAATTCTAATGAGTTTGACTCTTAAATTGACCCCTCCATGACCCAATCTCTGTCACATAATTTGAAGATAATTCCAAAAGGATCTTGATAAGCCTGTCGCATGAAAATCCAAACTCTTTCAATATAGTGTTATCATAGTTGTGAATCTCAATAGGGTCATGGATTCAAGAAATAAAAATGTCAACACAACTATATATGCCGGAGGCCACAGAGTTAATTTAAGCAGTCCTCAAACCTCAATCTAATTGCTTGAATCATAAATCTCATCTTCCAAGCCAATCAAGTAGCAATTAAATCCCTAAAACAGGTTGTTTGACAATTTGAATAGACCAAAAACATAGCTCAACATACAGCCAGAGAAAGGAAAACAAAACAGTAATTTCTTAAAGAGCCACATAAAATCTAGGATTAATCTGGATTCATAGCTATGTGTAATATTTTGAGCTATGTTTTATATAAAGGAAATGCACTACAAAAAATCTAGGATTAATCTGGATTCTAGGGCAATTGCATTTTTTTTTTTTTTTTTTTTTTTTTTTTTTTTTTTTTTTTTTTTTTTTTTTTTTTTTTGTAATGATGTTTGTCACCAGAAACTTTAGAATTTTATGTGGGTAAAGATGATGTGGGAGGGACCTCAACAAATTCTGGGATTCAAATATTCAATATATATTGTATTATCTTTTTTTCAATTTTATATGGATTTTGGCATTCTTTCATGCATATATTTTGAGACTCACATCTTCACAACATCAGCTAGAAAATGTGTTCTCAAGAAACTACTCAAATCTTCACAGCACCAGCTAGAAAATGTTAGCCAAAATAACTTGTATTCATTCTACATAGTTTGAAAGCCCGAGAAAGGAGAACTAATACTAATTTAGATTCTGGAATTATAGCAGCATTCAGTATTTTAAAGCTCATTAAGTAGTCTAGAGAATTTTTGTTTACAGGAGTTATACACTTAATAGCTTAATTTTCCAAGATGTTTCCTTGAGAACAGCTTTAAAAGTTAATCAAGCTAATCAGCTATAAATATTGACCACTTGAAGTATTACAATACATCATTATAATATAATTTGGAAAAGAGCAACGGTTGTAGAGTGTCCCTGATCAAAACCTACCAGATCTTAGGCATCCTTTTCAAGGAAGGAACCCATATTACACGTATGATCAAATTTCCATTTGGCTTGTTTCAAATTAAAATTACAGTTGATCTGAATGGTAATTTAATTATTAGGTATGAATCTTGTATATCATCTACACTCAATCCTGCTCTTATTGTCTGAGCTAAGCCTCCTAAAAGTTTATATTTTTTCCCTAATATTTTTAAATTAGAAAGCCAAATATCCAACAGTTGCACTCAAATTTTTCTCATATATTAACTCGATGGAGTATCGAATGAACCATATTTTTATATGATTTTTCATAATAAAACTAAGATTTTTAATGTATTTTCTGAGACATTATTGCATAATTAAGCACTAATTTGAGTTTGGGACATTTGTATTGAATTAAGTGTAATTGAGAGTAAAATTGTCATAATTTGTTAATTATTCATGCAAATGGTTTCTTGGACTTTTGATACTACTTTTTGCTAAATCTTACATTGTAAGTGTTTAAGAAGAAAATGGAGGTTTTGGAGGGTTGGATTTAGTATTTTGAGGACCGGGGAAAATTACAAACAAGGGCCTTATAATTCCTAAAAATTGGAAATCAATTAAGAAAATGACCGGAGAAAATTACAGAAAAAAGTGCCCATATATTTTGAAAAGTGCAGTTCTGCCTCAAAAATAGTTTGGAAATTCTCAATTTAGTCCCCTCATAACTTTTGAACTTTGCAAATTGGTCCCTTGTCAAAATGCAATTAGGTTCTAGGAACACAAGACAGAGAGCTGATATATACAGAGAGCATCGCGGCAACACAGTGGGTCGAGACCTTCGATTCTCTTCACCACCTTCGACCTTCGCCATCACTTCTCAGTCGCCGGCGACCTCCAGCGTCACCTCCATTGTCGCCGGTGACCTCCACAACCTAACCACCACCCTTTTTAGCCGATAGACCCGAGACACAAAACCTGCAGAACCAGAGCATCGACGTGCCAACCTGCAAACACAGACGTTCACCGTCGGTTCTCTCCCTCCACACCACCATCAACCTCTATCCTTTCTCGATTCTCCTTTCTTCAGATTCCATTATTTCTGATTCCAGCGAGTTCAATTTCATGGCTGATTCAGTTTTGGAGATGCGGATCTATGGTTATTTTAAAACAATGAGAGGCTAATTCCTTTTATTCTTTCCGGTGGAGATTTGTTATTGAGCTTAATGGACTACACAGGAGTCTTTTCTATCATTCCATTAGTCTATAGTTATATATTTGGATTTTTTAGTTTTAGGGATTATCATATATGATTCTGAAAGTGAGATTGATGTTAATTGTCTTTGCTAATTTGATATTTGTAGTTGAGATTGAATTTTGTAGTGTGAAGATTGTATGTGTTTTGTAATTTCTTGTGGTTGCTATGAGATTATATTAATTAGCGTGTTATTATCTAATTAATGTGGTTGATTTGTACCCTTCAGGGCTGTTTAGCACTCAAATTTAAGAAGACTCATGTTGCATTATTCCCATTTCAATTGCACATTAAATGGTTTTAAACAATATCTCAAGAGGTAGTAGTTAGCTATGACTACTATTAATTGGAAATATTGGACTCAAGTGTTATCTTCGGGTTTTTCTTGAGACTTAATGGAGTTCCACTCCCATAACCTTTTCAAGCTAGGATAGCATTTTTCTTCATTACCAAGATCATTCATCATTCATATTTTCATTTCCATACCCCATTTCATTCACTTATTCACCATTTTTATGAAAATACCAAAAACAATAGTTGGCATTTAATTATATTGTATTCTTGTTTTAGTTTATTAATTTGAAAATCCAAAACCAATTTTTCCCTTGTTTTAATTGTATTTGTATGGCATTTAGATTACTTATGAATCAACAAATGCATTTTCCTTTGCTATGGCCGAGAGTTTATGTATGACACCTCTTGAGCAAGAAAAGCAAGTTCACGCTCGTGTCTCAGATCTTGGGGGTTATCATTTTGAGTGTTTTAATTAATATTTACTTAGTGTGGGAGTCTTCAAAAAGCTTCAAAATTTTGCCCCAGCTTAAAATGCATCAACAAAGAGTTGCAGAGGAAGCATATTTAATCTTGTTCTTGATGCTTGCGTGAGGTCCAAATTATCATTGAAAGATACAAGAGATCAATTATTCTTCTCTCATGAAGAGTCTTAATGACTATAAGGTTTTCATTTCCATTGCCGCGATCCTGGTGATGAGGATTACTTAAGATACTAAATGCTATCTTTGACTCAAGTGTTATCTTCAAATAGTGAATGAAATGGGTCCTTCATTTTTTCTTGAGACTTAATGGAGTTCCACTCCCATAACCTTTTCAAGCTAGGATAGCATTTTTCTTCATTACCAAGATCATTCATCATTCATATTTTCAATTCCATACCATTTCATTCACTTATTTACCATTTTTATGAAAATACCAAAAACAATAGTTGGCATTTAATTAAATTGTATTCCTGATTTAGTTTATTAATTTGAAAATCCAAAACCAATTTTTCCCTTGTTTTAATTGTATTTGTATGGCATTTAGATTACTTATGAATCAACAAAAGACTCCTCGAGACGAGAGAACGATAATAGGTTTGTCTACATGCAATCCTCAGTTAAGTTTTGATTATGGACCTTAAAGCTAACGATGAAGACCCTCATCAATAAGGTATCGTTATTGAAACAAAAGTGTGGGCGTTTGGATTATCAATGTTGACCACGGTATTGTTATATATATATGTAAAAAAAAAAAATTGTTTTCTTGATTGTTATGTAATAATTTATGCTTTCCAATATTATTGTTATATTAATTGATTCTGTCTTGTGAATAATTGTCAGAAATATAATGACCCATTTTTATGCTGTAATTGATATAGCTATTAGTATCTTCTTCTTCTTCTTCTTCTTTTTTGATAGAAATCGGGGTGTCCTCCACACAAGAAACTAATCCTCATTCGCACCATAGTTGTCCCGAAGGGGCATTAGTGCTTAGCTAAATAACCTTCTCCATACACACCGCTAGGGATCGAACCCATGTCTAGGTGCTTAAGGGAACCCTTAACTTAACCAACTGAGCCAAGGTTCTTTGGTTTCTCTTCTTCTTCTTCTTCTTTTTAATCATTTGTTTATACTCATTGTGCTTTGTTTCTATTTCTTTGGTTCCTCTATGTCTTCTGTTGGACGATATGTATTTTCACCTTTATACGCACTAATAATGAAATTCAAGGTTAAAAAAAATATTGATACACATTATTAATTATTCACAATGAATGCTTTTTTCAGCAATTTTCTCTCATTTTCCTCCATGGTTTTCGGGATAAAATTGGACATAGAACCGTAATTGTACTTTTGTTTTTTTTAGTATAATTGAATCATATTTTTATAGGCTTTTTCATGATTAATTTGAGATTTTTAATTCATTCATAGGACATTATTACATAATTAAACACTAACTTGAGTTAGGGATGTTTATATTGAATTAAGTATAATTATTGGCAAATTGATAATAATTTGTCAATTATTCATGTAAATGATTTATTGAACTTTTGAAGCTACCTTATGCTTAATTTTGCATTACAGTGTTTAAGAAGAAAATGGGAGCTTTTGTAGGGTCACAATTAATATTTTGAGGACTGTGAAAAATTACAGAAAAGGTTCCTATAATTTCTAAAAATTACAAATCAATGAAGAAAAAGGGACCAGAGAAAATTACATAAGAGCACCTCGATGTTTTGACAATGTCATTTATACCCCACAAATAGTTTGAAACATTTCATTTAGATTCCTGGTCAAAACTCATGAGGTCACTGCTTCTTCCTCCTGACGATCATAGAGCATGAGACTGAAACCAGATGGGGAGCCGTGGATCAAAAACTTGAAGAGAATACCAAAGAGCTTCTTGGGTGAGAGGGAGCTTGAGAGACCATCGATGTCCGTTCACCTTCCTTCCTCCACCGTCATCTCTCCCCAACCTCAAATACATCTGTCAAGGACCATTTTTTTGAGCTTCTGAGTGGCCAGTGGTCGCAACAGTGGAGCAACAAAGATCTCAGTAGAAGGGCACGATACAGAGATCAGAGGGCCAGGAGAACAGACTGTGGTTCTGGACTTGCCACCTTCACTATGCATCGTCAGAAATTTAAGAGATGCCGGAGACCTGAAATAGAGCTTCACAGATCGCGTCACAGGCTTCTTCACTGTTGGAATCTGCCGTCCATGGCCTTCTATTGTGATTTCCCTCGAGTTCTTTGATTTTCCGATGAGGTTTCTTCCACTCTTGTTCAATAGATTATTTGAGCTTTGAAGGGGTTATGAATTGTGATTGCTGTCAAAGATGAGTAGCTAAATCTCTTAAGTTTTGGTAGTGAAGAATGTGGCTAGAGCTTCAATGTGCTCTAAGCCGGAGTTTATTATTTTTCCTTTGGCTTTTATCATTTGGATCTCTTGATGATGATTTTGTATTAACTTGTAAGTAGAAGACTTAGATGAGTGGTTATTTGTGTAGAATGAATTACTCTTATATTGAATTTTGTTGTTGATGCACTTGGATTTTTTATTGAACATATTTCCATGAAATTATCTATTGCATGTGGTTACTATAGTGTGTAGTTAAATTAATTCATATTGAGTGTTGCGATTATACTCTCATTTAAGAAGAAGCAAGTGTATTAAAATGAATTTAACAATTCATCTAAGAAATGATTATGACTGCAATTGTAGGATTAGTCATTATTTAGATAAATTGGGCTTAATGCGATTTCTTGAGGGTTTCAATTTGAATTTGACTTGATGAAAAATTAACTCCCAAATTATTTAGAGAAGCTAGAAAATCCACCAACTTTACTACCAAGACTCAATTCATCATATAGTCCTTTTTAACCCAAAACATTTCTTCATTATTTTTCTAAAAATACCAAAAATATTAGAAATAGCTATATTTTAATGAATTTTAGTTTAACAAAAACTAATTTCAAAACCCCTTTCTAACCATGTTTTTGCACATAGTTTAATCTAGGGAATCCCAAAATACCGTGGGTTTCATGATCCTTAGGAAACAAAGAGCATAAATAAAAAGAGTGATTTGGCTAGTTGACTCGGCAAATTATCATAACTTAGTTTGAGAATTGGAAAAGGGGCCTTCAAATCATTTTCAATGTCCAATAGTGGGGGATGTTGTAGCCTTGAATACTCTTTCCTTTTAATGTGCTTCATAATACACTCATCAACAATCTTCCTTTAATTCCAAGGCTATCAAACTCATTCATTAAGACATTGGTTATGCTAGCACGCATCTTTAAAAAAAAAGCCCATGCCTCTTCCTCTATTAAGAGAGGCAATTCAATTATCCTCTCACGATCTGTAGAGACACATGCATGATGCATACGAGTGGTTAACAAGACACAACAACCTTTATTTAGTTGAATGCCAATATCTTCAAGGCTTAGTTTGCTCCACACATCATCCAAGATTATAAGAATCTTCTTATTTTTCAATCCTTCTAACAGCTTATGTGCTCTTGCATATTGAGTTTGATATTCCAATTTTGAATCCATTTGCCCTGCTGCTTCCTGCTGAATTTGAAGGTTTTGAAATGACTGCCTTGACAAACATGTCAAAAAGCTTCAGTTCGTGCACTTTCTTTGCCCACTTCCTTAGCCAAAGTAGTTTTACTCGATCCACCCATGCCATAGAGACCAATCATCTTGTTCTTGTCATCTTTCCTTGCCTCCAAAAGACGATTATAAGCAAGGACGGAGCTTCCTTGAGACAATGGGGGGCCACCCCAAAAAAAAAAGGAAATTGGATTGTTCTGTATATGTAGCCTAAAAATTTATACATTTCATCTATGGCCCCCCCAAATATTTTTAAAATAAATTAGTTAATGAGTATACATTTGGTCCTCCAAAATATTTATTCCAAGCTCTGTCCCTGATTATAAGTTGATTTACTTAAGTCAAAATCCACAAAATCTCTAGAAGAGAAGCAAAGGAAGCTAATTTGGATGGAAAGAGAAAAAGGAACAGAGTTGGAATTTTGTTTGTGCTCTATCATCTGCTTAGCTTTGTTTTTCATTTGTTTGGCTAAAGAATATCTAAGTGACACATTGAAACACTTGTTTCCTTCTCCTTCAAGCTCTTCTTGTAACTTTTGCGCCTCTTCTAAGACAACATTCACATCATCTATACAACCACTTCTTCACAGATGGCATTTTTCTTCAGTTTGTTGATCAGCTTCTTCCTTACGATTTTTCACGTCTGCCAGTTTCAACTCCAGCTCATCTCTTGCTTTCTCAACATCTCCAATGAATTGCTTAAAGCAGAACAAATAAGCAGCTCCTTGTAAAATTGGACCCTCTAGGTAATATAAATAATGTATTTAATTATTATATTCCTATATATTATGCCAAACACAATCAAGTAATCTCAATTAATAAATTGCAATCAATAAAATTTCTATCACATTACATTATATTTTTATCATTTGAGTTTAATGTTTCTGCTTTTAGGGCAGAAATTTGTTCCTATCATACTTACATAAAAGTGAGTGGGTCCTATTATAAAGAGAAGAGAAAAAAAATATTAATGAGACCCACTCACTTTTATATGAGTGTGGTAGAAAAAAATATTTCTGCAGCAAAAACAAAAATGTTAAACCATTAACGTTTACATTCCATTATATTCCCATCCATCTCTTTTCAATTAATTCCAGGATCAAATCCGCACTGTATTAAATATAGATGAAGCAGGGTTGGGCAAATTTGTCTTTTGAAGTAGCTCATCTAACATCCCAGTGGCTACGGACCCTTGAATTGTTGAAACGGAGCCCATTAGCTTAACTCGTTCTTCACGGTCTCAGACGTTTTTAGCATGGGGCGTGATTGATGGGTCAACTCGTATTATTTCTTATAGGAGGGATCCAAAGGCGAAGACCATTGACCCATTGAAAGGTAGAGTCAAGAGGGGGACTTGGAGTTAGTTTGAACATAGCTTTTGGAAAATAGTTTTTAAAATTTATGAGGTAAAAATAATTTTTAGAGAATAAATTTTAGGATTTGAGGTAAAAATAACTTTTGGATAAAAATGATAGTGTTTGGATAACTTCAAAATCTAGGTTTTGACAAAAGTTTGTCAAACACTCCAAAATTGTCCAAAAGCTATCTTATATCAAAACCTAGGTTTTGACAAAAGTTTATCAAACTCTCCAAAAATTGTCTAGAAGCTATTTTGCATCAAAACCTAGGTTTTTTTTTTTTTTTTTTTTTTTTGATAAGATTGGGATACCTCAACAACCTCCTACTAGGGTTTGTCAAACACGGAGGATCCAAAATTGTCCGAAAAACTTCATGGAACCCCTATCTTATATCAAAATCTAGGTTTTGACAAAAGTTTATCAAACTCTCCAAAAATTGTCTCCAACCAAAGAAAAACTATTTTGCATCAAAACCTAGGTTTCATAAAATAAAAAATTTTTGTAAAACACTAAAAAAAACTTTGTTTAGCTTTTTTCTCTCCTTTGTCATCATCAAGTATTTTTTTAGTACTAGTTAGTATCATTAAATATTTTTTTAGTACCCTTTTGTATTCTGTACTCTGAAATATTTTTTTAAGATTAGTGATTACCATAAAATATTTTTTCAATATCTTTAAAAAAAAATCAAGATGATAAAGTATTTTTTTCAATATCCTTAAGTATCTTTTTAGTACCCGTTAGTATCTAAATTTTTTTCAAGATTATTTAGTGCCCTGAAATATTTTTTCAATATTATAAAATAAATTTTTAAGACCATGAGAAGTATTTTTTTAATACCAGTTAGTATTAAGTATCTTTTTAGTACCCGTTAGTACTTGATTTTTTTTTCAAGATTAGTCATTACCCGAAATATTTTTTAATATTCTAAAATAATTTTTAAGATTATGGAATATTTCAGGTACTAATTTATCTTGAAAAAAAATTCAGGTACTAACGGATACTAAAAAGATACTTAATGACATTGAAAAAATATTTCATGATCTTGAAAAAAATTTAGGATATTGAAAAAATATTTTGGGGTAATGACTAATCTTAAAAAAATATTTTAGGGTACTGAAAGGTACTAAAAAAATACTTAAGAATACTAACTAGTACTGAAAAAATAATAATGATGGCATAGAAGAGAGAAAAAGCTGAAAAATAACATTTTACAAAACCTAGGTTTTGATGCAAAATAACTTATAGACAATTTTTAGAGTGTTTGGTAAATTTGTCAAAACCTAGATTTTGATATAAAATAACTTCTAGAAAAAAGATGAGTATATTTGGTATAGACTTGTAATAAAACTTAGGTTTTGTTTCCAAAACCTAAGTTTTGGAACCCTCCAAATAGGCTAAAATTGGTCCCATAAATTTTTTTATTTTTTAATATTATATGATACTTTTACATCAAAACCTAAGTTTTGGAACCCTCCAAATAGGCTAAAATTGGTCCCATAAATTTTTTTATTTTTTAATATTATATGATACTTTTACATCACCTGGTAAGAGGTCCTCGCACTCCCCAAGGATGAAACCTTTACAAGTTGTTCCTTATTTAGTGTGTTTGCAATATTTTAGTTCTTTAATTTACAGTATTTGTAAACATTTAGTTTTTAGGTAATATCATTTTGTCTTTTTTTTTTTTTTTTTTAAATTTTTTTTCCTTTTTTATTATTATATTATTATTAATTTTTGGCTATCCCCCGTCTATATATATACATATATTATTCTTTCCATTTTTATCCCCTTTATCCCTAGTTCTAAGATCTATTTTGCTTTCATGTTTTAACAATTCACTTCATAATTAAAAATCAATTGAAATTATATGAACGTAATAAAAGCAAAAAAAAATTTAGGACAAACTTGGTTAAAAATGAAGTGAAACTCTAAGAACTTGATAAGAAAAATATAGGAACCCAATTAAAATTTATTTGAAATCATAAGGACTTACCGACTAATTTCCTGTGTGAATGCGTATGTATTATTTCCGGGTTCGTCCTTCACCATTTCCACATAAATAAGTAACCAGAACTCCAACAACACCAATAAAACAATCACATGGCGATCAAACTCAGATCCTTAGCGTTATGCCTTTTGGCAACAGGGATGTTGGTGATAGGGTTACTAGGTGGAGGAGTTGAAGGAGTTGCGCTATGCAACACTGACACCACAAAGCTTAGCTTGTGCCGTCCGGCAGTCACCGGAGCCAACCCGCCTCCCCCAACGGAGGCTTGCTGTGCGGTTGGCCGCCATGCTGATCTGGCTTGCCTCTGCAAGTACAAGTCGGTGCTTCCTGCACTTGGGATTGACCCCAAGAAAGCTATCGCTTTGTTTCCTAAGTGTGGAGCTAGCACTCCTCCCCAATGCAAAGGTAATATATAATCGTAACATGAATGACATTCCTCGATTTTGTTTTTGTTTGTTTTTTTTCTTATTACTAAGGATTTTATTATTCATGAAAACTCAGGTTCATTTTATGGTATTAATTTTCATTTTAATTGCTTGGTGCTTGATTTTCAATTTTTCATTATTTCCTTCTTGGACATGTTATATTCCGTTTTAAATTCCTCTCTTTCCCTATTTTTTAGCTTCCTCATTTGGGGCTAAATTTCTGGCTTTTTTTTTTTTTAAAAAAATCATTTAAAAAAATTAGGGAGAACCACTATGTAGTCTAACGGAATATGTACGTAATCAGTAAAATTCAATAACAGGTGAACAATAGGGATATATCATATCTTATAATAGAGCTTATCATTGCATGATATTTAATTATTGTGAAACTTTTTAATAGTTATATTTATTCTGAGACTTTACAGGTATTTTTTCTTTAAAAAAAAATTACCCGTTTTAGAGTAGTGTATGTTTTATGTATTGTGACTTGTGACACATGCTTTTTTATTCTTGCAGGGAATTGAGGGCGTTCTGCTTCCTTACAATATTTCTTAAATAAATTGATAGCACTCCTCCAATCCTTGATATAATGCATATTTGGGGAGTTATCTTGATCCTTAATATAAGAAATAATTTTTATGTTTTTCATTGTTTTCTTAATTTGATACTACTGATGTATGTATCCAATTGAGAAGATCTTGGCTTATTATGTATGTATTGTATTGAGAAGATCTTGGCATATTATTGGCCATATAATAAATACAATAATACCAAAATAATTATTTGCTATCATTTTTATTTTTCCCGTATATTTTCTGTGTATTGATAAAACTTGCAAATGAGTGTCGACTCGTCTTGTTACAACAGCAAATCTTACAGACAATTCATACACTGTTTATATTGGAAAGTTTTTAGCTTTATTAATTATTACTACCTCCGGTCCTAATTATAAGATCAAATTGACTTTTTTTGGAGAAATTAAGGAAGATAAATAAGCTACTTAATCATATTATATGTTGTGTATTCTTATATTATATATTTCGTTTATTAGTCAAACTATTTAGTTAGGAGGAAAAAAAAAATACTCTAAAGTAATTTAATTTACTTCCTCAATTTCTCCAAAAAAGTCAACTTGGTCTTATAATTTGAACCGAATGGAGTATTATCTTTTAAAAGTTTTCAGCTTCATTTCTTAACGGTAAATTTAAACATAAAAAAAAAAAAAAAAAGAATTGTCCGTTAAATTTAATTAGCTGCACGAATCAAGTACCAAATTACCATAAAATTGTACAATAATTAGTTATCGACAGCAAATATTTAAGATAATTAAAGTATACATTCCAATGCTTCAAGTTAATCGAGTACGTGACTATAATCCAATTCTTTCAAATTCTACGTCCAGCCTAATTTGACGTAATTTAATTTGCTAATATATCCCATAAAGCACCAAGTATAAAATAGGGAAAATTCTATTTAAATACTAGTTAAATTTATTAAACCTTCAAAAACCCATTGAATTTGTTAAAGGACTGAGAAGAGACATAAGTCAATGAGGGATATACAAATTGGGGTGAAAAGTCAACACTCCTCTTGGAGGAGGGGGGGGGGAACAGATTATATCTACTTCCTTGTTCAGTCATATGTAAACAAAAAACAGAGGAGGTGGCTTCGAGTAAAAAAAAAAAACACAGTGGGTGAAGGAGGAAATAAAATTTGAGCTTTCAAAGGATCATACGCAAAGAAAGGGATATCTTTCATTCTTCTATTGACATTGATTGAGTGGCATCTTTGGACGAAGCACCACCAAAATTGACTCATATAGACTTAGTGTGCGACATCCTTTTTCCTTTCCACCTTCCTCTTCTTCACTCTTACCAGTGACGACGTTCTCTTCTCTTGATGGCAAACCAGATATGAGTTGAGGTCGATTGTTGATTTTGTTTCATCTGGTGGGCTGCCTTTTGATCAGATTATTTTGTCCACATTGGCCATGATTGCTTGGCGTTTGATGGAGACAAAAATGGATTTTCATTTCAACGGTGGTTGCTTGGTGTCCCTCTAGTCTAACTATAAGATAGAGCTATTTATTATTATTATTTTTTTAAGATATTAAGAAAGCTAATTAAATTACTTTGAAATATTTATATTTATCATTTTTTCTTCAAACTATTTTATTTAATTTATAAACTGATATATAATCTAATAATATACAAGATATTATATGATTAAATAACTTATTTAACTTCTTTAAAAAAAAAAAAAAATAACTTTGTCTTATATTTAAGACTGGAGGGTTGTTGCCTTGTTATAAGATTTTACTAGCTTTTTAATTCAATGAGTGAGATTATGTGTATGGTTCAAGAAGCAAGTAAGAAGCTCTAATAATGGAGTTCGAGTGATGAATATGAGGGGAGGGACATCCCCCCCCCCCCCCCAAAAAAAAAAAAAAATGAAAGAAGGGTAATTGAGTATTTTGTGCTTTTCTTTTATTTTTACTCTTAAATTTATTAAATGGCTGCCACATCATCTCCTAACTCGGCAAGTGTATTAGCATAAATTAGTGAAATATAGGATTTAATGGTCAAACTTAACATTTGTTAACTCAAGGGCAATATTGTTACTTTTGAGATTTTCAGGTTGATATTAAAACCAAAAAAACTTTCAAAACAACATTGTTCTTTTTCATATATTTCCAATGTAGATTTGTGTCTTAACCCTTTTTATAAAGTGTTTTTGCCATAAAAGCCACTTTAAAGCTGAAGCAACTTATTCTGATCTTTTACTTTGAATTTTTGGTTTTTCCTTATGTTTAGACATTGTGCAATTGACATTTTGAAATATCAATCAAACAGTTTTATATCAAACAAACTTTTTCATAAAAGTCAATCAAACCATTGACTAGTTTTTAGCCCAACTTCAATTCACCAAGGTCAGTTGGAATATAAAAGTTATATTTAGAAAGATTAATCCAAATAAACCCTAAAACTAATGGTGGAATCAGAAATTTTTTTAGCCCGGCATAAAAAATAAAAATATTGAATTATTTCTTATTATAAGGCACCAACTAATAAATGTATTTAGTCCTTTTTATAAGGCACGTGCTTGTTTCTAAATAGCATTAAATATTTTCTTTTTCATGTATACCCATAATTAAAAAGGTAGTGAGTGAGAGTAATAATTAATAAAAATTAATTATTACCCTTTTTTTTGAGCAAAAAAAAAAAGTAATAATTAATATGATATTAGAGTTTAGTGTAATCAATAGGGATAATATTGAAAGTTAAATTTTAGGACAAATTTAATGACTTTAAATGTTTTTATTAACTTATAAGAATTGTTAGTTGGTGTCTTATAATAACGATCGAGAGGAAGTATTTACTAAATAGTATCGCATAGCCTTTAAAATACAAATAAATAATAACCGATAATTATAAATCAAAACAATATATAAGATTATATTAATGTTTTTGGTAGGTATCTCAAACAAGAATTTTACTTTCCTCTTATTTTTAATGAGTAATGAACCAAACATTATCCTTATAGAGAAGATAAAAAATTACTTGGGGCTAAATTATTGGCCAAATAAAATATCCTATAATAAATATAGGGTTAAGTACCAATTTTACCCGGAAGTATACGCCCGGGCCAATTTTACCCCGGAAGTTTCTTTGGAGTAATGTTGCCCCGGAAGTATAAAAATGTAGCAATATTGCCCTTGAGGTAATAGAGGTTAAGTTTGACCGTTTTCTTTGACTAAAACTCCCACGTGGCACTCTGACGTGGCACTCTGACGTGGCATTCTGATGTGGCACCCAATGATCCAACCCATTGCCACATCAGCTTACCCCCCCCCCCCCCCCCCCCCATCTTTTCCATTCCATCTCATTGTCATCATCTTCCTCAAGCTGGGAACAAAAAAATCCAAAAACAAACCCAGAAACAAACCAAAACGAGAGAACAAAATAGAAACAAAGTCTTTCAATATCTAGGAAGCTAGACATAAATCTGGGTAAAGGTTACGCATAAAACCTGAACGAGAGAACAAGAAGCAGTTTTGTCTGAATCAATTCGAAAATAGATCTGTAAATCCACTCAAAAAATATAGATCTGTAAATACGTGCCAGGACGAGGCTAGATTTCAACCAATACGTACTAAAGCTTTTTCCAAGTACACACTCATCCTTCATTTCTTCTTCTATTCAATGTTCTAATATTCAGATCAGCGAGACTGTGTGATGCCGAATCCCCAATCTCAACGTCAACGGGCCAGAGCTCCACCTTCATCGACATGGCCTTCACCTCGGGATAGGGTTCCGCTCAGGCAATTATTTCGGGTGGCATCGGTGGCTGGCGGTATTCAGTTTGGGTGGGCCTTACAGCTTTCTCTCCTGACACCTTATGTGCAGCAGCTTGGAATTCCTCACGCTTGGGGGCTAGCATGAGAATCATCAATGAGCCCACCGCTGTAGCCTTCACCTATAGTTTGGAAAAAATTTGGGATGCAGCGGCGGAGATCTTCATGGAAGGTAAGCGACTGCGGCGGCATTCTTACCCCAACTGAGATTCAATATTTTCGCCTACGGTTTGATCACGATGAGGCAGAAGGAGGCTCGAGCATGAGAGGGGAGGGAGTGGGTGAAGGAGCGCCGGAAGGTTCAGGAGATAATGGTGCCGGGAGGGGGATTTTTTCTGGGTTTGGTTCTTGATTTTTGATTCCTGCTTGAGGAGGACGATGGAATGGAAAAGATGAGAGAGGGGGGAGGGGGATAAGCTGATGTGGCAATGGGTTGGATCATTGAGTGCCACGTCAGAGTGCCATGTAGGAGTTTTAGTTAAAAAAAAAAAAGGTCAAACTTAACCTCTATTATCTTAAAGGCAACATTGCTATGTTTTTATACTTCTGGGGTAACATTGCTTCAAAAAAAACTTTCAGGGTAAAATTGGTCCTGGGCGTATACTTCCAGGGCAAAATTGGTACTTAACCCATAAATATATATATATACTAACAAATTTTATAAGATCAGCTCGGACCTGACCATAACCATGTTCCGCCATTGCCTAAAACATCACTCCTTATTCCCAGATATAGTTTTCCCTTTTTTTTTTTTTTTTGCTTAAAAAAAGTTTTGGATGGGTTCGACATCGTCCCCCATTGCACGGCCCCCTAACTTTCGGGGACCTAGATCGCTACCAAAGGAGTCAGCTTGACAGGGATCGAACCCACGACTATTTAGATGATCCTTTCCATCTATGCCAACTCTCATTGGCAGATATAATTTTCCCTTTATTTGTATGGCTTGTTTGGTTTGATTGTATGAGGGGGAATTACATATGAAAGGGACTTGTGTCATATAAAAAGAAGATTTACTGAAATGTTGATCCCTTAAGTAGATGCATTATAATCACATTGATGGGACATATGGATAAGAATTACAACATGTGAGAATATGGGTCGAAAAGCACTATCATTTGTCCTTACCTCCTCCACAGTTTTCCTCCACTTTGCCGTCCATGAAAAAAATATTTTTATATTAATTTAACAAAAATATAAATATATATTTAATTATTATATTCCTATATATTATGGCAAACAAAATCAAATAATCTCAAGTACAAAAATTGCAAACAATAAAATTTCTCTCAAATTACGATATAGTTTTATCTTTTACATTCCATTAATTATATTCAATTCCCATCCATTTCATTTCAATTAATTCCACGGGCCAAATCCGCCACTGTATTAAATATAGATGAAGCAGGGTTGGGCAAATTTGTCTTTTTAAGAAGCTCATCTAATATCCCAGTGACTACGGACCCTTGAATTGTTGGAACGGGGTCCATTGTTCTTCACGGTCTCAGAGTCTAGGGGTGGAAATAGGGGGGCTATCGGCTGTGGCCCGGCCTTTTTCGGCACAGTCGGGCTGGGCTGTCAGCTAAAAGGCCGTGCCAAGGCCTTTTTGAGGCCTGTTTTCCCTGGAGCCAGAGCTCGGAGCCTTTTTAACGAGCCTTTTAGGCTGACGACAGCGGCCTTTGTTATAGGGGCAAAATTGTAAATTCATAATTTCTCTACCCTCCCTGATTTTGACACCTTGCTTAAAACCCTAACCTTATCGTGTGAATCCCTGAACGATAGATTGAGTCCGCTTCTCTTGGCCCCCTCTCATATCTTGCCGCTCGATTTGAACTCGCTCGATCGATCACACACCGGATCTCGGCTCACGTCGATCTCACACTCGATCTCAACTAGCCGTCATTCTTCGTCTCGAGATCTCATCTCGTCGTCGTTCTCACACTCGATCTCAACTCGCCTCGCTCCTCGTCTCGGATCTATGCTCGCCGTCACTATCACACTCAGATCTCAGCTCGCCTCGCTCTCAGTCTCAGATCTCAGCTTGCCGTCGCTCCCTGTCTCAAATCTCAGCTCGCATCGCTCCTTGTCTCAGATCTCAACTCATCGTCATTCTCAGCCTCTCGTCGTTGACCGCATCTGCTGGTTCAATTTAGTAAGTATTTTCTTTTGCTGGTTCGATTTGGTGTTTAAACTTCTATTTGGTGTTCGATTTGCTATGTTTTTCACCTATTCAAGCTTTTGCTGGTTCGATTTGCTCTATTTTTCTCTTTGGTTCAGTTCTGATTTACACTGCACACTTCCCAGATCTTGATATGATGTTGTTTGTTTAAAGTGAGGGTTTCTTTATCCTATATTGTTTAGCCCGATGACATCAACTTTGACCTCACAGTGCGCTTGATGATCTTTGCTTCAATATTGGGGCTTTTGGCATTCGTCATAAACTACAAATTTGAGGATGTCTTATCTTCACCGTATGTATATCTTAGTTCTCATGTTAACTATTATGAAAAACTTTGCTGCAAATTTTTATCAGGGGTTGGAACTAATTGTAATTTGGTTTTTCTGATTCATGGTAAACCATGTCTTAAGAATCTGGAATATGTTATTCACAAAGCATATTTATTCCTGAATACTGTGAGTTTTTTTTGCTTCTGTTCATGATCTATTTGTTCAGGATTAACAATCAATTTGTTAAGTTGCACTGCTCCTACAATTGCAATTAGTTTAATTTTATTGACTTTATTCTCATGTACGAGTTATCACTCCTGAGCAGCAAAGAGTTAATGATGTGTTTAAATGCAGGTCCTCATAGAAGAACGAGTTGTGGCCCTTGTAAGGTTGATCTGAAAAGCATTGCTTTCAAACGAGTGAATTGTTGGTACTGCTTTGAGATGAAGTAAAGGAAAGACTCGCGTCTCGCTAGCTTTTCCGGGTTGCCATTGAAACCGATGATTTTGGTCGCTTCTTCTTGAGTTGGAGCTAATCTGGTGAGCCTCTCAAGTGTGTCAGCACTTAGTCCTTGACCATCAATGAGTGCTTCTAGGATTTCATCGCGAGCAATAGCTAAAGACTTGAGCACAATCGTGGTGTTTTGGGATTTTCGAGGCTCCAGGATGAATATTTGAGGTGGTGAAATGGAGTTGGGATTAAAGGTGGAAGCGGAATTGATGAAAGAGAATAATTACAAATGTTGTTGTTATGTTGTTTTTTTTTTTTTTGATAGAATGTTGTGTTGTATTTGATTTTATATTTTATGATGTATTTTATATCATTAAAAATAATTTATGTAATTCAGTATGGTGTTAGCATACTTACAAAATTTTCAAGGCTAAAAAATACAGCCTTAACAGCCACGTGCCTAACCAGGCCTTTATACGAGCCAGCTCAAAGAAAAAATAGGCGAAAACAGCCACAAGCCAGGCTAAGGCCGCTTTGTTTCTTAACAGGCCAGGCCTATTAAGGGGGGAGCCTGGCCTGGCCTGGCCTGTTTCCACCCCTATCTCAGACGCTTTCAGCACGGGAACGTGATTGATGGGTCCAAGTCATATTTTTCGCGAAGACCATTGACCCATTCAAAGGTCAAGTCAAGAGGGGAACTTGATCCCATAAAATATTTTATTTTTTTAATATCATATGCAATTACTTGTTTTTCATATTTATAATTTCATTTTTAATATTACTCCATTTTATTTTATACTTTACATCACCTAGTAAGAGATCCTCGCACTCCTCAAGGATTTCATTGTGAAACCTTTACAAGTTGTTCCTTATTTAGTGTTTTCGTAATATTTTAGTTCTTTAATTTGCAGTAGTTGTAAACATTTAGTTTTTAAGTAATATCATTTTTTATTTTATAATTTTTTTCCTTTCTTCTTCTTATTATTATTATTATTATTATTATTAATTTTTGGCTATCCTCCTGTGTGTGTGTCTATAATATTCTTCCCATTTCTATCCTTTATCCCTAGTTCTACGATCTATTTTGCTTTCATGTTTTAACAATTCACTTAAAATTAAAAATCAATTGAAATTATATGAACGTGATAAAAGGAAAAAAAATTTAGGAACTTGGTTAAAACAAAGTCAAACTATAAGAATTTGATAAGAAAAATATAGGAACCTAATCAAAAATTATTGTTTTGGACAAAATTAAAATTTATTTGAAATCATAATGACTTTCGACCTAAATGGTGTGTGTATGCATTTATTATTGCCGTGTTCGTCCTTCACCTTTCCGCATAAATAAACAACCAGAACTCCATGAACACCATTAACACCAATCACATACATGGTGATCAAACTCAGATCCTTAGTGTTATGCCTTGTGGCAACAACGATGTTGGTGATAGGGTTATTGGGCGGAGGAGTTGAAGGAGTTGTGCTATGCAACACCGACACCACAAAGCTGAGCTTGTGCCGTCCGGCGGTCACCGGGGCCAACCCGCCACCCCCGACGGAGGCGTCTTTGTGCGGTTGGCCGGCATGTCGATCTAGCTTGCCTCGCAAGTACAAGTCGGTGCTTCCCGCACTTGGGATTGACCCCAAGAAGGCTATCGCTATGCCTGCTAAGTGTGGAATCAGTACTCCTCCCCAATGCAAAGGTAATATATAATCGTAAAAACATGGCATTCCTTGATTTATTTTTTCTTTGTATTAAGGATTTTATTATTCATGAAAACTCAGGCTAATTTTATGGTATTAATTTTTATTTTAATTGCGTGATGCTTGATTTTTTTTCATTTTTTCATTTTTGGACATGTTATATTCCTTTTTAAATTTCTCTTTTTCCCTTTTTTTTAGCTTCCTCATTTGGGGCTAAATTCCTCGTTTTCTTTTTGTTTTTTGTTTTTCTAAGTTTTCATTTTCATTTAAAAAAATTAGGGACGACCACTATGTAGTCTAACGTAATCCCAGAAAATTTCTAATACCAACTGAACAATATGGATATATCGTATCTTATATTAGAGCTTATCACTGCATGATACTTAATTATTGTGAAACTTTTTAATGGTTATATTTATTCTTTGAGACTTTACAGGTATGTTTTCTTAAAAAAATTACCCGTTGTAGAGTAGTGTGTGCTTTATGTATTGTGAGTTGTGACACATGTTTTTTTATTCTTGCAGGGAATTGAGGGCGTTCTAGCTCATATCGTGCTTCCTTACAATATTTCTTAAATAAATTGATAGTACTCCTCCAATTCTTAATATAAGGTATATTTAGGGAGTTGATCTTAATCCTTAATATAAGAAATAGTTTTTATATCAATAATTATTTTCTTAATTTGATACTATTGATGTATATATGTATAATGTATTGTACTGAATAGATCTTGGCATATTATTGGCCATATAATAAATGCAATAATACCAAAATAATTATTTGCTATCATTTTTATTTTTTCCACATATTTTCTGTGTATTGATTTATTTTTTATTTTTTGTGTAAAAAGAAAGGTATTCAACCACTATATATTATAAGAACTAGGAAAGAGATCAAGTCTCGTGCAATCACTAATGAGCACTGATCTAAGGTTGTTGGGGCAAACAAACAAAGACAAAGATCTAGATAAACTTTCCTTGGCTAATGAGTGTCGACTCGTCTTGTTACAACAACAAATCTTACAGACAATTCATACACAGTTTATATATGAAATGATATCACTACTACAGAAAATGGCATTTACGTCTCTAATAGGCGTCCTATTATAAGAAGAGGAAGTAAAAAAACACGCGGTGGCATTTTTGTAATAATTGGGTGACTTTTGGAGTCTAATTATTTAACTAGAACGCCAAAAGTCCGCCAAAACCAAGTGATAAGCCCGTGAAAGCGGAAACTGGGCCTGAAAGTAACCATTTTTGGAGTCTAAGTTTTATTATTAGACTCCCTAGGTAAATTTTTGGAGTCTAAGTTTTTTTATTAGACTCCCTAGGTAAATTTTTGGAGTCTAAGTTTTTTTATTAGACTCCCTAAGTAATATTTTTGGAGTCTAACTTTTTTTATTAGACTCCTAAGTTTTCATTTTCACAAAACTCCTTCTCGATCGTATTGTCTCCCCGCGTGCCCGTCGAGTTCTGTCTCTAGGTTTTCCTCTCAACCCATTTTGCCACAACCCTAAATCGATGTCGCTGAGCTCAGTCCCAGTCTGAAGTTGCCCGTGAAATCGAGCTTATCGCTGCATTCTGAACTCTGAAGTTGCCGCCAGTCGCCACTGTTTGGAATCACCACCGTCTGAAGTCGCCACCATCTGAAATCGCAAGTTTCTCGTATTCGGTCGTCGCCGTCTCTCCTCGACTTCGTCGCAAGTGGTCGTCGCCGTTGCTCCTGGCGGAGCTACATTGGGGCAAGGGTCGCGCAGGCACGGCTTCGTCTTCTTCTCATCTTCCTCTCCGCCTCTCTCGGTGAGTCGCCGGGTTCTTCGTCCTCAAAAAACTCAGACCCCAACCTCACTCTGGCGCTCTGCTCTGCCATCTGTTGCTGCTGAGCACAAGGGAAGTTTTGTGAGTCCATATTCTCGCTTTCCCTCCTTTTGTTTCTTCTACTTCAATCCTTAGCTTCTTAGAAATTGCTTTTGTTTTCTATGATTTTCTTCTTCTTCTGGAGTTTAGTTGATTTAATTGCTGAGCTACTTTTGTGATTCAAAATCTATGTAGCACGGAAATGCAAAAATTCCAGATCAGAACGTTTTGGAAACGTGAATTTCACCGAAACACTGGGATACGCTAAAATTGTTTCCATTCCTTCATATTCTAAAATTGTTTCCATTCCTTCATATGCTGTTTTATCGCTGCCGCTGGTTCTGTTTTTTTTTCAGGAAATTTCTAGGCTGCATGAACTATTACCGCACAATTTGAATTTTGATGTATGCTTCTAATCAACTAATTTCACAAGGAGCCCCTATGTAATTATATACGTAAATAGATATTGAGAATTTCTGTGAATTTATTATAATGTAATAGATTATGGCCAGAAATATTAATTACTATCTATTAACCATGGGCAGTTCAAAATAGAGTTGCGATTCTATTTGACAAATAGTGGACACTTGTAGTAGATACTTCATGATACTGTGGACAGTTCAAAATAAAAATGGACACTTCAAATCTAATGTCTTGGTTTAAGCATCCATGCTTTCTACAGAAAGTATCCAAACATCAGACCTCCATAACCGTATTAAATGAGAAGACTACTCCATATATAAGTTTGTCAGTAGGGTTGGAATGTGGATAAAATTGTATTTAGATTTGTGTGTTTCTATAAACAAATAGTTGGTGACATTAATACCAATATTTGTCTGGCTATGAAAACATTAAGGTGTTTTGAGCACTTGTTCCTTTTATATTTACAAAACAGTTCGCTTATGGGCAACCAATATGATGTGAAGAATTTTGTTTCCATGTTTTTCCTGAGGAGCATCGTAGATTTCAATGCCCATTCTGCTTCCCTGTTGATAGCTTCTTTGTTGCTTGCAGAGGTTCTTCCCTCCGGAGATATTGCTGCTCTTGTATACCTTTGGAATCCTTTCACAGTAGTAGCATGTGACTGTTTGTCCACATCTGCAATTGAGAATTTGATGATTGTACTATCCCTTTATGGAGGATGTACACGTAAGCAGTTGGCTTCCCATTTATGAATATTTAGATTACTCATTCGGTCATGACTTTAATGAACATATAATCTTGTGTCCAACGCAAGAATATTCTGGAGTCCTTGTTTGTGACTTGTTTTATTGTACCGCCCAACATTTTGCTGATCAGCATAGATATGGCTTAAAGAACGTTAGGGATAAATGACATTTTCTCTTCTTGTTAATTTTCTTTTGATATTAAACTTTGTACTTATGATGTAATCGTAGGACAAGCTCCCCTGGCTGCTTTTGGTTGGGTCATGGCCACACATTTGTCTCTGTACCCTGCAATTTTAATTATCCCAGTATGCTTTTGCCTGAACTATTTATTTGACTTTTGCAGCATTTTCTGCAAGTCTTCTGTAATTTATTTACTAGATACATGTCTCTGCCCCTTTTTCAGGTGGTATTGTTATTTGGTTATTGTCCAGATGCTCCTCCTAGAAATTTATTACGGCAAAGGACAAAATTTGACAATTCCTCTTCAATTGATAACAGTTCTGTAGAAAAGGATGTGAAGAATCAGCTAAGGGAGCTGAACTTTTCATGGAAACCAGTCTTGCATTTTTTGTTCTGGATTTTGCTGTGGTCATCCTATGTTCTAGTTTTATGTGGCATTTATGCCAGACAACATGGTGGTCTCAAGGAGTTGTTTAGAAGGTTTTGCTTAAGTTCTTTATCTGTATTTGTGAAGAATATTTTTGAGCTTAAGTTCTGTCTGTTTTGTTCTTACAGATTACTATCTGGATTAGCAGCGTGACTTTTCATGCCTATGCTGATATTAAGTTTCAGAGTTCACCTGATGCAAGTGATGACACTTTTCATACCTTGCTCACATTTTCTTTTCTCCTGGTGCTTAATGTTTTTGACATCTTCTGTTGAATGTGCTGTTTTAATTGTTGAAGAGAGGCAAAGGAATCACAGATCTGAAAGCTGCTCTTCAGGTATGCTTCAACTTCCAATTTGGCATCATTATTTTAAAACCTTATACCTCTATTTAGAGTAGTTATTTTTTTACCATCAATATGCAAGCTGTATAGGTCAAATAGGGTGTATTCCAAGTCTTGAATATCATATTTCCATGATTTCCTAATGCACTTGGAAATTGGAATGCAGTAAAGGGAAAGGAAAAGTTGGAAAAGAACGAGCACCACCTATGGCAAAGAAGAGATTTTGCTCAGTCTGGGCAAAAGGCCCTTAGTCTTATAAGAATTGTATGCTTCTGTAGCCTTTTCACTTGGTTTAGGGTCTTATAAGAATTGTATGCTTCTGTAGCCTTTTCACTTGGTTTAGAATATTCAAACTGTTGTCCTAAAAATGAATGGTATTTATCATTACTTAATGTGATGAAGCTTGAAGTCACTTATTATACTCTTGTTTTAGGTCTAGTTAACACTGATTCCCGCCAATTAATGTAAGAAAAGTGCAATAGGGAGTGTTCTTGAAAATTAACATATAATCTTTATGTTTTCAAGATAGCCTACGATCTGTTTCATTAAGGAAGTTCAGATCTTTAGTATGAAGCCCACTAATGATTTTGATAATTTAACATCAAGGCATGGTCAGCATTCTTCAAACCATGGCTCGAATTTACTAGGCTTCTACTGAACCAATGATATCTGATATGTGAGGATTCAAAAGAATATTGGGTTATATAATACATTTCTCTTGGGATCAAGAATGACTATATTGAATGAATGATTAGATTGAAAGATCATGTGATTTTTACCTGTGTCTAATATTGTTCTTTATTTTCTCTCCTTTTGTAAGTTGTAGATATTTTTTTCTGTTGCTTGGCAAATCTCTAATGCTGAATTTGCCTGACAAAATTTTCTACCACTTTTCAGGGCAATCGAGAATCATTGGTTGACAAGTTTGAATGCGTTATGTATGGGAAGCTTTATAAAATTTCAGAAGCTTAAGGACGGGACAAAGCGTATGTAGTCTTAATCTCTGAATATTGATTTATTGTCAGTTCTAGGTGTTAGATTTTGAAAAATGGAATTGTTGTGAGGCCTATTGAGCTGATTTAGCAATTTAGAGGCTTGAATTGGTTTGACCATTCATACTTCACAATTACTTAATACATGAACGAAAAAACTAAGGAGATATTGTGTATGTGTATGTGTGTAAATGAAAAGGAAGCAGGGGAACCTTTTTATTTAAAAAAGATTGCATATGCCCTTCCTATTATGCCCCTCATGTACACAATATCCTGTAAGTGCTACAAATGAATGCCATTAACTAGTTAATTCATATCCCTTGTCACTTTGTCAACATCATTGACATTCATGAGCAAATTCATATTTTGAGGAGGTACTTGCTCCTTCATTCTCAAATGATAATATTTTTTGAAGTTGTACTTTAGTTGTGTAATTAATTCATTCACTTGATTGATTTAACTTATACATTGTTTTCCATTTTACAGATTTTTGGTGTGTTGTTTTATTTTATCACATTGTGGTGATTGTTGCTTGCTGATATATAAAGGTGCATGTATTGTTTCTGTATAAGGTTAGCTGAGCTAACCTTTTAGCACATAGCTAGGTGTTGATGTATGCAATTATCACATTCGGTGATTGTTTATGTAAGGATGTTTTTTTGTAAGAAATTTGTGGGATAGTGAATATACGAAGCAATTATTTAAAAAAAAAAAAAGAACACTTAAGGAGTCTAAGTTCCGGAATTAGACTCCTAAAGCGAGATTTAAAGAGTCTAAGTTCCCGGTGGACTCCTAAAAAGCGAGACTTAAGGAGTCTAAGTTACGGAATTAGACTCCTAAAAGTGAGACTTAAGGAGTCTAAGTAGTAGAATTAGACTCCTTAAGTCTCACTTTAGGAGTCTAATTCCGAACTTAGACTCCTTAACCGAGACTGAGAGGGTAATCGTGATGACTTAAAGAGTCTAAGTTACGGAATTAGACTCCTTAAGTCATCACTTAAGGAGTCTAATTCGGAACTTAGACTCCTTATGTTAAGCGCCTAATTTTAAAATAGGACTCCTTAAGTTTTGCCCTCTGCGCCCCAGGATAGACGTCCCGGAAAAGGACGTCAAAAGTACAAAAAATAGGACTCGTATCCCCTGTTTTGTAGTAGTGTATGATATTATCAGTACCAATGTCACTACCACTTTTTCACCGTTAGATCAGAATCTCATCCACCTTTACCATTTCTCTCTCCTATTGAGATTTCGATCTAACGGTGAAAAAATGGTAGTGACATTTGGTAGTGACAAAAAATGGTAGTATCTTATCCCTTATATGAAAAGTTTTCAGCTTTATTTCTTAACGGTAATTTTTTTTTTTTAAAAAAAAAATAATTGTCTGTAAAATTTAATTAGCTGCACGAATCAAGTACCAAGTTTTCATAAAATTGTACAATAATTAGTTATCGACAGCAAATATTTAAGATCCTTTAATTAAGGTATACATTCCAATGCTTCAAGTTAATCGAGTATGTGACTTTAATCCAATTCTTTCAAATTCTACGTCCAGCCTCATTTGACGTAATTTAATTTGCTAACATATATCCCACCAAGAACCAAGTATAAAATAAGGTGGGCAGACCACTATTCATTATTTATAAATAATCTAACATTTTTATTGATTTTATTATATATTGATATTAATATATCAGTATATGTTATTGTTGACTTGACATTATTCTGACCTAACCAATTATGTTTAGCAGAAACCAATGCATTAGATTCAAGGGTGTCATCCTTAGTAAGATCACACCAATATATTTTAAGATAAATGGAAAGAGAAATGGCGGGGAGAAAATATCCCACACATTCCAATTATTTGATAGAAGCTAAGTCATAATTTTTTAGATACTAGTACAAAAAATAGATACTACTTTCCTAAAATATGTCTATTTTTAATAAAGGGAAATAAAAAGTGAAGGCGGTAGCATTGTCATAATTATTTATTTGAATTTTGAGATTTTAGGCGTCCCAAACATTAAATTAGGATGCCTAAAATTAATTTAGGCATCATAAAACATTTTTTAGGACACCTAAAATTGTATTTTTGAAAAATTCTTTTGTGCCAAAGAATTTTTTGGCCTCCTAAATCCATTTTCGGATGCCTAAAATTAATTATTTGACTCATTTTGAGAAATTTTTTGGGGTGCTAGAGAATTTTTTAGCGTCCCAAATTAATTTAGGTATCCTAAAAAATATTCATGAAGCCTAAAATTCATTATTTTTGACAATTTAAACATCCTAAAAAATATTTAGAACGCCTAAAATTAATTATTTAGTGTCCTAAAAATCAATCTCTATCCCTCTGTCGAGCAGAGCAACTCCACGAGGATAATCCTAGAAAAAAAAAAAAAAAAAAAAAAAAAAAAAAAAAAACCTTTCCCCTCTTATGCTCCTCGCAACTTTGGCTGGGAAAAGCACCAAAATAAGAAATTTTTACAAAAATTATACCCGATTAAAGTAGATGTGAAACATTTTACCAAAGTAATGCAGTTAGTGGCATCGCCTGACATGACGCCACTAGTCACATAAAAATGGTTTACGCCACTGACACAAACTGACAGTTTTTGTGTCAGTGGCGTAAGGGATACTCACGCCACTCAATAATTGAATGGTGCATGCTTCCTTTAAAAAAAAAAAAATATTAAATATAATAATACTCTCTTCGGTCCTAATTATAAGAGCAAATTTTTAGAGTTGGTTTTGGTCCTAATTATAAGAGTAAGTTTTAACTTTTATCAATTTTTTCCTATAATACCCCTATCTATACTTTCTCAATAATAATTAAAGACAATAATAATTTAATAATATACCTATATATTTTATAAAGTAAGTAATACTTGCAACTCATTAATGTCATATACACCTCAATTATACTATTTTTGATAAAATAATTTTAAGCAATTTTGGTCATATTTTTTCTAATGATTCACCGAATTTTATTATCACAACTTTATTTATATAAGCGTCGTGCAGTCGCAATGTCAATGGTCACCATCGTAGGCCCGCCTTGGACTCCTAAGTCACTGCAAATGGAGGGGCGCAAGCAAGGAAAATAAAAATTGCAAATTTAAAATTCTTCCAAGGAAAAAAAGAAAAAAAGAAAAAAAAGGGAGCTGGCCACGTCGCAAACGCAAACCATAAAAACCAAATTCTTGCTGCCCCTCAATTATACCTATGATGTCATTTTAAATTTTAAGAAAGGGTATTTTAGGAAAATAATTATAATTAACTAATTTAACTCCCTTCCTTAATCTCTCCAAATTCTCGGGTAAAGTGTTCTTATAATTAGGAATGGGAGGGAGTATATAATAATAATAATAATAATAATAATAAATGATAAAACAATTGGAATAATTTAAAGCTTCTACTTCATTTAATTTGGAGTCAAAAGAAAGTATGGAAATTTGAAATAACTCATTAAACGCCCTTTAACGCGATACAATTTGGTTATAACAACAGATCCCAAAATAGGGGGATCTATATATTTGTTATACACCAAATATTTGTATAACAATAGTATTGATTTTCGGATCTGCTATTATAACCAAATTGTACCGCGTTAAAGGGCGTTCTTTTAGTTATTTCAAATTACATACTTTCTTTATTTTGACTCCAAATTAAATGAAGTAGAGCTTTAAATTATTCCACTTTTTTATCATTTATTATTATTATTATTATTATTATTATTATATATTTTTATTTTTTTAAAGGAAGCATGCGCCACTCAAGATTGAGTGGCGCATGCATCCCTCACGCCACTCAATAATTGAGTGGCGTGAGGGATCCTCACGCCACTCAATTATTGAGTGGCGTGAGTATCCCTTACGCCACAGACACAAAAACTATCAGTTTATTCAGTGGCGTAAACCATCTTTACGTGACTAGTGGCGTCGTGTCAGGCAATGCCACTAACTGCATTACTTTAGTAAAATGTTTCCCATATGCTTTAATCAGGTATAATTTTTGTAAAAATTTCTTATTTTGGTGCTTTTCCCACTTTGGCCTCCCTCTCCACTTCGACGCGTAAACCAGTAAGGCAGCAACGACGATCGTCTCTTTCCACTGTCACCCCACTGCCTCCTTCTCCACTTTGACTCGTAAACCAACGACACGACTGTCTCACCACAGCTCACCATTGCAAATCCTTCTGGCCATAGCTTGCCATTGCAGATCTATAGATCTTCATGTCTTTCAAATTTCTGTGCATCTCTAGGTTGCAGATCTACAGATCTGGGTTGCAAGATCTGTGACGGATCCGGATCTAGATCTACAGTAGCTTCGAATCGAGCATTGCGAGATCTGGTTAGGTCATGATGAAGGCGGCGAAATTTGTGCTTGGGCCGCGAGATCTTCGAGTTCCAAATCTGCCTCTCAAACTGCCTCTCCAAAGTTCCTCCCTTGCTAGCAACGCAAGCGACCTCCCTGTAGTCTATTCCTCCCTCCACTGTAGTTTGGATCTTTTTTTTTTTTTTTTTTTTTTTTTTTTTTTTTTTTTTTTTTTTCAAGTTTTACTGTGATTTATTTTTCATTTTCTTCTGATTTTGATTGTTACATATGAAATTTTGGATGTTAGTTCTATTCTTAATTATGTTAATCCTATTTTGGATATGTTTTTGCTTCTGATTTGTTTTGATCTTCTAATTTTTGATCCGTTGTACGTCTTATGAGTGAGGGTCGCTGAGCTTCTGATTTGTTTTCCTATTTTGACGACGATAAACGTGAAATATTCAAAACAAGCTGATGAATGAAAAAAGGTCAAGTTGGAAGCTCAGGAGCATATACGCAAATTGGATGAACTGGCGTCGGCTGTTAGGGATGACGCCCAAACACGAATCCAGGAAGTTGAGGCGGCAAGGGACCAAATGGGAGAAGAACTTCAAAAGATCAGAGGAGATCTGGAAAGAGAGAGAGGACTTGGGGAAAGCTAACTATAAGTTGGATCTGCTTCGACAGGACAGCCTCTGGGATAAGAAAACCCTAGAGAAATCCCGGTCAGAGAAACAAGAATATCTCTCTAGATCTGAATGCCCTCCATGCCGCCATGGAATCTACCCACGAGACTATCAATATAAAAGACGCGGCCATAAAGCAATCCGTCGAGGAATCCTTTGATAATGCCTTGAAGCAGATCCAGATGTTAAACCCCCGGTATTACTCTTGATATATCCGGGATGGATTGTATGTCTTGGGTCGTTGACAGTAAGATAGTCCCGCTTTTTTCTTCTCCCGGCGATGCTTCACAGAGTCAGTTGTAGAGAAATCTGGAAAAGGATGAGGGTGAAGAGGTTCAGACCGACGTTGGTACTCCATCTTGCTGAGGGACAAGATTCCACCATTGTTTAGATTTGCTAGCTTAGGATATTGAAATCCTTTTTGCTTTTTATAATACTCTTCTGGGTTAGTACCCTAGTTGTCTTTCCTGTAGTCAACACATTATGCAAATATCTTTTAATGAATGAAAAGTACTTACCTTTAGCGAGTATTGACTATCTACCGGCTTTTTTCTTATTGAACCCGAACGCTCTTCGCATTGCATTAGCTGTATTTCACGAGCTTGAATTTGGCTTCAAAGCTCTTTTAAACGACTTGGCCAAAGTCAGAAATCTATTGCGCAAAATATGTGTCCGGGACCACCCATGAACTATATGCCCCGGTGTGGTTGACCAGATTCTAACCCGGAGTAAGAGCCATCCATCACATTAAAGCTGAAGCAACTTATTCTGATCTTTTGCTTTCAAATTTTTGGGTTTTCCTTATGTTTAGACATTGTGCAACTCACTTTTTGACATATCAATCAAACAACTTTATATCAAACAAACGTTTTCATAAAAGTCAATCAAACCTTAAATCACATTATTCTGGTTGACTAGTTTTTACCCCAACTTCAATTCACCAAAGTCAGTTGGAATATAAAAGTTATATTTACAAACATTAGTCCAAATAAACCCTAAAACATCAATCCTTATTCCCAGATTTAGTTTTCCCTTGATTTGTATGGCTTGTTTGGTTTGATTGTATGAAACGGAATTACATGTGTAATCCTGCCGTAAATGGTTGATTGATTCAAATGTTTGACTGGACTTATGTAATGTAAAAAGAAGATTTACATTTTGAAATGATGATTCCCTTAAGTAGATGCATTATAATCACATTGTTGGGACATATGCATAAGAATTACATGTGAGAATATGGATCGAAAAGCACTATCGTTTGTCCTTACCTCCTCCAAAGTTTTCCTCCACTTGTCCACACATTCACAATTGCCGCCATGAAAAAAAAAAAAAATATTTTTATATTAATTTAATAACAATATAAATATATGTTTAATTATTATAGTCCTATATATTATACCAAAATAAATCCAATAATCTCAAGTACATAAATTGCAAACAATAGAATTTCTAGTACATTAAAATATAGTTTTATCTCTTACATTCCATTATATTCCCATCCATTTCATTTCAATTAATTAATTATAGATGAAGCCGGGGCAAATTTGTCTTTTCAAGTATATCCCAGTGGCTACAGACCCTTGAATTGTTGCAACGGGGTCTCTTCACGGTCTCAGACGTTTTCAGCACGGGAACGTGATTGATGGGTCAAGTCATATTTTTTCTTATTGGAGGGGTCCAAAGGCGAAGACCATTGACCCATTGAAATGTAGAGTCAAGAGGGGAACTTGGTCGCATAAAATATTTTATTTTTTAATATCATATGCAATTACCTCTTTTTCATATTTATGATTTTATTTTTAATATCACTCCATTTTATTTTAAACAGAACACATTTTATTTTATACTTTTACATCACTTAGTAAGAGATCCTCGCACTCCTCAAGGATTTCATTGTGAAACCCTTACAAGTTGTTCCTTATTTAGTGTTTTCGCAATATTTTAGTTATTTAATTTGTAGTAGTTGTAAACATTTAGTTTTTAAGTAATATCATTTTTTTATTTTATAAATTTTTTTTTTTTTTTCCTTTCTTATAATTATAATTATTAATTTTTAGCTATCCTTCCGTGTGTGTGTGTGTGTCTATAATATTAATTCTTCCCATTTTTATCCTTTATCCCTAGTTCTAAGATCTATTTTACTTTCATGTTTTAACAATTTACTTCTAATTAAAAATCAATTGAAATTATATGAACGTGATAAAAGGGAAAAAAATGTAGGAACTTGGTTAAAAATTAAGTGAAACTATAAGAGTTTGATAAGAAAAATATAGGAACATAATTAAAAATTATTGTTTTGGACAAAATTAAAATTTATTTGAAATCATAATGACTTACCCACTAATTTTGTATATGCATTTGTGATTGCCGTGTTCGTCCCTCACCATTTCCGCATAAATAAACAACCGTAAGAACTCCAAGAACACCAATAACACCAATCACATACATGGCGATCAAACTCAGATCCTTAGTGTTATGCCTTGTGGCAGCAGCGATGTTGGTGATAGGGTTACTGGGCGGAGTAGTTGAAGGAGTTGCGCTATGCAACACCGACACCACAAAGCTGAGCTTGTGCCGTCCGGCGGTTACTGGGGCTCACCCGCCACCCCCAACGGAGGCGTGCTGTGCCGTTGGCCGGCATGCTGATCTGGCTTGCCTCTGCAAGTACAAGTCGGTGCTTCCTGCACTTGGGATTGACCCCAAGAAGGCTATTGCTTTGCCTGCTAAGTGTGGAATTAGCATTCCTCCCCAATGCAAAGGTAATATATGATCGTAACAATGTAACATGGCATTCCTCGATTTGTTTTTCTTATTATTAAGGATTTTATTTTTCATGAAACCTCAGGCTAATTTTATGGTATTAATTTTTATTTTAATTGCTTGATGCTTGATTTTCAATTTTTCATTATTTCCTTCTTGGACATGTTATATTCCTTTTTAAATTCCTATTTTTCCCTATTTTTTAGCTTCCTCATTTGGGGCTAAATTTCTCTCTCTTTTTTTTTAAGTTTTCTTTTTCATTTAAAAAAATTCTAATAACAAGTAAACAATATGGATAAATCGTGTCTTATATTAGAACTTATCATTACATGATAATTATTATGAAAATTTTTAATAGTTATATTTATTCTGAGACTTTACAGGTAATTTTTCTGAAAAAAATTACCCGTTGTATAGTAGCGCTTGCTTGATGTATTGTGAGTTGTGACACGTGCTTTTTTATTCTTGCAGGGAATTGAGGGCGTTCTAGTTCATATCGTGCTTCCTTAAAATATTTCTTAAATAAATTGATAGTGCTCCTCATAAGAATATAAAAAATATATCTACGTATTGTATTGAGAAGATCTTGGCATATTATTGGCCATATAATAAAGAATTGTCAGTTAAATTTAATTAGCTGCACGAATCAAGTACCAAATTACCATAAAATTGTACAATAATTAGTTATCGACAGCAAATATTTAAGGGAAAATTACGTACATGTCCCAAGGACCAGAAATAATTACAATTATATCCCTTGAAATCACCAAATTACACAGAAGTTCCTAGAGACTTTTTTCATATTATTTGTATTAACAAAAGGAAATGTCATATTTACAACAGAAAGTGCAATATGTACAACAACATTTAAACACCTAACCATTTACAACAGAAAAAAACCATATTTACAACAGAAAATGTCATATTTATAACAACATTTAAACACTTGGATTTTGTTTCAAACTCAAGTCTAAACATACAAGGTCTTTTACATAGGTCATTTACAACGGGGAAGTGCCATATTTACAACAAAATTCAAAATATGGCCATTTACAACAGAAAAAGCAATATTTACAATAAGAAATGCCATATTTACAACAAAATTTAAAAACTTGGATTTTGTTTACATACAAATAATATCAAAAAGTCCTTAGGGACTTCTGTGTAATTTAGTGATTTCAAGGGATCTAATTGTAATTATTTCTGGTCTTTAGGACCTACACGTAATTTTTCCAATATTTAAGATCCTTTAATTAAGGTATACATTCCAGTGCTTCAAGTTAATCGAGTATGTGGCTCTAATCCAATTCTTTCAAATCCTACGTCCAGCCTAAGTTGACGTAATTTAATTTGCTAAGATATATCACACCAGTGGTGGAGCAGGTATTTATATTTATGGGTGCACAATTTGTGAAGGGATTTGGGGGTTGGGGCAACGCCCCATTTTTTTTTTTAAAAAAAAAGAAAGTTTTAAATGCATTAAAAATCAAAAGAATATAGATAAGAAAAGAAAAGAAAACTCCTTTCAATGGGTTCTAAGTAAATTATATGTGCATAAAATAGGATCAGCATCTACCATCAAATTACCAATAAACTATGAATTTTCTAAATCCTAACAAATTTCATTCGATGTTAAGAGGCATAAACTATCCATCACACTTCTGTAAGACAAAAATTGGAGAATTTTACATAAAACCAAAGTTTCAACCACCAAACTCATTACAATTTTAAATAAAGCTAATCAATGAAATTGGACTACTCAATAATTTATGAATTAAAGAAACTATCTTTGCCGGTTTAACCAAATCACAAAAATCTTTCTGCTGTTTATAGTGGCTGGTTATAAAAAATATATCTTTCTGCTGTTTTGAAATCATAGATAAAACTATTACTACATGTGTTTTTCATAAGGAGTAAAAAATTAGAAAAATAATAAGAAATGAAAAAGGGGTGTATTTTTTTTTTTTTTTTTTTTTTTTGGGGTTTAGAGATGAGGGAGCATAAATACCAGGCTTGCAATCCACAATAATCATTATTGAAGAAAGGCTGCGAAGGAGAGTGGTGAAGGAATAATCAATGAAGAAAGGCTGTGAAGGAGAGTGGTGAAGGAAAAAACGTGCCCAATCGGATTCGAACCCATGACCTCATTATCAATTATCCAAATCTCTACCGCTGAGCCATGTATCCATTGTTGTTAACACATTTCCGTTAAATGATATATATTTAAATTTTTGTGGGTGCACTTGCACCCATAGACACAAGTGTGGCTCCGCCACTGTATCACACCAAGCACCAAGTATAAAATAAGGTGGACAGAGCACTATTCATTATTTATAAATAATCTAACATTTCTATTGATTTTATTATATATTGATATTAATATAAGAGTATATGTTATTGTTGATATGACATTATTCTGACCTAACCAATTATGTTTAGCAGAAACCAATGCAATAGATTCAATTACAGCTGAGAATTAGGGCTGGCTTGGCCCTTTAGGCTCGGCCCATGAAGGGTCAAGGCCTAACAGGGCTCGGGGTAAGAAAAATATCTGTTTTTCAAAGTTCTGTCCGAGAGCACTAGGGCCAGGGCTGGCCCTCTAGGGCCCGGAAGTTACCATTCCAAATTTTAACTATTTTCTTCCTTTTTTTTTAAATAAATATAATTAGTAAATTACAACAATTAAAGTTCTAATTTATCAAATAAATGTTGTCAACATTAATATCAAAACAACACAAATCATTCAATAAATAAGCACAATCACTAATTCATAAAAAAAAACAAACTATGTTCACAAATAACTCACATAAAACATAAGAAGCATACTACTAAGCGACATTAGTATGATGACTATTATTGTCGTCATCTTTGCCACTATCATCAATTTCAATGACATTTGATTGTGTTTCATTTTGAGTAGGCTCTAGTTCATGAGTAAGAATATCATGAATTTCTTCTTCTGTACAAGAATATCATGAATTTCTTCTTCTGCATCATGAACACATCCATAATCTTTATCTGCAACAAATGATAAACCAAATTATAAAATTAGAGTATAGTTATTATGTATTTCTGTATTTGTACTTAAATGGATAACTAACTCTATAACAAATACAAAATATCTATAAATTAGTAAATTACCATCATAAGTGAATCCATACATCCAAAAAATAATAATAATAAATTAAAAGGGCGGTCAGAGGCACTCGAGCCCGACCCTTTTAAGCCCGAGGCCCTATAGGGCTTATTTCATTAAACTCCTCTAATTTTCAAGCCCGGTCCCTTCAAGGGCTAGGACTTAAAAGGGCTGGCCCGACGGGCTTGACCTGATTGTCGGGCCGGCCTGATTTCCCAACTCTAGATTCAATGGTGTCATGCTTAGTAAGATCAAACCAATATATTTTAATCTAAATGGAAAGAGAAATGGGCGGCGGAAAATATCTCTTACATTCCAATTATTTGAGAGAAGCTAAGTCATAATTCTTTAGAATTGTTTGATAAGTGAATTATTTAGATTTTTAATCTGGAAAACAAGCCATTATTAATATTTGAGCGGCTTATTTACAATTAAGCCTTGTAAATTTGTAAGAATATTCTCAAATCTTTTTGGACTTGAGTTCGTTTGTGAAATGATTACCCTTCGACAACTGAAGTTGACTGACATTGACTAGGCCATAAACCATATAATTTTATTTATTATGAAGATAAAAAGTCATAAGCCATATAATTTTATTTATCTTAAATATAAAAGGTCAAAAGCCATATAACTTTTATCCTCTACATTATTAAATTGTTAGAAGCCACATAATTTTTATTTACTATTTTGAGATTATATAGTCGAAAGCTATATAACTTTTATTTTTAATTTTTAATCTTATTTCAAGGTGAGAAGCCATAATTTCGATTTTTAGATTAAATGGCCCAAAGCCATATTTTTAAAAGATTATATGGCCATATAACTTTAATTTCTCACATTGAGATTAATTGGCTTGAAGCTATGAGTACTAAATGCCCCGAAGCCATAAAGTTTTAATTTTGTTGTAAAAATTTACTTTTTGAGTTATTTCTTGTTATTATTGTTTTGTACTATTATATTGCGATTTTACATTTCATATTTTAAGAACTTTCGTTTATTGCATTAGTCTAAACTATGTTAAATCTTGCGAAATTTGAATTCATGGCTCTTGTTATTACAAGAAAGAACTATTTATCATGCTTGATCCATTATTTTTTTGTGCCACCATTTGCATGAAGGTCTCAAAACTGAATATATGACCATAAAAGACCCATTTATTCTTTGTAACAATTTAAAGAAAGGCATGACTACCAAAAGATGGTTATCCTTACAAAGGCTCATTATGAATGAATGCATCTAGTTTACTCTTGTAATGGCAATAGCGTAAGCGAAGTTTAAGAAATATGTTGAATTATTATTGCCTCTATGTGGCCAAACAAAACAATAATCTTTTGTTGAAAAATCATGAATCATATCTAACAGGCTTGACGACATTCCCAGAAGTGAATGTAGTGATGAATGGATCTAATTATGGTTGTGGATGTGGCTATAGCCGTAAGTGTAGCCATGTTCATAATTGTGGTGGTTCAAATTCCCACATGAAGTGGGGAAAGATTTAAATAGATCATGTTGATAAGGCTGGTGATTTTGAGTATGGTGACACTACAATAAAAGGCACTTTTAACATCCGTTTTTAGGACCCTTGGATGACTATTTTTAGGGGACATTGTATGTAAGTGTCGATGAAAGTTTTAAAATAGACATATGTTTTTAAATTGTCGTTGTAAGTTACTTTCAACAACTGTTTTTAAGAAGTCGTTGTAAGTATGAACATACTATGTCAATTTTATGTAAAACCATTCTTTGTAATCAACTTACAGCAAGACTTATAGAAACTATTTTTTAAAAACAGTAGTTGTAAGTCACTTTGTAGTGTGTAAGCTATATATGTGATATAATTTTTTAACATCTATTTTTTTAAAAAGGACATTAATTTAGGATGTTAAATCCTTAATTTGTAGTAGTGTGACATGGATACTACCCATTTGTATGTTGCTAATTTCTTAGCATAAATTATCTTTGTCTATTTAACTGATATGCTTTAGTGTAACTAAAGTTGCTACATTCATGTGTATTTTCCTTTTTGATTATATTTTCCTTCATTTCCATGTTTCTTCAAAAGAAGAATGAATCTTATTGAAATCAATCCTGAATATTTATGTCTCTTTAATAGTGCAACAACCCACATACTCAGAAATGCTAAATATTTTTCTTCTTTGATAATACAAGAAGCCAATTTCATACTATATTTAGAAGTATAAATATGATCGAAGGTTCATAAAAGCTAATATATTGTTTCCTGAAGAAACCCATGCTATTGTAAGCAAAATGTTTACAAATAATAATGCAAACCAGAAGTTTGCCAATACAAACATAAAGTTTGTCAATGTAAACCAGAAGTTTACTAATGAATTTAATGCTTTGCTTGACCGGTTAGGCCACCCTGGTTCAATCGTGATGAGAAAAATAATATAGAATTCTTGTGATCATACCCTGAAGTGTAAACAAATACAACAATCCCATGTTCTCTTATGTGCTACATGTTACAAGGGAAAGTTGGTTATTCGGCTCTCATCAAGTAAAATAGAAAGTGAGCCTCTCACCTTTCCATTTAGGTATTATATGGTTTCAAATGATGCATCAAATAAATGGTCACATGTTTGCTTATTACCTTCTCACAACTTAGAGTTTGCGAGATTTCTTTTTCAATTGATTAGATTAAGAGTACAATACCTGATGAACTTGCTTTGCAAGCTTTTAATGAATATTGTATGTCCCTAGGAATTGATATTGAACATCCTGACTCAGTTTCATATGCAAAATAGACTTGCAAAATCATTGGTTAAAAATATGCAAATAATTGCAAGACCTTTACTTATGAGATCTAATCTCCTAATTACCGCTTAGGACCATGCCATTTTTCATGCAGCAATGTTAATACACATCCTTTTCAAATGATTTTTGGTCAAGAACCTAATATTTCCCATCTTAGAATTTTTGGGTGTGTAATGTATGTGCCTATAGTACCATCATAACGCACCAAAATGGGTCTTCAAAGGAGTATGAGAATATATGTTTGTTATGAATCTCGTAAGATTATAAAATATTTAGAACTATCTATAGGAGATTTATTTACTACACTTTTTGTTGATTGTCATTTTGATGAATCACTTTTCCAAACATTAGGGAAGAAAATTGTTACTTCTTGGTTTATGTTTTGATGATAACAAACTTGAAAAAAAAAAGAGGACCTGATGATTCAAGTTACTCAAATGTATGTTTTAAGACACTCGAGTGAACAACCGATATTTGAACTAAAACTTGAATCTAGAAACTGTTTTAAAATGTCCTGGGATGAACACTTGAGTGCTCAAGATAACACTCAAGTTCTTAAGATAACACTCGAGTGCTGTAGAGTTTTACACATGACACTCACATAGTTTTTGCCTAACATTTGCTTCATTTTTTGAAGTATTGTGTTGGACACTTGAGTGCTGGCCAACACTCGCAGGAATTTTGCTTGGAACTCGCTTGATTTATGAAAGAATTATGTTTAACACTTGATTGCATAAGTGAATACTCGAGTGGTGATTAACACTTGCAGGAATTTTGCTTGACACTCACTTCAACCCTGGAAGTATTGTGATGGACACTCAAGTGTGAACTCCAATACTTGAGTCCAAGGTAAAAACGTGCAAGTTTAGTGCAAGACATTCGTTGATGAATCAAGAGTGATGTCTCTTTTATGAGATGCACTCGAGTGTTTCAATATGACACTCAAGTGAAGCACTCGAGTGTGGACTTATGACACTCAAGTGTGTTGTAGAAGTTGAAACAATTTTTAAACTTCACTCAAGTGTGTTTAATCAAAACACTCGAGTATCCTATTCTTTTACAATCTTTAACCAAAGACAAAATTCATCATTACTCGAGTATGACATTAAGTCTATTCAAGTGTATCTAGAACAATACTTGAGTGTCTGTTCTTGCTACACTGAACCATCGTCTTCGAGAATTCACATTTACTAATTAACATTTATTTATACCTAACTGATAATCATACTACTTCTCAATGCTACTAAACATATTTGGCTATGAGTTTTAAATGTTTGAATTATGGATTAGTCCCAAAAAGAAGAAGCAAGTTTCGTGTCAAAGCATTAAATGCGATGACAGAAAACAGAGCACATAGAAGTGATCTCAAAGCAGGTCTAAAGTGTATTGTGGTGAAGATGATAGCGACCCAACTTTAAGCAATCCTAGAGAAAACCAAAGGGATATCGTGAAGAGAAAACAATTGAACCTTGAATTCTTCCAATGACTCTAATTTGTGTCTAACAGAAAGCTTCATCAGTCTAACAGATAGTTTGAACACTCACAATAGAAAGTTTGAACATTCACAATGGTCACTAATAGTATTCAACTATAAATACGTAAGCTTTTAACACAGAGTCAACAACTAAGCATACGATTAATTATTGCTCATTCATTACTCATAAATACTTTGTGAAATATCTTCTTATATTCATTGTTCATCAGTGTTTCTATATCTACTTTGTTAGTTCTCTATGTTTGTTTTAATGATAACAGACAATTGTAAATGAAAGAAAGTTAATGATTCAAGTAAAAATATTTTAGCTTTATCAAATCTTGAATTAGTAACTATTTTAAGTTTGTCAAAAACTGACTTGAGTTAAGGTTGAAAGACTCGAAGTGTTTTCAAACTTCAGTCAAAATGTGTTTTAACTTTAATTGACTCAAGTTACCGCTTTATGACAAGATGCGGCAACTATGTAGATCAGAGATCGATCGTACCCCGATAAAAAGATAATTAATTTTATGAAATTTAATATATATTATTAATACCTTGAGATTTACAAAATCACTTTTAATTTGTTAAGAATATAATATATTTTCATATTTCTCATTATATCCTATTCTCCATAGTTTCTTATTCTCACACATTAACTCTTATGATTATAGAATTACATTATTTGTAGATTAGAGAGTTATGCCTATAATTAAAAGACATATGTTATGTATTTTAAATAGCTCTAAATAATGAATGAGAATTACTCTTTCTTGTTTCCTACTTATTCTTCCTTTCCCTTTTCATCTTTCCCTTTATTTTATTACACGTTATCAACACAAAAACTTCAATGAATGTATGATCTTCTCATCGTTTACTTGATGATTTCATCTACCTTATTTTACCGTATTGTATTTGATCTATCTAGGATAATCTTAGCCTTTATATGGAATTAAGAAGATCCTTTTAACAATTGCTTTAAACATCGGGGTTCCATGGCTTAGATTGAAGATTGTTATTGTTTTTCTATCTTATTTGTAATCTTCTTTAAGAGTTCTTTTATATTATTAATATTTTTATTTTACCATGGCCAAAAGTCATATATTCTAATTTCATATTCTGAAATTATATGGCCATAAGCCATATCGCTTTAATTCTCTATTCTAAAATTATATAACCAGAAGTGATATCATTTTAATTTCCTATTTTGAAATTATATAACTAGAAGTAATATTGCTTTGATTTCTTATTATAAGGCTAGAAAGCCATATTCCTTTTATTCCTATTTTGAGGTTATATGACTAGAAACCATATCACTTTGATTTCTTATTTTGATGTAATATGACTAGAAGTCATATTTATTTGCACTACTAGAAAAAAGCTTTATAACATCCTATTTTTAACCTTTTTATGTTCTTTTTGCTAGGGACACCTATTGAGGGGGCATAATAAGTCAGGAGCTACGGCGTCCTAAATTGTTTAGGACGCCATAAGTCAAGAGTTGTGGCATCCTAAGCCATATACCCTTTTTTAAGGAGGGGGGGGGGGACCGAAGTCAGATGCAAAGGAACAATCCATCAGAAGTAGAGGAGAAGAGATTGAAGTTAGATTCAAGAGTAAAGATCATAGCCAATAAATGGAAACATTGAACTTAACCCATGCAATCCTGATTTCAACAAAAACGCATATCATTCACTTTTTCATTGGTCAGTAATAAAAAATAAAACAAAATAAAGAAAGAACACGCCACTATTTGTGGATGATAGTAGGTTAGATTCTAATCATGCACCTCAAAAAAAAAAAAAATTTGGAAGACAAACTTATATCCTAGGCCAAAAGCAACAGATGAGAAATAGAAAGACGGATATTCCCTAAATACACAAAATAGCATTGGAAATTAAACAAGTTACTACTTATTGTGTTTTATTAACCTAATTTCAATCGTAAGATAACATAATCCGGGCTACAATCGCGAGGTCTGAGTTCAACCCTCGACGAGGATCGATCTTGAAACCCCAACGTCGACATTAGTCAATGTTTGAAGCAGCATTCAGAGTAGTTGAAATTACAATAATGATAGAAACATAGACAGCAACATCAGCTAGCTCGAAACTAAAACATAATGAAATGCAAAGGGAAATCAAACAAAGGGCTAGAACCATGAAGATTTCAAAACAAAGGAAAGTCCAAGATGCAACCCAGAGACGCCATCGTTGTAAGGGATGGAGACGGAGGCCGTCGCCGTTGCCACATTGACATTCCTTCTGTTCTTCCCGTTGGATGATCTGGCATTTAATTATGGAAAGAAACCATTAATGCCTTCGGAATGTTCAGGGAATGATGGTCCAAAATCGTGCTTCGTTTTCTGGACCCGCTTTAATGCAACTGACATAATCAATGCTTTTTGTTTAATCTTCAGTTGATTCACCATCTAATCATCTGAAACTCATTAATAAACTAATTAAACATAATTTGGAACAATGATGTGTGATGATAAGAAGTAATCAAATCACAAGTAAAGATTTAAGATTTACGGACACAATGATTTGCTAAACAAAGATACCTTTGCTCGAGTTAGAATTCAAGCAAGCTCGAGTGCCTAACTCGAGTTGACCATTCTATACTCGAGTCACAAGTTCATCTTCTTTGAAAATAAGTTTGAAGCTAAGTGAAGATGTCTCTGTATGAACTTAACTAAAGTCTAAAATGGTTCAACTCAAGTGCACGACTCAAGTCATTCATAGCTCACTCGAGTCAAGCATCATTTTCACAAATGTTGAGAAAAAATGTGAACGAGTCGCCAGCGAAAGGAATAAGAGACGATTCGTTTTCAGAAAAGAGAGCAAAAATAAGGGGGTTGGGGATATATTAAGGGTGGGCCCCACCTCTTTATTAGTTTTTTTACAAATATATATGATAGCAAACAAATGGTGGGATGCGTGATTGATCTCAGTTTATTTATATATATATATATGTATATGAAAGCAAACCAATTGTCGAACACCATGTGTTGGGACTAATGTTTAAATTTCCCTTTTTTTGGTAAGATTGAGGGTTAAGATACAATTTTACCAATAAAGTTTTTCATAAGGAACGTAAGTTTTGGAAGGTATAAAAACACCAATAAACAATTTAAAATAGTATAATTTGACTAAAGCCATGAAATTTCATAAAACGTCCATCGGCCCTATCTGCACTGACTGGAAGAACAAAAAACCCTTGACCAACCATATGAAAAAAGCATCGACGACGGGAAGCAATTTGGAAGGCCATTCTCAGGTGCACCCAAAAGAGCAAGGCCAATGTCTTCGAGTCTATCTATCTTGTCCATTCTTAGGTACATCCAAAAGAGCAAGGCCAACCCCTTAGCAGAGTTTTGATTACTCTGACCATTCTCAGGTGCATTCAGAAAAGCAAGGCCAATACCTTTTGATCACTCTGACCATTCTCCCTCTTCTAGATTGCTTCCCGTTGTCGACTCTTCTTCATATGGTTGGTCAAGCATTTTTTGTCCTTACAGTCAGTGCAGAGAGGTAGGTTCGTCCATCAAACTGACGGATGTTTGATGAGATATAATGACTTTGGTTAATTTGCATTATTATAAATTTTTTATTGATTTTTTGTCCCTTCCAAAACTTATTTGTGCCAAGCCATCTTTGGGAAAAATTTTGTTGGTAAAATTACACATTAACTCTATGTTCTAATAACGAATTAAGCTTCTAAATCCCTCATGTCAACTTGGGAACGAAGTTGGAAGAGGATCATCTCATTTTCTCATTTCTCTTTGTCTTCTCAATTTTTCTACTTTATAAATATTTTTTTATATTTTGTCTGAATTGTAGTTATGAATTGTCTATATCATATTTTAACTATTTAAAATTATTTATATTTATAATATTTTTTTAAAAAAAATATTAAACATCTTTTTTAATCTAATAGTGGTAGATATAAAATTATGCGAAGAAAAAAAAAAAAGGGAGGAAAAGGAGGGAAGGCTGGACACAATACTGCTTCCCCTGATTGATGCGATGATATATAGAGGCCAAAAACAAAATCAGACATGCAGGTGGCTTCTCTCCTATGCTTTTACTATCCGCTCCGGTCCTTTTCTTTAAAACGTCACAGTTTTGTGTTCAATGTGATTGATATTGTTTTTTTAAAATGGTACATCCAACACTTTAAGTATTTTTTTTTAGTAGCACATAGTATTCAAAATTAAATCTTTTATATATCCAACAACCTAAAATATTTTTTCAGTAGCACTTCTACCACCCTAAAATTTTTTTCCTAGTGTGACTCATTTTTTGTACATCTAACACCTTAAATTATTTTTTTTTTGAAACATTAGTATCTTGGGTTTAAGATACTCATTACTACTGAGAAAAATAGCACAAAAAATTACTTTAGAATATTGATAGCTACTAAAAAATAATTTAGGGTGTTGGATGTACAAAAAATGAGTCGCATTAGAAAAATACTAAAGGGTGCTAGATGAAAAAAATTATTCTAGGATAATAAGTGCTACTGAAAAAATATTTTAGGCCATTAGATGTACAAAAAATTTACTTTTAAATACTATATGCTACTAAAAAAAAATACTTAAAGTGTTGGATGTACCATTTAAGAAAAAATCAACATCAATCATTTTACACACCAAACGGTGACGTTTTAGGGAAAAGGACCGGAGTAGATCTTAAGAGAGAAGCCACCTCCGTCAGACATAGGTCTCTTCTAATAAAATTATGGGAAAATCTATATGGGGGTCCAAATAACAAAGAAAACCCAAAAAAGCCCAAAGATTCTACAAATCCCAGAAAAGACCCCAGGGCCTTTTTTGGTATAATTTTATTAAAACGTTAGTTGTTAATGGGGTTGATATAGTTGTTAACGATACTGATTTAGTTGTTAGGATATTGTTGTTAATGGTACTGATTTAGTTGTTAATGATCTACCCGTTAACAACTATATCAGCCCCGTTAACAACTAACGTTTTAATAAAACTATATTAAAAAAGGCTCTGGGGCCTTTTCTGAGATTTGCAGAATCTTTAGACATTTTTTAGATTTTTTTTATTTGGGCCCCCATATAGATTTTGCCTAAAATTATTGACGAAACCTCAATCTTATCACGATGATGTTTCGCTCCTGAACTTACAATTGACTCCTTAGTCCACCATGTAACATCCTCCATTTTAAAGGACAATTTATTAGTTATTAACTTAATTAAACCATTTATTAAAATGCTTTATTCACACATTTAAGCTTTGGATTGGAATATACCCATATTTTAAAATTAAATATTGCTTTAGAATTTGCCAGAACTTCTAAAAATATACTAGACTATGTCAAGTGAGCCTTAATGATGTGGCAATATACAATAATTCAACATGTACCAAAAAGGTGGAATCACTGCTATTAGCAAAAGTAACTTAAGCTTCCGAAGCCTTCCCTGATTGACCCACACGAGAACTATCACTTGAAAAATATTTGTAACCATCAATCCAGCTCATTGTAAATGCTAATATGTGCTCGTGAGGTGCCAACGAAACATTTTAAATAATAAAGTACTATATATCAAGTTTACAAAATTATCAGATCACAATTTTTGTCACAATTTTTTAAAATCAAATATCATATCACGAATCACGTATATAACATGTCAAGCAATAGGTTGATACCCTGACAATCCTTATCACCCCACCCTTATAACCGCTGACAGAACCCATGGGCTGTTACGTAATAGGTGTAGTCTCTGTGATAAGATTACACCAAGCTTACCAATGATGAGGTATAGCCCGGCCAAAGGCTATAGAACTCATATGGGACCATGGGTTCCCTTTCTCTCAAATATAGAAAGGTGTCACAGTCCCAAGGGCTGACCCTAATCTTGGCCAAAGGATTAGGATGATACCAAGGGAAATATTTGGCCATCCACTGTGCGTTTAGTGGCGGCATACCACGTGGTATTATATACACAATAACTCCCATCATCACTCCACAACCATCATCACTCCACATCATCATAATCTTGGCATGTATATACAAGATTCCAAACATGATTTATAAAATAATACATCGTCACAGTAATCATTAAGATAACAATACTATTTTAACTCACAAAATCATAACAAAAGTGCATTATCCAAAACATGTAATATCATAATTTTCTGTCTCAACAACCGTTTCAAAGTATTCATTGATATATTAAATCAATAATACAATCTGACTAGTTACATTTTTAAAATAAAATTCCGCAAGGCAACTTCATTAACAACATAGTTCTCATATATTAAAAATCACTCACAAACATCATACAAGCAAGTACAATGAGTGGAAAGTGGTTACCTCAAGTTCTTGACACAACACTAAGCGTAATAGAAATCAAGTCTATTTTAAAAATAAATATATAATTATACGTTTATAGAATTAACAAAAATAACCACTAATATCATAATTAAATAATTAATCAAACTACTATCTCGCTTTAGTTTTCCTAAAATGATAATTTATCTATTCCTCAATTTGTTAACCTAATACTAACTTACCCAATTTATTAAACACTCTCAGTATAATCAAAATTATATCAATATCTAATTTAAAATCTCACATACTAGTTGATAATTTCATATAATTCAAGATTTAGCAAAACTAACCGATTAAACCTCAAAGAATACCTCTAGTAATCCAAGTAAATGCTTAAATTTTCATTTAATCGGTAAAAATATCCTATATGACATAAATCCTAATTTCTTTTAGACAGAAAATAATTTTAAATTCCTCCAGCGACAAACTAACAAATCCAAACTGATTAAAGCTATTTATTAATCATGCTCTTCATATATATGGTCTTCTATTATCAAAACTCAACTTTCCCGATATTCAAATCCCAAAATTTTTAATAATCAATACTATTTTACCCTCATTAGAAAGAGAAAAATACGTAGAACAACTTTCATGAAAAAAGTTTATTAAAAAAAATTTAATTTAATTACCTAAATGATCTAATAAAATAAATAATATACCTTAAATAAGCCCTTTTTCTCTTCTCTTTCTCTCCCTCGGCCTCACTCTCGCTTCAGCTCTCTCCGGCATCACCTTGCTCACCACGCACACACACACCACACTTAAATATATAGGTGTCCAGAGGCGGTGGATTGATTAATTAGAGAAAGCCGGTGGATTCATTGATTCAATTCATTTCTAATAATTATTCCTTCCCCACGTGTAGATTAAAGCTGCCACCATTTTTTTTCTTTTAAATATTAATTTATTAATTAATTTTATTTTTATCTTCTCTTACACTTTTTGTCCCTTTATATATATATATATATATAAATTTTTTTTTTAACAACAATAAAATTTTATTACTTTCACTCCCTTATTCCACTAATTTCTTTTACTATCATAAATTGACGGATGATTAATTAATTTTTTTCTTACTCGTAATTAAACCTAATATAAAAATTAGGATGCTCCACTACATTGTTGCAAAGAAGGGAGCAACCCATTAATTTGCATAATAATTTCCAATTTTTTAATTTGATGAGTAATTTATATTTTATTTCATTTAAATTTTTAGGATTTTGAAGTGTAAATGAAAATAATTTTATAAGTATTTATTTATTAAAATTAATGTTTAGATTAAAATAAAAAATATAAAAAATTAAACCCCACCCGTAAAAAGAGATTAAATTTTTTTGAATAAAATTGCAAATGTAAATCTCTTGCAAAGTCCTATTTTTTGGTATTATAAACAGGTATTCGAGGTCAACCCAATCATAAGTTAAATAATTTAATTTAATTTTAATATACTAACATATTATTTAAAAAAGTCTAATATTTTAATAAAAAAGACGTTAATCTATTAGCAAATAGAACATTCACCTATAAATTATATATAGTTCAACAAAACAAAGTTAATAAATACACAATGGATTGCTAATTTTTGGGTTTTAAACTTAAACCAACATTGATTTAGGCTCAGCGCCCCGGGGGGACATAAAACTTGAAATATCATTTGGAAAGGTCAACTTAATTTAAACTTTTTAATGTGTAAACTTCCCCTTTGCGAGTGGGTTGACCAAGATTGATTGATTGAGAAAGTTGGTACATTGCGCACCGAAATATCAGTTGGAAAGGTCAAAATTCAAAGGTCTCTAATATGCCCCCTCTCTCACTCAAACTTGTCTATATAGCCAGAAACACCATCTTCAATAATCTAAACATCTTAAAATAACCTTCCTCACCTTCCTCAGGTTCAGGAGATACCAATAACAAAACATGGCCATCAAACCCAGATTCTTAGTTCAGTGCCTTGTGGCAACTGCTATATTGGTGGTGATAGGATTACTAGGCAGAGGAGCTGATGGGGTTGTGTTATGCAACACGGACACTACGAAGCTGAGTTTGTGCCGTCCGGCGGTCACCGGGCAGCACCCGCCGCCACCAACGGAGGCGTGTTGTGCAGTGCTCCGGCATACCGATCTGGCTTGCCTTTGCAAGTACAAGTCGGTGCTCCCTGCACTTGGGATTGACCCCAAGAAGGCCGTCTCTTTGCCGGCTCAGTGTGGTCGCTCCACTCCTCCACAGTGTAAAGGTAATCATTTATCTATTGTCTTTAATATATCACAAACTCTTCATTCAAAGAAAAGTGAAAAAAAATACACAAGTGCTTTTATTATTATTATATATTTTATTTATTTAGATTAAATTATATGTTGCTTTCTGAGGAAAAAACTACACTCAATAGTCAATTACTCAAATTATTTAGTTTTAAGATCTTGATCTTATAAGACAAATATTTCTAAATGCTAATTAATTTGAGATACTTGGTGCAAAAAAAATATTTCAAAAAGCAACATAAAATTTAATATAAATAAAAAATATATAAATAAATTAAAAAAATGTATCATCCCTCTAATTATTTACGAATGAAAATTGCATTTATATTTGTTTCAGGGAATTGACAGTGTCTTAACTCATGCTCATAACAAGCTTTGTCTTAATTAGCAAGCCCTTTAAAAGTTCCATTACTACCATTAAAGAAGTTTATGGACTTATTTTGGTGATCTCTACGTCTTGAGAAGATTAGTCTCTATCTATCGGGAAAGGAATACCTCATTCATTCTCAAAAAAAAAAAAAAAAAAAGAAAGAAAGAAAAGAAAGAAAGTAAAAGGAAAGGACTGAATAATATAATATGCCCCTTAAATAAAATACTGTTGGTCATTTTACTTTCTTCCTATTTGTGGGCAAGAAGTCTGATCTGACATAACTTGTCTCTTATGTAGTAAAAAATATATTGCTATTCTTTTTTGCCAACATTATACTACTATTTGATGTAATAAAAAGGGCTTGAACTCTAGATTGCTTCTGATGTTTGTCATGTGAGATGTTTGCCATGTCACACTGCGACTGATTTTTTTTGTTTGTTTGTTTGTTTTTTTGTTCAAAATGTACTTCAAAATTGAAGCAACTTTTTTTTTTTTTTGACACTTTTTCAAACCTAAATCTTTTGGAACAGATTTTTTTGATAGATCATTCAAGCATGTTTATATCAAATAGATGAAACAAATCTATATCAAACAGGTTTTTTTTTTTTTTTAACCATAAATTGTCCAAACATAGATCACATTACATTAATTGGTTCAAAAAGTTCTACACGTACTTCTTCCCCTTAAACAAGTTTCAAGGCTTTGAATTCAAACCGTGCATACCAAATAAATTGTTAGTCACGAGACAAACATCACCTGATTTAATCTAATTTGATACAAATATTAGGTAAGAGACCTTACACGTATAAGTCTATGTGAGACTTGTAAAAAAGCCTAGAGATGACATGCCCGTTTGGATTAGCGGTAAAATTGTTTTTTTTTTTTTTCTTTAACGTGATTTACAGTTTGTAAGATAAGTATGTGAAAGAAGTTTTATCTCAACTTGTGTGAATATAATTTTCTAATGCAACTCAAACAGGCACGACATTTCTAGTTACTTAACTTCATGAAACTTTATTTTAACTCCTACTAATCATCGCCCAATATGGATAACACTTTTTATAAAAAGACCAATGACATGAGCACAAGCACAAGTAAAAAAGGAAACATTCATTCCAAGAAAATTAATTTATTTTGTTGGAAGCATCTTAGGGTGTGTTTGGCATGAGGAAAGGAAAAAATTAAATAGATTTGATTTTTTTTTTTTTTTTTTAATGGAAAGTAAGATTAAAGTTTTGAATTAAATCACTTTTTAATCTTTAAATACTTTTAGAGTTTTACATAAGGTATTTTTTTTTTTAAAGTATACTTTTAGTCCTAAATTCTAAACCGTTAAAAATTGGAGCTAATAACATTTAATTACATAAATTTTATATATTTTTAATTAATTTTTTTTAATAACATTTAACAAAATTATTTTAATCTTACAGTTTATTTTCTCTTTGTTAGAATTATAGGACTAAAAGTATTTTTAACCTCTTTTTAGCCTTAATCTTACATATTCTCTTTGTTAAAATTTTTTAAGTACTTATAAAGTTCACTTTTCTTGTGAATCTTATGAGATTCATGACTTCTGGTACTAAACAAAGTAAATATTATAAAACTTAAACTGTCTTCAAATAAAATAGAACCATCTATTGGCCAAAAATAAAAAATAAATAAAAATTGAACCATCTAATTTTTTATTTATTTATTTTCATTTGAACAACGGTAAAAGTGAATCTTATGAGATTCATGACTTCTGGTACTAAACAAAGTAAAAATTATAAAAATTAAACTGTCTTCAAATAAAATAGAACCATCTATTGGCCAAAAAAAAAAAAAAATTGAACCATCTTATTTATTTATTTATTTTCATTTGAACAACGGTACCCTTTTAAAGTTTAGTTTGGAACGTAAAAGGTTTTCACAATAAATATGTTTGCCAAGATTTGAATTTCAACCCGCTAAATTTATGGGAAAATCCATATGGTGGCCAATTTTTAGAGAAAAAGAATCTCAAAAAGGGCCCCAATATTTTGAAAATCCCAAAAAAGGCCCAAGAGCTTTTTCTAGTATAAATTCATTAAACTTTAACAACAAAATCAGCAAAATTAACAACAAAATCAATACCTGTTAACAACTAAATCAACCAACTTAACAACAATATTTTAACAACTAATCAGTCACATTAACAACAATATCAGCTCCAGTTAACAACTATATCAGCCTCATTAACAACTCACTAGATTCTAAAAATCCCAAAAAATGCCCAATGACATTTTCTAGAATTTTCAGAATCTTGAGGCCTTTTTTAAGATTTTTTTCTCCAAAAAAGGCCCTTAAATGCATTTTCCCTAAATTTATTCCAATAACATTATCATTAAGATCCATTACAAAGAGAGCGCCATATAGTATTGATGGAGCCCACTTGTCACTTGTTGGTCAATATGGTTTCATAAAATTTTAATCCGAGCTTAATGACTAATCCTTATGCTTGTAAAGAGTTTTGGTTTTGATTTTTATACTTAAAACTCAAATCAAATTCTTATAAAACTATAGGATTAAAACCAACGATTTGAAACTATATGAATCTAAACCAAAATTCAATTCAATTAATCTATGACGACCAACAATGATATTAACGCAACTTAAATCCACCAAGTTCATTGGAGGTTCAATAACAATACAGCGGAGAATAATAAATTACAAGAAAAAGATGTCAGTCAATTCACTCAACTGAATTAATATGTGGTAGAGAATAGATATTGGGGAAAACACATATCTTGTGAGTAAAGTGTGATTTACTGAATTTTTCATCCGTTCTGTTCTGTTCTGTTCTGAAAAGTGAAAATGAGAATTCAAACTAAAAGGTGTTATACACAATTCATTCCACTTGGTCATATAAAACAGACAACTCATCCAGAATTTGCACAACAGACATAAAGAGAACAGTTACCTATAATAACCATCAAAACATGCACTTTTCTAAATGCTTCACATAAGTTGTCCCAATTCATATAAATACCAAAAGGAGACTTGGTCCTATAGATTCTCTATATGCACTCCACTTGAGTATACAAAAAAGTGGCACTGAAACAAGCCTAATGGCAACTGGTAATCTTCAAAATTGAACTCAAATTTATCACCATTAATGTTCCTACCTCATTTTGCTAGCACCCTGACTAACTAAACAAGAGGGCCTCCAAATATAGGTCTCATGTAGGCATCATCAAACCTCCTCCAATAATGATGTATGGTGTATACAGGGCTTTCCATTAACATGGACAGACTTTCCTTTGCACGGCTGATGTTGGTTTCCGCCGACTCCTCAAAGGATAGCAACGGCAGATTCAAGTCCTCAGCTGTGGGATCAGATTCCTGACGGATGATGTTCTTCCTCGTCGCACTATGGGGAAGAAGATAACGGATGAGTGGTTTTGTGAGAAAGCCAAACACCTGTAATGAGTTTATTGTGTCATCAAATCATCAAATTTCTAATGGTTAATAGCAGGGTTTATAATAAAAGCACAGAACTATTTTCAAGTCTTCACTTCGCTTGACGATTTATGATTGGGGTCAAAATACACTATTATTTGCTGTGAACTTCCATTAACGAACGGAGCACACTCCATGCTCATAAAGAAGTTAAGCATGAAGTGCTGTTGAAGTTCAAAGAATTATATAGATATATAGAGAATAAGAACCTCTGAAATATTATTGTGAATCCTTGAATGAAAGAGAATACATATGGATTTTTATATAGGCAAACCTAGAATCTAATTGAATATAATCAAATAAGAAACTAAATTAAAATAACTAAGATATAATATCATGGAGTTATATATAATATCCATATATAATCCAAAGATATAATAAATGTTAAGTAATAAACCAAACCTAATCATAAAATAATAATCAATCTAAATAATCGGAAATATCTCTAAAATATTATCCAACGCTCCCCCTCGAGCTGAAGAGTATATATCAGTCATTCTCAACTTGCCTCAAAATCTTTCAAACTTAACGCGCCCGGTGATATTCTCATAACGTCTGCAATCTAGTCTACAGATGGTATGTGGGACAAACTCATGGTGCCTTCTTCTATCTTTTCTTTAATGAACTGTTTGTCTATCTCAACATGCTTCATTCTAGCAGGGAGAGATTGGGTTCTTGACCATTTCAATGCTAGCCTTGTTGTCACGTTAGAGCTGCATGTATCCCTCATGTGGGATTCTCAACTCTTTCAAAACCCTAATGACTTAGATTCCTTCATACTCTATCATTAACAGCTCTAAACTTTGCTTCTCCACTACTTATTGACACCATAGTTTGTTTTGTGTTTCTCCACGTAACCATATTTCCTCACACATATGTGCAATACCCTGAGATTGACTTCCTATTCTTCTATCCCTTGCATGGTTTGCATTAGTGTAGATTTCGATAATTCCGGTGATGTCTTTCTTAAAGAAGATTCCTCTACAAGGATTAAGCCTCAAATAGCTCAGAATTCTATTTACAGCCTCCATGTGTTCTTCCTATGGCTGATGCATGAATGATAGCGATCCAACTCGCTATGCTTTAATTTATTACAAATTACGGCCCATTTGGATGGGATTTTAAAAAATTGCTTTTTTTAAGCTCCAAATTGGAGCTTTTTTTAAAAAAACAGCATTTTAGCTTCTTCTTTTTTTTGTGACTTTTGCTTTTTTTTTTAAAAAAAAATTATCATTTAAACACATAAATTAATAAAAAATTCATTTTTTTGCATTAATCTTTTTAAACAAAAAAACCAAAAAATCCCATCCAAACGGGTCCTTAATTTATTAATCAAAGTCGCTTTTGCTTATCTTTTATTTTTTATTTAATTGAGTCTGTTTTAATTATATTATTTTTAGGAATATCTTATTAGATAAGATATAGTTGTTAGGATTTTTAGTTAGTTAGTTTAATTATATTTTATTATTATACGTAGGAATATCTTATTAAATAAGATATAGTTATTTGAATTATTAGTTATCTAAATATTAGATTTAGATATATTTTTAGATTTTGTATTTGAATTCTGAATAGGGTCTACTCTTTGTAAATCATTATAAATAGGTCTAGTGCCTCATCGATAAAGTGTCGAATATTTTAGAGAATAAATTGAAACAGGAGATTCTCTTTGGGCTTTATTAATTAGTGGAATTCCTAATTATTATAGAGTTGGCTAATCTGATTGAATTCGCAAGAGTCTTGCGTCCTCTTGTAGATTAGAGTATATTCTATAGTTATCTACCTTGTGTCCTAACATTTGGTATCAGAGCCATAAGATCCTATCCACCATGGGCAAAACACGTACCTCACAAAAACCTCCCCAATCACAATATCCTTCAACACCACACCACGAGCACTCTGCTTTGCCATCGATAGACACGGACCCTCTTAAAATTGCAGCACAACCAAATGAACCCATCACAACTGCAATGGTGGGGAACCCCGACAAACCTCGCGCTACTGCAACGTTGGACCCCCTCGTCACAATCGCTGTGCGACTTGACATCTTCGAAGAATTTAGGGATAAAGTCAATGCAATAGAAGCACAGTCTTCTCACCGAAATCACCGTAGAGGACATCGATGAAGATTTTGATCCAACATGGCGGTCAACTCGTGCCCCATATGCAAAGATTGACTTTCCGAAATTTGAAGGTGGTGACTCGATAGGGTTGCTCCTCAAAGCTGAATTTTTTTTCCGATATTACAATACCCCGGAAGAAGACAAAATCGATATGGCCGCATTATATTTCAAAGGGGACACACTGGACCTATTCTATTGGTTGAATTTGCAGCACCATGCACCATTGGGAGGACCTCATCAAAGCATTGGAAGAACACTTTGGACCTCCTGAGTTTCTCAACCCAGACGAGCACCTCTGCTTGATCCGGAAGACTGGTACAATGCAAGAATATAGGTAGGAATGGGCGCGAAGGGTAGCACGCATCTCCAACTGGCCTAAAAATTGCCTTTTGGCATGTTCCTGACTAACCTGAACGAAAGCTTGAGGTTGGATGTTCGCCTGCACAAGCTGAGGAGTGCTTATCGAGTGGCGAGCCTTACGCTAGAATTTGAGAAGCAGCTAACTATTATGAATGGACCTAAGCCCATTATGCCTTCAACCTAGACCTGAAACCCGATTGGGTACTCCACGCCATCCACAACCAACGGATCTTATCCTACGAGTGATGACAAGAAACCCGTGGTGTTATCGGACGCCGGCAAAAAGACCTAAATCGCATCATCGGCTCACCCCTACTCCAGTCGTGCAACGGCCGTGAACCTCGAGCGTCAGCGCCGCCATGAACGCGGCCTTTGTTTGTGGTACGCTGCGCCGTTCTATCTAGGACACCAATGCGCCGCAGCCTCCTTCATGCTACTAGAGGTTGACGAAGCTTACCCACACAAAGGCCAATGCAATGACGCCGTCAAATGCGAAGTTGAGGGATGTTACGCAGAGTTGGACCTTGATTGAAGAGAAGAAGAAGGAAAAATAAAATAAATAATAATAATAATAATAATAATAATAATAATAATAATAATAATAATAATAATAATACAAAAAAAGGTTAAAATCTTGATCTTCAACATGAGGACAAGTCGTTTTTTCTAAGGGGGAGAAATGATAGCGATCCAACTCGCTACACTTTAATTTATTAGGAATTAATTTATTAATCGAGTCGCTTTTGCTTTTCTTTTATCTTTTATTTAATTGAGTCTGTTTTAATTATATTAATTTTAGGAATATCTTATTAGATAAGATATAGTTGTAGGATTTTTAGTTAGTCTGTTTGATTATATTTTATTATTATCTTTAGGAATATCTTATTAAATAAGATATAGTTATTAGAATTATTAGTTATCTAAATCTTAGATTTAGATATATTTTTAGATTTCGTATATTTGAATTTTGAATAGAGTCTACTCTTTGTAAATCATTATAAATAGGTCTAGTGCCTCATCAATAAAGTGTCGAATATTTTAGATAGTAAATTGAAACAGGAGAATCTCCTTGGACTTTATTAATTAGTGGAATTCCTAATTATTAGAGAGTTGGCTAATCTGATTGAATTCGCAAGAGTCTTGCGTCTTCTCATAGATTAGAGTATATTCTACAGTTACCTACCTTGTGTCCTAACAATGAACTAACTTACTATTTCAACTATATTGCTGAAATCTAGATGTGTGTGGGTTAAGTATATCAATTCCCATAAGTCTTCTGTATCTTTATGAGTCAATTGGAACACCTTGTGGCTTGATCTTAAGAAGACATCCTTCTTCCATTGGTGTCCCCTCAAGTTAGGCACCCAACATTCATGTCTCATGTATCAAGGTCCATGGTATACTCCTGTTGAGATACATTGATGCCCTTTTTAATTCTTGATACTTCCATGCCCAAAAAATACCTCATTTTTTCCAAGGTCTTTCACCTAAAATTCGGTTGAAAAATCCTATTTTAGTTGAGCAATAGATTCTTCATTGTTTCCTATATGATTATGTCATCAACATATACGATCAAGATAGTGATATTGCCATTGACACATTTGATGAACAATTTGTCACTTCTTGTCCCCGAGTTTACCTAAGTCCTTTCACAGGTTGGATGGAAGCAGCCCCTCTTCAACACTTTGAATGTACTTGACCCCGTCCCATACTTCTTGGCCACTTAAACGACGAGGTTGATTTGCTCGTTCAACCACATTCCGCGTGAAGTCTTTTCTATTTCTCCTAAACGGATGATCAGCGGTAGGAATCGCCGGTGCTTATCAAACCAACAGACTTTGTGACTATGTTCCAAGGTAAAACCCCTATTCTGTTCAAGATATACCGGGCATGCAAGCTTTCCCGACGTTTTCCACCCACTCAACATCCCATATGCGGGGAAGTCATTTATCGTCCACATTAAGGCGCATGCATTGTGAAGTTCCCGCTCAATGATATATCATGCGTTAGAACCCCTTCGTCCCATAATATCTTGACTCGTCTATCAAAGGCACGAGGTACACATCTATCTTCTTTTTGGGTTGGATGGCCCGGGGATTAACGTTAAGAAACAAAAATTCTCTTCTCATGCACATAGAAGGTGGGAGGTTGTACGGTGTCACAATGCCAACAAGAATAAATCCTACCCGTATTGTCGAAAGGAGTGAACCCATCCGACCATCGAGATGGATGCGTCACAAAGTTTTCATCCGTGATGCTCCGGTGCCATCTCACGTGTGACGGCTATTTGTTCCGTGTCCGGGCACGAGAGGAAAGTACCACATCTTGCATAATGCTTGACGGGTCGTTTTCCTTCCATTCCTCACAACTTTATATCTCGTCATGTCCACGAAATTTACAATTGGTCAAAGATCATCTTTGTAATACAACATACATCCTATGGGGCAGCAATGGATTTTTCACATCCAGCCCAGCTCTTTCACCTTTTTTTTTTTTTTGCTTGATAAAAAATGAAGCATTTTATAGAACCTATCGGCTTCCGGATGAGGATCCTCTCCATGTATGATGGTTGAGTATGTGTATCGGTCCTCTCCCATATATGACGGTTCGCATGCGCACCCGGATCGAAATATTGGCCGATCAATCAGCGTCCATAACCTCTGCGATATTGATTAAGGTTGTCTCGATGACTACGTCCCCGTAATAAACACTCGGTGTCCGTCGGACTTTGCCATGACATTCCCAACACTCATAATCCTTCATGAATCCCTTTTTACACAAATGGATTTTCACCGTCTGCGAATCTTGAAATCTTAAACATCTACATTTGACACATGACGCCCTACTTGAATTAGGTGAATGTGCCAAAGCAAATTCGATGAACTCTTTCAAACCCGCCAAGAATGGTTGAGTTAGTTGTCTTCTCTCAGTTAGACGATTGTACATCCAATCCTATCACGATCGCCCTCCATACTTCCTAGCTATGGCAATTACTAATCTAATTAACATCTCATAATGCCACAAATATATATATATATATATATATATATATATATAAGTGCCGCCAACCATTGATACTTACTCAAGAAATTAAGAAACCAACACATGCATGAACTAATAATGTAATTTTATAGTTGTAATAAAATTCAAGTACTTTGGTGAATCTACCTAACTATATCCTAGGAGATTGTTTTAACCCGTACAAAGACTTGTTGAGTTTATGCACATAGTTGTTAAGGGCTAGAACTCCATTTGGAATCTTCATGTATACTTCTTTCTCCAAGTCTCCATTCAGGAATGTATTATTCACATCTAGTTAATGCAACGACCAATCCAAGTTGGCTGGAATGGATAACAAAACTTGGATGGTATTAAATTTAGCTACTAGAGCAAAAGTCTCCTGATAATCAATCAAATATGTCTAGGTATATCCTTTCAAAACAAGTCTCGCCTTAAATTTGTTGACACTACCATTTGGATAAAATTTCAAGGTGAAAATCCACTTGTATCCTACTAGCTTCTTTCCTTCAGGAAGAGTTGTAATCTCCCACATTTTATTTTCTATGAGTGCTTTCAACTCTTCTTTTGCAGCTTGTTTCCAATTCGGATCAGTCATAGCTTGTTGAAATGTGTGTGGCATTTTCAACTGTGGACTGTTTACAACAGAGCCTTTCTTTCATTTTTGTAGATAGGTTACCGTATTAAACAAACCGTTTAATTGGATGTTGAGTACGAGATCATACCCCTTTTTCTCAATGTAATAGGCCAACCCAGCTCTCCAAGATTTAAACCCAGATTGTAGTCATGATCATTCCTTTGAATGTGAGAGAAAGTTCTACCAGTGTCGAGTTCCTCTTGAAATTGTCACCTGGATTCTGCTTCTAGTCTTGTTTTGGCGTCCACCCCTGAATTGATCTTAACATTTGTTTTCAGTTCATTAAGTGTAGGTTCAGGTTGAGGTGCAGTAGGCTCAGACTCATGATCAGATTGGGTAGGACTGGGTTGGTTCATGGGAGCAAATAAGTCAATGTTGACTATAAAGTTAGGCTCAGGGGTGGTGTGCTTTTAGGGACTTCGAAGTTGGATTCTTCCAAATTTAGCCATTGAACATCATTCTACTCCCCCTAAATAGGTGATTTGGGATAGTAAGATTTTTCTTCAAAAAACGAGGGTATGCTAGGAAATGAAAAGTTTCCTGGAAGAAGGACAATAGCATTTGTTAAAGGAATATGCATTTATCAGCTTGAGCGGCAAATTTGTTGCCATCTTTTTTGGGAACAAAGACCCAAACACTTTTTGGGGGTAAGGAATTGATTAATGGGCAATTTGGAAAGTGTTCAAGAAATTTTTGGATTGGAGTAATGTAATCAAGGACTTTGGATGGCATTTGATTAATTAAACAAATGGATGTTACTACTTTGCTTCACCTTGAGAAGAGGGTGGAAATGTTTCATTCCATTTACAAGGTTCGGGATACTTCCAATAGGTGACTATTTTTTCGCTCTGCCACTCCATTTTGTTTAGGGGTGTAAGGGCAAGAAGTTTGGAAATGAATTCCTTGCTGATCAAGAAATTCCTTAAAAGTACCACTCATGCATTCCTTGGCATATCACTTTGTAGAATTTTAATGGAATTTTTGAATTGGGTTCATACAAAGGGATGAAAGATTTGGAGCACTTTGACTACTTTCAATTTTTCTTTCATTAAGTAAAATCGTATGGTTCTTGTGTGATCATTTATGAAAGTAACAAACTATTGAGCACTAGTGAGGGTTTTTATTCTTGTTGGACCCTAAATATCATTATGGATTAGTGTGAATGACTCAAAAGGTGTGCAAGGCTGTTTGGGATATAAGGATCGAGTTTGTTTTGCAAGTTGGCAAGTTTCACGAGACAAAAATTTTATTAAAGAAACCTGTAAACACGTTTCATATAATCAAAACTAGGGTGGCTTCAACGATAATGCCACAGAAATACATCACAGTTTTGAGAGTTGGAGCTAACTAGTTGCCTTTTTGCCTTCCATGCATCTTTATTATTCACATTTGGTCATTCAAGGTAGAATAGTCTATCCCATTATCTAGAAGTCCTAATCTTCCTCCTCGACTTAAAATCTTCAAAAACACAAAGATCATCATTAAATTACTCGGCATCTTCGACCTTTAGTCAACTTCCTTACAGGTATTAGATTACAGGTGAATGCAAGTACAAATAAGACATTGTGTATTTCCAAGAGATCAGAAAGTGTGACCATGCCAATTCCCTCAACCTTCATGAATACATCATCATCTACTTTGACTTTGAGTTGTAGATGACAGAATTTAAGGTTATTAAATAAAGTTGTTACTGGTCAAGTGATCTGTAACTCCTGAGTCGACAATCCAAGCATCTTCACTAGTCATCACAGCATTGAGAGCTATAATAAAATTATCTGATTGCACTAGATTCACACTAGGCACTGAGTTTGATTTGTATGAGGAAGAAGAAATAGTGTTGCCTTGAGTTTGAGAATCAGTTTTTAACATAAGAACCATGGGATTGACTCTAGAATTTGTTGAATTATTGGGAGAAGTACCGACTAAATTAGGGAAATTAGAAGAATCCATGTTCTAGGTGAAAAACAACAATGGCGAGTGAAGAACAGTGATGGCCCGTGCATTCAAGTTCTGATTGAACTCCTTGGCTGTGATACCATGTTAAAGTTTCAATAATTATATAGATTCAGAGAAAATAAGAGCCTCTGAAATATTATTTTGAATCCTGGAATGAAAGAGAATATATATGGGCTTTTATATAGACAAACCTGGAATTAATTTAATCTAATCAAATAAAAATAACTTAGATATAATATGAAGAAATAATATCCTAATATATAATATTCATATCTCATCCTAAGATATAATAAATATTAAATAATAAAATTAAACCTAATAATGAAATAAAATCAATTTAAATAATACGAAATATCTCTAAAATATTATCTAACAAGTTCTCATCTTATACATTGATTTTGGATGGCCCAATTCCTTTTTTTCCCCTTTTGTTAATTTTTTTTTTCCTTTTTTACCCTAATAGGTACAAAATGTAAAATAAATATAATCTTATACTACGTAATTGGCACTTATTAAAAAAGTAAATTTATCATTGAAAAAATTGCAGATAAAAACTTTAAATCTGAAATGTCCATAAGAGATTTAAAATGGTCCAGATTTCACCAAAATGATGAGCACTGCGTGCCCATCGCTATGACGAGGACAGTGTGAAGATTCCCTTGTACACACTTCAAGTCCACCTGGCTTTCATGTAAGGACCCATTAGAGAAACTAAAAAATATAAATTTGGTCCCCCAAACTATTACACCAATTCAAGCTTAGTTTTAAACTTGAGTTAAAGTAGTCCATGATACTCTTTTGATCCTTAATATAAAACATATTAAAAAATTGAACTTGGTTATAAATATGAGACATAATTTTTATATTTGTCAACATTCTCCTAATTTACCCTATCATGCTCTCTCAACAATAATCAAGGAGAAGAGAAGAAAAGAGAATTAAGAAAGATGAATAGGGTGTTTTAAAAAATACATGTTATATTAACTAACTTCCTTAATCTAATCAAATTAAGTAAATATGTTTTATGTTAATGACCGAAGAGAGTAGTTAAGAACAAATGATAACTGAAATGAGAAGGATGGCTCTAGCAGGAAATCATTTAAGTTATCTAAGATTCTATATCAAGAAGAAGCCATCATCTGTTTTGACCAAAAGAAGAAGAAAGCATCTAAAGAATTAAATTATACCATGTTCTTATTCTAGGATTTCTGCTATCACAGTTAGATAAATATGCAAACTCACCAGCGTGCTGAAAAGCACAACAATGATGGTGCTGGTGATCATTGTTGCATTAACAGGATCAGATGTAACACCAGAATATGTGAACTGCACAAATCAATATATAATGGATGAATTCAGAAACCATTCCCCGGGTTCTGTCGCAGCTATTAAATGATTATCTGGAAGTTGTAGCAACATAAACTTGCCAAAAATTTCAAGGAGTATTTTCTTTCATCTTAGGATTGTAACTTATTGTGTCAAACATGAATACCAACCTGATGCCTAAATGTGATTCTTGAGTCTCTATGAGCACGCCTATTTAAACAATTGGCAAAAGCAGAGAGAGGGAAAACAAAAGCAGCCCGCCCAAGTAATATCAGGAAGATTAAGCAACTGTAAATTCCCATCAAACTCCCAAAACTGCAATGAAGAAAGAACTTGAAAGAGTCCTCATTGTCAAGGTAAATTGCAGCAATGTATCTCACAAGACATTGAAAAAAAGAAATCTGGAAATAAAAAATTGAAGTTTATTTCGTTCAAGTTTCGACTGCAGATATTGTAACATCAAAGGACATACTCAACAATGAAGAAGGTGGGGAAACAACTAAACAATAACTTTTTGGACCTTTATGTACCATCTCAATTATAATTTCAAGTAACAGGAGAAGGTTGAAGCTTGTGTAGATCTTATAATCACTGACCATTCAATCATCTCATGAGCAGTAAATTATAGTTCACAACAGAACATAGGGGTGTTGGCGAATGCACATGAAGTTTTTCCCCCCTTTTAAAAACAAAGGAAACAATACGTAGTTGATGGAAACTTCAGCATGCATGTTATTTATGAGTTTCAAAGTTGGACCAAAATCTGTGCTATCAAACAAATGTAACCGGTGGTTCTTATAATTTGCTACCATTTGGGTTTTGTTCCCTATAGTTTCAAATCATAGGTTTTGGTCCCTTAAGTTTTCTTCCATCATAAATTTAGTCATTGTAGTTTAATAAGGGCCTTAACGATGTTAAATATGATGATATGGCACTAACTCCGTCAACTATGGTGATGTGGCTTGATGACTGGGCGAGCTAAAAAATCTATCAAACCATTTAATAAAGAATTTTTGTTCTTGGTCGAAGAATTAATGCATGATATAAATGATAGTTAATATACTCTTAACGAATTGAAAATAAGCTTATAATTACTGGGGAGAAGGGTGTATAGCAGCTATGGTATTCGCAGATGGTGACTGCACACGAAGTGTTCCTACTTTCTACTTTTTCATTGACGTCCCAACCCATTCTCTTCGCAAGTTGATAACACTCTTCCAACAACACTCAAGCTAATGACCTTCTCCTTCTTTGATTTCACTGAAAATTCGAAAGGATCTCACCGGTGAAGACTAGAGAAACAGGGTGGATTCGAGAGACAAAAAGGTCAAGAGACAAAAAGGTAGGAATTAAACGAGATAAGAAGGTAGAAAGGAAAGGGAGAAAAGCTATGTGCCTTGGTTTGAGAGAATCAGGTTCTTTGTGAAGATAAAACAAAATGCCAAAATGTTTACAAAGCAAAGAGAGAGAAAGCCAAAAGACGAGAGAGGAAATACGGAGAACAAAAAAGAAAATACGGCGAGAGAGAGAACGTAGAAGAGCTCCGTCAACACAGATTCCAACCACAAAATTTTGGACTCATCCCAGCATCGTATCGCCATTAAAAAAGACTTATGTCATAATCTGATAGAGAAGTAATATTTGAGTTATGTAAGTGGGATGTTGCATTATGTAAATGTCTGCAAGTAAGGTATCGCCCATGCTTTTGACCATTCACAATGTTACTACTGAAGAAGATCACTGATCTCTAGTAAACTTGATAAGATAAATTTATATAGAATTAAGGATAGGAATAGGACCTTAATTTGGTAATCCTCCACTTCTCCATGTCCAGAGCATCCATGCCCACATAAAGAAATATAAAGGTTTCTGCAATAAATGACATTGTCGCAAAGACATGTCTGGAGAAGATTGACCACGTAAAAAATCCAAAACCCTGAATGTGGAAGTCATCAAATCATGAAAGACGGATTAATCTATACCTGGTTGAGCCTCTTGAAATTTCATTCACGTTAGGCCAAGCATAATGTGACATTATTATTCCGCAGAAGAAAACGGTGAGGATTCCACTGAGTTCTAGAAGCTACAGAAAAAATACAGTGAAGACTGATCATTAAAAAATAACTTATTCAGCAGACAAATAGGATGTTTGTATAAGCTGACAAAAATAACTTTGACAAAAAACTTGTTAAGTGAAGCCCCAAAATAACCAATTACTAATATTTCTCCCTCCGGTCCTAATTATAAGACATATTTAACTGCTTTTGGGGAGATTAAGGAAAGGAGTTAAATTAGTTAATTTTACTTATTTTCCTAAAACGCCCTTATATAAATTTAAAATGACAAAAGTAAAAGTGAATCAACAATTCCTACCACATACCTCTCCCACCTAAAATTTTTCTTTCCACACACTTTCTAATTGAAATAATGGTTTGACTATAAATACATATATGTGTATGTATATATGCGCACATACACACACATATAGACACACACACATGTGTGTGTATTTTACACACATATAAACACACACCCACACATTCACATATATATACATACATACATATATATATATGTTTTTATATATATATATATATATCTACACACATATTCATATAGAAACACACACATATATGTTCTTGTGTGTGTGTATCCACACACACACACACACACACACACATATATATATATATGTTTGTGTGTATATATATCTACACACATATGCACACACACACACATATATGTTTGTGTGTATATATATCTACACACACACACACACAGTCACACACACACACATATATGTTTGTGTGTATATATATACTTAACAATTTAAAATTTTCATTGACTGGAAGAGTTTTGCACCCATAGATATATATTCACCAAAAACCAAATACATTTAAAAGAATAAATAGGGGTATTTTAGGAAGAAATTAACAAAAATTAAAATATTGTCTTATAATTAGGACCAAAACCAACTCTAAAATGTTGTCTTATAATTAGGACCGGAGGGAGTATTATTTTTCTGAACCCAATTCACTAACTAATTTGGTTTACTGATAAACGCTAAGCATCGGTTGAGATTAGTTCTATATCAGGCAAATGCATAAACTCCTATGTACCTCTGCCAACGTGTAGGATAGGTATGCCATTAATTTTCGGGGAAAATCCATATATGGGCACTTTTTGGCCAAAAAAAAAAACCCAAGTGTAGGTTGACATCATCGCTTGTAATTGATGGTTTAAGAAATAATATTGACAAGACAGCGAATGAAATTCGAAGTGACATGTACAACGAGTATGGGGTACGCTTGAACTACAAACAAGCATATAGGGCCAAAGAAAGAGCGGTGATACTATTACATGGACGAGCAGAGGACTAGTACAAGGTTATTCCTTGGATGTATTGAAGACTCATAGAGAGTCATCCCTACACAGTGGCAAAATGGGAAGGGTCAGCCGATAATAGATTTGTCCGACTATTTATTGCATATGGTTGCTCCATTAATGGTTTTGTAGATGCTTGTCGACCAATCCGTTATATAGATGGATGTCATCTGAGTGGCCCTTATAAGGGTACAATGTTGTCAGCTTGTGTGTATGATGCAGACAACCAATTGTTTCCCTTAGCATATGGCATTGTTAGCGGTGAGACCTATGATGATTGGGCTTGGTTTCTAAACAATGCAAAACAGATTACAAGATCAATGATGATAACAATTGTGTCTGATCGAAATAATTCCATTATTGGGGCTGTAAGAGATATATTTGGCACTGAGACACATGCATTTGGTTACAGGCATGTTAAGGAAAATTATAGTGCAGAGTTCCTCAAAATCATGAAAGGGATGCCACACAGCGTTGGGAACAACAAGGATATTGCATTGCACCTCCTCGATGGAATTGCGTACGCAAGGATGGTTGAAGAATTCACTGTTGCGATGGGAAAATTAAAATTGTTCAATCCACCATTGGTACAATGGGTTGAGATTCATGGGGACGTTGATCGATGGGCTATGAGCAAGTTTCCTTTCAAAAGGTGGGATAACATAACCACTAACATTGCTGAATCATTCAACACATGGATGGTGAAAGAGAGGATGTACACGGTGTCAATGTTAATACATGAGCATAAGGAGAAGTTGGTTGTGAAGATGCTTGCAAGCAAGATGGCTTTGGTGAATTGGAAAAATGGTGTAGGACCTAACATAGAAAAAAAATTGTTGCAACATGTGAACTTTGCAGAAAACATGCATGCTCAATATTATGGGGAGAACCCGTTTTGGGTTGAAAATAGATGCGGTGATGCCTTAAATTATTTGAAAGTTAATCTGGTTGCAAAAGAATGCTCTTGTTTAGCATGACAAATGAGTGGACTACCTTGGCCACATGAATGTGCAGCAATTAAGGTTCGTAATGGTATCATGTACACATTTGTAGATTATTGCTTTATACTTTCAACACAAGAGAAAATTTATGCACATAGCATGTGGCCAATTGCAACACATGATTATCCACTTGTTGATGCACCCACGATGACGCAAATGCTAACAGAGACTTTCTTGGAGCCCCCAATTACTACAAGGGCATTAGGTAGACGCAAAAGAAAAAGACGGGAATCTCAATTCCAAAACAAGAAGGTTTATCATTGTGGTAGATGCCATGAGCCAGGACACTCCGTCAAGACTTGCAAGAATCCAAATCCAAGTTGATCATCGATGGTGCCTTGGGTGTTTCTTTTTGGGCATTGCATCTCACACTCTTTTGTTCTATATGGCTTTTGATAGAAATCCACAGCATATTATTTTTGGAGATGGTGTGTGATGTTGTCATTATGAATCTGTAGATGCATTTGGTGTTGTAAATAAAGGTTGGATATTTTTGTCACAATTGTATCCAAGTGTCATTTATGTACACATATTCATATTTTGTTCCAAATGTAAATGACGTTGAAAAATATATGCAGCTGGATTTTGTTGTAATTAGGTGCTGATATTGTTGTTATTAGGTGCTGATATTATTGTAATTAGGTACTGATATTGTTGTTAGTCACCCCTGATATTGTTGTTAGTGACCTCTGATATTGTTGTAATTAGGTACTGATATTGTTGTCAATGACCCCTGATATTGTTGTTAGGGACCCCTGTTATTGTTGTTAGTGACCCCTGATATTGTTGTCAGGGACCCCTGATATTGTTGTCAGTGACCCCGATATTGTTGTCAGTGACCCTTGATATTGTTGTCAGTGACCCTTGATATTGTTGTCAGTGACCCCTAATATTGTTGTCAGTGACCCCTAATATTGTTGTCAGTGACCCCTGTTATTGTTGTCAGGGACCCCTGATATCCTGTTATTGTTGTTATGGACCCCTGATATTGTTGTCAGTGACCCCTGATATTGTTGTCAATGACCCCTGATATTGTTGTTAGTAACCCATGTTATTGTTGTTAGCAAACCCTGTTGAAGTTGTTAAACCTGTCCATCATTTTGTAGTTATCATTCCATGAGCACATCAAAACAAAAGCTAAAATTTCTTGTTCTCATTCCATGACCACATCAAAATGGAAGTAAAAAAATTCTGTTGTCATTGAATAAAGGTTATCAAGTTAGCATCAGTAGACAATTTACAAAATAACAAGAAGGTTTAATGTCATCCTCATGAATACAAAGGAGTCATAAATACATATGTGTCCTAACAACTATGCCCCCTAATGTCTCTTTAATTTCTTGTGGTAGTCCTCCATTAAAGACAACACTTTTTGCCGATGGTTGTTGCGAGGATGGGTGACGAGCCACCATAAGAAGCCCACCTTCAATTCACGAAGTTCTTCCTCAGTGTAGTATGGCATTGTATACCCATCCGCCCCTTGTTCTGATTCATCCCACATTTGTAGCCAGGATATAACATGAACCCCACATGAGTTCCTGAAATAAAATAGACAGACGAGTTCTAGTAAAATCAGATATCAAACTTCACCAGACACCACAAAAAAATAAACCACCTAAGAAACATACGTGTCCCTTTGGACATGGACTTTAGCTCATGTAACATCCTTGGGGATTTTGTCCTCATCTTCTAACAACTCTGGCTTGACTGTTCGGAGTATATCCAAGAAATGATTGTGCTGAAAATAAAGTTCACACATTTAGATATGTTTACAAGTTTACCAACTAAATAGACCATTGAATTTCAGTTGAACTTACCACTTTATTTGTCATTCATTCCTTTTCTTTTTGGGTTGGTTTCTTTTTTGGCTTTTTCTTGGTTGGCTATTTGTTTGGATGTTCCTTTTCATATTCCATCCAATAATATGTATTTATGTCAACCAAGGAGTCAAGGGCGTAGAAAGTCATTGTTGTTGTATTGAGGACATAACAAAACCAGTGATTTACAAAAAGAAAGGGGCCAAAAATGAAATGACAGTCACCAATGTTGTATCCTAAATGTTGAGGATCAATTTGCGGAAGAATGGATTGGACTGTCCATTTCAGGTTAAGACTAATGTCCTTGCAACCATAGCCATTAGCTACATTTGGGATAAATAAGCCAACAAAAACATATGGTCATGTGCATGCAAATGTTTTTATAACTAGAACTTTTTATATAACCTAGGTCATGACCAGAACTTTTTAAATACCATGAAAACAGCAACTAAGTCAAAGAACTACATTGTATGTGATTATGAATTTTGAGTTTAGATATTGATGCAAATATGGATGGAAATGAAAGTCACATTGCAGCCATCAGTCACAAATAACGATGATATAGTTGATTAGTAAACGTGACGTACCCAATCACCTATCCAAGATCGTGCATCAAGACATTATAGGTTTTTCCTTGTGAGAAAATAGTGATTCATGTCCACAAATTCCCTAAATTACAACATATGAAGATCTTAATCAAAATCTTCATTTTTAGTAAATACGAGTAATTCAATGTGACACAATAAATTAAACTTACTCCGCAGCCTCATCTTCACTGACGGTCTTTGTGCACAAGTCATAAAGAGTGTCCTTCTCATCGTATGTCCTCTTTCCTTTGGACTTCCGCTGTGGATCGATCCAAGCAGATTTTAAAACTCAACTAGGGGTTATGACCCTCTGAGATCTCCTCAATTCAACCCCTTGTCCTTTGACCTCTTCTTGCACAGGCTCATTCAGATGTTCTGGAACAGCAGAGTGTTCAAATAGTTGCCCTACAAGACCAGCGTCCACATTGGGTGTCTCCTCTCCATGTTTGGGGAAATCATCGACATCAATAATATTTTCAGCTTCATCTCCCTCGTCTATGTCATCTCCCTCCTATGTGTCATATCCATTGTCATCGTCAGACTCCCCGGAAGTTGATGGTTGTTTGTTTGGTGCGTCACCTTCATGGGCCTTCTTCAAACAATGTATGTTGAAGGGCCAGCATTTCTTGTTGCAAGTTCGATAGCAGCCGCACATATGTCATATGCACTACGTGGAAAAACATATATCAGTTATTACATCATATATCATAGCATCAATTTGTAATGAAACAGCCACCTGGATAAATTTTGTCACACATTACTGGGTGTGTAAGCATCGTATCGGGATCAAACGATGTTGACAGACAGACTGATGGCTGAGGATGTGGCTAAGGATGTGGCTGACGAGGCTTGATGCGTACCAGGAGGCCTTTTTTGCTTCGTTTCTCAACCAACACTCTGCTCTTCACCTTTTCATCGGTCTAAAAGGCCATGGCCGACTCAGGTTGAGAGGCTATACTGTCACCCACCGGGAAATTTTGGAAACAAAATAGCTGCACATAAAACGAATTCAAACAATTATTATCAACAACTTTACATTAATGAGTCAGGATCACATGTAAAGATAGTTAAAGACAACTTACCATGAGGAAGTATAGGCATCCGCCTACAGTTTTGCTCTTTTTTTTGTTGGACTTTTGGGAATTCTTCTTGAACTCATGTATCTCTTCGCAGAGTTCTTGAAGGACGAAGGACAACCAATCAAAATCAGAGAGTGCATCCTTAGTCACCGTCATCAGCTTCAAAAGACGGCCAGTCAACAAAATGGATGCATTGGGCGCCAATAGGGTACCCAAGGCGAATAAGACGAATAGAAACTCAAAATTTTCGACTAATTTTTCTCCCAACATCTCTCCAATTTTTTTGTACAGAACGTTCTTGTATACTTTCCTAAAGTCGCTGAAAGTGGTGTGTTGGTTGTTGATATTAACTTTTATGGCCTTCCCCCCAATAGGAAGACCCATCAATTGATGGACGTGTTCTGCCCCTATCACTTGGGTCTCCCCCCTAATGCACACTTCCTTTGTAGGGGGATCAAACCAGGTCATATATTGGGCACATAAAGAATGGTTGATCTGTCGGCAACTTATATTGACCAACCTATCAAACCTGATCTCCTTTAGCCTTCACATCACCTCGGGTCTTCCCTTCAAGTTATTGCAAACTTGGATAGATGTGTGCCAGTTAGGAAGGGCACTGTTCTGATATAGAACACAGATGTCCAGCCGAGGGCTGGTATGTTGATCTTGGATGGATAGGCTGGCCTGGATATCTATGGAGGAGATAACGAGGAGAGCGTAGGATCACCGTGCACGACAAAGGGGTGGTGTGTGTGCACAGTGAGACTGTATGTAAATAGTCTAGGTTAGAATGTGTGCACCTTGTTACCTACCCTCTATATTTATAGAGGTGTCTGGTGCGATATCCGGGGCACGTCATTAATGGCGGGTCATTAATGGGGCGGATATCAGATGATACGCCTTTAATGGGACGTCTCATTAATGGGGCGGATATCCGGGATGTGCCATTAATGGGACGTGTCATTAATGGGGCGTGTATCTCGATAGGCCGTTATGATAAGGGTGGATTCTGCCTAGCCGGGATTTCCGGATCTCTTGCTATGATTAGCGGATTACGCCTCCAGCTCCGCTGGGTCGTGCTATGGACTTGGGGCTTTCCGTAACGGTTGCCCCCGGCTCGGCTCGGGCATTCGGGCTTACGGGCGGCCAAGGTGTATGATTCCCCGGGCCCGGTTTGTGACCGGGGCCTGTGCTTCAGCCAACCCGGCTTCTGGTGCTGCGACTTATCCCTATTATGATAGTCTATGTGGTGCCCTGGGTCATGCCTGACCGGGGCGTACGGGGCGGCCTCGGATTTACGTGGTTAGTCCCCTGCTCATGGGTAAGTCGTTTGGTCTTCTCTCCGTAGGCGCCATCATTGCTGCTTTACACCTGGCTTGTCCTGATTGAAAAGGGTATGCAGCTGTCGCGCCCCTCCGAGTGCCCATTTGCGTGCACATTTAATGCTCCTACGTCATTCTGTGCATTTCCCATCGTGTCTGTGTTCAAAGACTGAACTGCCCCCGGTGTTCCCTCTCCTTCTTCTTATATGAAGTATTTGCTTCGTGTTTGCGTATTTCATTATTTCCGCTTACAACTTTCTTTGTGAACTTGCTCGAGTTTCTTCCGTCAAAACTCCATTGTTCTCCATTTCATTTGTTCAAGTCTCCTTCTTCTTACTCACGCAGGTATTTTTCGTCCTTCTCTTTACTCTTTTACGGTGTATTTCATACCGTTTAGATATCCTCTGGTCTCTTATCTACATTTCTCGTTCCTCTTTCTCTACGGTTTTTCGAGTATCCCTTTAAGATCGGTCCGGGTTTTGTTGCTTTTGACACATACGCGCCTCTCTTTCGACGTAAAGCCCGTAGTTCTTAGGTTCTAGTTCCTTTTCGATGGATAGAAATAGGCATTTCCCTAGACCCGGATCAACGCTCACCTCTGAGGAAGAGGAGTTTCTTCGTACTCGTTACCCAAGAGCTTCTTATTGGGTTCTTGGAACTGAGCTTTGAGAAGCAGAGACGTCAGCCCCTTTACTTCGAGGTGGGAATGGTTCTTCCGGACGAATCGGGCCCCAACCCGTACTGCGCGAGTTTACGTCGCCTTCTTCGGCCCGAGTTCCGCGCATACAACGTTCCTACCTTATCACCTTTACTGGTCGGGGTTGGTTCCTTTGCCGGCTCCGGTCTCCGCCTTGTTGGCCCAACCGCTCAACTTTTGTGAGGGTCCACCCTCTGCGAGCTTGGACCCTTATCGATGATTATCTCGGCCCCTACTTTGGGGACCGCTTGGCCGAGGTTCATTCCACATTGCGCGGCGAAGACTCGAGCTTCCTCGGTTCTTGGTTCTTTCGGCATCGGCGTCCTTCGGGCCCCTCTTCGGCTGCCCTTTCGTCCGAGTCCGCCATCTGTTTTGCCTTCTAACATTCTTTTACCGAGGTATTTCCAACTCGCTAATTTCATTTTATGTTGCATATAGGTTAATGGCTCCGAAATCTTGCCTTCAAAGAAAAAGGCCGAGGCCGAGGCATCGGACTCTTCTAGTCCACCCGAGGCCCGTGTTGTAGGTATCCCGGGTGTCCCATGAGGTCTTGAAGACCCGGCCCATTATGTCGGATACGGACATTGCCGGTTGGATCTACCCGCCATGGGGGTGCGTCTACGCCGCCCGGAGGCCGACGAGCCTGTTTGTGCTGAACGGGAAGTAGGCAGTCCCAATTTCTTTTATTTTTACCGGGATTATCTTGCTCGGGTTGGTGTTTGCTTCCCTTTCACCCATTTCCAAATGCTGGCCCTGATGCACCTGAGACTTGCCCCGTCTCAACTTCATCCGAACGGGTGGGCTTATCTTGTAGCGTTTGAGCAATTGTGTCGCTCCTACCCGGTTCCAATTCCCTACTCGACCAATCTTTTCTTCTACTACTTCGGCCCTTTTACCCCTGGCTCTCCCAAGGAAGGTGACAAGTTAAAAGGGCTGGTGTCTCTCCGCGTTAATCCCGATCGGAAACTCATGAAGCCCTTCTCCGATTCATTTAAGCGGTTTAATAACGCGTTTTTCAAGGTTGTCGCCGTGCTCGGGTAAGCCGACTTGGTTTTTGAAGGGGGCCGAGGCCGACGTAGAGTGGCATTTCCCTTTATATTGGATGGAGAGTCACCACAAAGCCACCCCCTCATCCTTCCAGCATTTCACAAGATGATCTCCTACCCGAGATGGCCCTCACGTCCCTAGGTTGGACGCCTACGTGGAGAAGTATGGCATCCAGAGTGCAGCCTTTTTTATATCCGGGGAGGGATCTAGGCCGATCCCCTCTACTTGTAGGAGTCCCTTATTTGCCATGTTCCTTATTTTTTGGGGTCATGTTTTGTATATTGTTGGCGTACTTTGTGTTTTTTTGCTGATTTCCCTTTACCTGTCATTTTCAGCTCAAGACATGAAGGCCCTTCCTGGTTACTTGAAGAAAGTGAATCCGGCCGCGGCATCTCCGAGTGGTCGGTCTCGGAAATGGGCCATCCCTGTCAAGACTGCTGTGCCCGAGGCTAATGCCTCTGTTGTGACGAAGAAGGCTAAGGTTTCAGACGTCGAAAAGTCGGCTCCATCCGTACCCTCCGGATCACCTCAGGCAGTTGTTTCTGATACTTCTAAAGGGAAACAGGTTGCTCTCTCGGCAGGTGAAACAGTATCTACGGTGGTCGTGACCACTCCTTCGACATTAGTTCTTCCGGTGCCTTTCCCAACTCCGCCTCCTCCCCCTCCTTCAACCGGGCCCTCACGTCCTTCTTCGGTGCTTCCTCGCAGTTTCATATGGGACAAGGGGGTGGCCGATGAGCTGGACGTCGCGTTCCTCCCCGGGAATTTATGGAGAGCGGGCCTTGTCCCCGCCTAGCGAGGAGGTGCTTGCGGCGGAGCGGTACTTGTGTAAATCTATTGGTTTGCCGCAAGCTTACGTTATTGTGAGGGAGAAGTACACTTTGGCGGATCGAGAGAATAGACGGCCGAAAGCGTCTCGGGGAGAGGTTGCGGCCCGGCGAAAGGCTGCGGAGGAGGCGGCGTCCACAAAAAAGGCTTTGGCCGATGCTGAGGCCAAACTGCACCTTATTGAGGAGGAGCGGGATGCCGCCCAGCTTGAACGGGATGCTTCTAAGGTCGCGTTTGTGAAGATGGAAAAAGATCTGCAACAGGCGCGAGAAAGGGCGGAGAAGTTAGCCTCCGAGTGTGTCCAGGCCTAGAAGGCGCTGGGCGAGAGTATGGAAGCGGTGAGAACCCTTCAGAAACAGCGTGATACGCTGTCTTCTAAGGTTACAACATGAGGGCCCTCGCCGTAGCGCGACGGCGCGCTTGAAGTCCGACGAACTCTTAAAGCAGACAGCCACCGATTACTTTGACATTGCCCTGGAGCAGATCCAGTTCCTGAATCCGACGACGAAGCTGAACCTGGACGGCTATGACTTTCGCGCCTTTGTTGAGGACAGAGTCTTAGTTCCATATCATCCTCCTTCCGCCAATCCGTCCCGATCCGAAGAAGAGGGAGGAGATTCGGGTGCGGAGAGCGAGGCATCCAAAGGCTCTCATGAGGCCGGCCCGTCTAGTTAAGTTTGGCTTCGGTCTTTAGTAGGCGTCTATGCCCCTTTCTTTTGAAGGTTTCTGGCATCTCTGTCGTTGTGTAACTATTTGTGAATATTTTTTATGACTTATGGATGAATTATTGCTTCACCCTTCTGCCATTTTATAAATTCCATAGTTGAAATTTATTGACTATATCAGATACGAGTCATTTACTCGACCAACACTGAGGTGTGGGAGTGTGGGACAGGGTTGTACGTCTTAACCTCTAGGGGTGTTAACTTAACCGCACTGCCTCATTTCGGCTTGACTAGTCAGAAAAGTTGATAGGAACCAAATTAAAGGCGAGGCCGTCACATGTTGACCGAGGTGTCTATTACCTCAAATCTGACATTTTGACTTGATCAAGGTCGGAATGACAGCCTGCTTTCTTAAATCGGGCGAGCGTTGACGCGTCAATTTCACGAAGGCCACGTATGGAATTTTCGCCGAGCTCTTACTAATGCACGTTGGAGTACAACGACCGGTGTCATACATCTAGATGTTTTTATGTTTTTGACTGGGTGTAAGTACCTCGTAGTCGGGTTTTTGCCAGGCTTAGTGGCCTCGGCTTCATGCTTAAGCAAATAATTGTGCCCATTGACGCCTTTCCTTGAGGGATTCCTTCATTAAATAAAGCAGCTCTAAAGAGCGTACAAATGGTCATAAATTATTCAAATGCAAAGCAAAGAACAGTTGGAAAGCAATTGGAAAAAACATAAGAGAAAATAAGAAATGACCGAGCAGTAGCCTTGGTATTTGCGGGGCCGAGCCTTGGCCTAGCTGTAATAGATCTTTAGCTTATCGGCATTCCATGTCCTTCTAACCGGCTTCCTTACCAAGGTTTCGAGAACATATGCCCCAAAGATCGAGCTTTTCTTTAATACGATATGGACCTTCCCAATTTGCCGAGTTTTCCGTCTCGGGAATTCTTGTTTCCTATGTCGCCCGCCGAAGTACCAAGTTACCTCGGTTGAAGGATCGTGGTCGAACCTTACGATTGTATTTTGCCCTGAGTAACTGCTTGGTGGCAAGTTCCCGGCAATGAGCTGTGACGCGGATCTCGTCTATTAGGTCCAGGTCTGTCTTTAAGGCATCGTCATTTGACGCCGGTCCTTCCTGTCCGGCTCTGATCTTCCTCCATGATGGCTGCCCGATTTCCACCGGATCATTGCTTCACATCCATATGTCAGCCAGAATGGGGTTTCCTGGGTCTAGGACTGCACACTTGTCCTATAGCCCCATAGAACAATGTGTAGTTGTTCGGTCCAGCTAGAGTCGGCCTTTAACATGCGTTTCCTCAACCCGTCAAGAATGATCTTATTGGCTGACTCGGCCTGGCCATTATACTGCGGATGTTCGACGGAGGAGAAGCGTTGTTGGATGTCCAAGTTGGACATTAAGGCCTGGAATCTATGGTCCGTGAACTGGGTTCCATTGTCATTGATGACTTCAGCAGGTATCCCGAATCGAGCAAAGATATTATGACGAACGAATCTCATAATCCTGGACGACTTGATCGTAGTTAATGCCTCCGCTTCAATCCATTTGGTGAAGTAGTCTACGGTGACAATGAGCCATTTAAGCTGTCTACGTGCCGGTTTGAATGGTCCCAGAATATCCATTCCCCATTTATAGAAGGGCCAGGGGGCCGGCATCCCTTTAAACTCCGTCGGCGGTGGCCATAAGATCCCGGCGTGTTTCTGGCAACTGTCACACCGCTTGGCGGCTTCCATGGCGTCATGCTTCATGGTGGGCCAATAATAGCCGGTTCGTAATGCCTTCCTTGCCAGAGCCTTGCCCCCCATGTGTTGGCCGTTGCATCCCTCATGTATTTCGGTCAGTACATACCTTGCTTCGGACTCACCGAGGCATCGCATCATTGGGCAGTGTACTCCTTTCCTGTACAGCTGATCATCGACCATAGTGTAGATGGCGGCTTCTCTGATTAGCTTCTTTGCAGACTCAGAATCTGTTGGAATGATCCCCCTTTCCAGGTAATCTTCAATTGGTTTTCTCCAGTCCGAGGCGGATGAGATAGTCATGATGCATGTGGGCTCGGCCAAATTCTGTTGGATGACCTTTCTATGACTCCCCGGACCTTTGGTACTTGCGAGTTTGGAGAGAATGTCGGCCCGGGCATTCTCTTCTCTCAGGATATGAGAGACAATTAGCTCTTCAAATTCCATCATTACCTCTTTTGCTCTGTTTAAGTACTTGGCCAACAAGGGGCCTTTTGCTTGATAGCTGCCATCGATCTGTGCGGCGACGAGTTGTGAGTCGGTGAACACCTTAACCCGCCTTGCTCCGCTTTCTTTTGCTTGAGACAATTCGGCTAAGAGGGCCTCGTACTCGGCTTGATTGTTGGAGGTCGGGAACTCCAACTGGAAGGAATGCTCAGTAGCGACTCCCTCAGGGATTTCAACAATGACTCCTGCTACACTGCCTTTTGGATTGGAGGATCCGTCAACAAATACCCTCCAAAATTCCTCGTTAGCCATAACCGGAGTCAATTCCACGATGAAGTCCGCCAATGCTCCGTGATTTGATCGCCCTCGGGCCTCAAAAGTGATGTCGAATTCGGACAGTTCAATCGCCCCTTGGCTTGTCATTCGCCCGCCAAATCGGGTTTGTGCAAAATCGTCGGATTGGCCGACCGGGTCCAAACTACAATCCGATGTCCTCGGAAGTATGGGCGAAGCCCCTATGCCGTTGTTAGTAATGCGAACACCATTTTTTCCAGCTTCTGATATCTGAGCTCAGCGTTTTGTAACGCCTTGCTCACAAAGTAGATGGGCGTCTGTCCGGCCTTGGTTTCTCTTACCAAGGCGGCACTTACCGCTTCATCTCCCATCGAGAGGTACAAGAACAAGGTCTTCCCTTGCTCCGGCTTCGCTAGTACCAGAGGGGTTGCCAAACATCTCTTAATTTCTTCAAAGGCGGTCTCACAATCCATATTCTATCCTCCCTGGGTTTCTTTCTTCAATAATTTAAAGAAAGGTAAAGCCTTCTCGGCGGACCTCGGTAAGAATCTTGTCAAGGCCGCCAAGCGACCTGTTAATTGCTGAACTTCCTTCTTGGAGTTGGGGACTTGCATGTCTAGCACGGCCTTGCATTTGTCCGGGTTGGCCTCAATCCCACGATTGGTCAGCATAAAACCCAGGAATTTCCCGGCGGGCACTCCGAATGCACATTTGGCCGAGTTCAACCTGATTCGGTATCGTCTTAATTTGTCAAACGTCTGCTCTAGGTCCCGGATATGCTCCTCTGGGTGTTTTGACTTCACGATCATGTCGTCTATATAGACCTCTACATTTCATCCGATTTGATCCTCAAAGACACGATTCATCATTCGCTGGTATGTAGCTCCGGCATTCTTCAATCCGAATGGCATGACGTTGTAGCAATAGTTAGCCTTGTCCGTCATGAAGGCGGTTTTTCTTGATCCTCGGGGTGCATGGCAATCGATTGTAGCCGGAGTAGGCATCCATAAAGGAAAGCAAGCGGTACCCGCCAAGTTATCCACTAGCCGATCAATCTTTGGGCATAGGATAGGAGTCTTTTGGACATGCTTTATTCAGATTGGTGTAGTCATTGCACACCCTCCATTTACCGGTTGGTTTTAAGACCATGACCATGTTCGAGAGCCAAGTCGTGTATTGTACTTCTCTGATGAATCCGGCGGCAATGAGCTCTTTAATGTGACTCTCAAGAGGGCTTTCTCGCACGTCGTCGAGATATTCCTCCTCTTCGGGCCACCGGTTTCGACCCGGCCATATGGCAAGCTTGTGATAACGAAGTGTGGGTCGACCCCGGTATTTGGCCGACGTCCGTGCGAAGACGTCTGGTTTTGTCTTAAGAATTTGATCGATCGCGCTTTTATATCGCGTCCATGTCCCCGCGACTTTAGTTGTCTTGGAAGGATCCGTCCGAGGATTAATTCCTCCAACTCCCCTTCCGACTCGTGGGCGTGGGTTTTACGGGTTCACGGAGGTCCGGCTCTACCATGTTAACCGATTTCGGGGCCGCCCCTCATTTCGACATCGGTCATCGGCTCGTTGGTTCGGCACCCGGCGGGGATGACGGTCCTTCCTCCTCAACACGGAGAGTCTCGAAGTAACATTGTCGTGACGTTTTCGGGTCTCTCCGGGACACTTCAACCCGATTCTTATCATTGATCATTTTCAATTTTCGGTGCTTAGTGGACGAAGCATGTCCCAATTGTGTATAGTGGGTCGGCCCAATATAATGTTGTAAGGAGAGCGGAAGTCAGCCACTACGAACCTTACCCATTCTGACTTGAAGGCTTCCTTGGTTCCCAAGGTTAGTCTGAGGTCGATATATCCTTTTGGGAAGGAACGCTCTCCATTAAACCCGATTAGGGTAGATTTGCACGGCTTTAGGTCTTCAACATCGAGGTGCATCCTCTGGTATGCATCCCAGCTTATGATGTCGGCCGAACTTCCCGCGTCCACGAATATCCGTTTGACACGGCAATTCACGATGATCCTGGTGATGACCAATCCGTCTTGGTGGCCGAGAATAACCTCCTTGAGCTCCTCGTCCGTGAAGACCAACGGGGGTGGTTTCGGTTTCGATGAGGTGCCCTTAAACTTTGGTACATCTTTTACCGTCAACACCTCCCGCAGGTATTTCTTGTGCTGGCTTATAGTATCTCCACCTCCTCAGCATCTGGGTAACCCTCGGGAGGGCCGGTTTTCCGTTTCTTCTCAGGTTCCGGAGCGTCGGTAGCCGGACTCCTGCTTCGGAGGCTACTATTCCGCTTGCTTGTTTTCCCTTGAGTTTTGATGACAAATTGGCGCAGTTTCCCTTCTCTTACAAACTTTTCAATAGCATCCCTGAGTTCATAACATTCGTCGGTGGTATGACCGGAGCAGTCGTGGAAAGTGCAGAACTTTCCCCGGTCTGTATTGGACCGGTTTCTAAGAGGCCTCGGCTTGATCACCCTTTTCATCTCGGTCTGGGCTACCTCCTTCCACAGCTGCGAATGCGGGACATTCAAGGGGGTGTAGTTGCCGTATTTCCCCTTATTGTTCGTTCTCTCTTGTCGGGGTCGGCTCTCCCGCGTCGGCCCGCGGGGTTCCACCTTGTGCTTGTCCGTCGATCCCTTCTTTCGGGCGATGAATTCCTCGCCTTCTCAGGCTCATCAGCATTGGCAATTTCCATTTGTTCAACGTCTAGGTACTTCTTTGCTTCAGTATAGAATTCAGTCAATGAATATACTTGATTCTTGCACAGATGTCGGGCCAGGCGTGTCGTTGGGTCCAGACCGTTGACGAGGCAATATACATGGACCTCTTCGGATAATGATCGTACCTGTATTGCCGTATCTTTGAACCGATCCAGGTACTTCTGCAACGTTTTGCCCTTCTTTTGCTTTACTTTACTCAACGTGAATTGAGATTTTGGTTGTTTCTTGCTGGTAGCAAAGTGCAATTCAAACTTACGCCCGAGGTCTTCAAAGTTCCGAATGGAATTATTGGGTAATGAACTCAACCATTTGTGGGCCGGCCCGATTAACGTGGCCGAGAAGAGTCTTAAGATGACCAAACCTTCTATTGACCTTACCCACATCAACTTTTCAAATATCTCCAGGTGATGACGTGGATCCTGGGTCCCATCATACTTGGGGAGATCGGCTAGGTCGAAATTCTTCGGGTAGGGAGCCGTGGCCGTTGCTCGAGAGAATGGGGTCCCACCTGCGCCAGCCAAGTATTTCATCCTATACTGCCACGGGGATCCTCGTGTCCGAGGCGTAGTGACCGCCTCGCGTAGCTCGTCTGAGTCATGATCACGGTCTCGGTTTTCCTGGTCTTTATTGCCATCATGGCAGTCTTCTCGGCCCCGGTCTTCCACATCCTGGATCCGCAAAGGTCCCTCCTTGTTCCTCCTGGGGGTCGGTTGGCGTTCTCGCTCCTTTCTGGCGTCCCCCTCATTCCTGTCACGAGGGCGCCGATTCGATTCTGGGTTGGTACGCGGACTATTGCTATCCAGGCGTACAACCTCCTTCCCCTTACGAAGGCTTCTCTGGGTTCCGCGTTGAAAGAGGTTTTCAAGTTTTTCCTCTATCATCAATTCCAGAGCATGAAAATCCTCTTGCCTTTGGAGGTGGTCTAGTTTTTCCTTGTTTTCGAACCTCGAATCATCGACTCTTGGGTTCTCCTTAGGATGCGAACGTCGGTGTCTAGTACTTGAGCGTCCGGAGCCGGGGGCCGTCCCGGGCTGGACTCTTGGCGGCCCCCTCGTGCAAAGATTCGTCGAGGGAAGGAGAGGTGCTCTCCGTGTCGTAACGTGTCCCTCGGGAGTCTTTCCTCGGGGGTTGATCATGAGCTGCGCTGATCGACTCGGTCCGGCCCGAGGTTGATTTGGGGTACAATGCTTTCCTCGTTCGGCCGGTCCGATCGGCTTTGCTGTGGCTTACGGTGTTAGCCATTAGTGGTCACGGGGATAGAAATTTAAGGTTCCCCACGGTCAGCGCCAATGTTCTGATATAGGACACAGATGTCCAGCCGAGGGCTGGTATGTTGATCTTGGATGGATAGGCTGGCCTAGATATCTATGGAGGAGATAACCAGGAGAGCGTAGGATCACCGTACACGACAAAGGGGTGGTATGTGTGCACAGTGAGACTGTATTTAAATAGTCTAGGTTAGAATGTGTGCACCTTGTTACCTACCCTCTGTATTTATAAAGGTGTCTGGTGCGATATCCGGGGCACATCATTAATGGTGGGCCATTAATGGGGTGGATATCGGATGATACGCCTTTAATGGGACGTGTCATTAATGGGGCGGATATCCGGGATGTGCCATTAATGGGACGTGTCATTAATGGGGCGTGTATCTCGGTAGGCCGTTATGATAGGGGTGGATTCTACCTAACTAGGGATTTCCGGATCTCCGCTATGATTAGCGGATTACGCCTCAGCTCCGCTTGGGCCGTCTTATGGACTTGGGGATTTTGGGCCGGTCCGTAAGGGCACCAAATACTTCGTCACATTCACCAGGGCTCTCAGTTGTTTAGCCCTCTTTGTGTATTTAGCTTTTTCATTTAAAGTTAGCCTTTTCTAGGCTTCTGTCATTTCTATACTCAGTCTGCCTCTTAACTTATCCTTTCCCTTGCCCTTGCCCTTACCCTTATAGCGTTCATCATAGTGCATGAAGAATTCTTCGGTGAATAGGTTGTATCCAGAGAACCTTGGATCCCTTTGTGAGGATTTCAACAAGATGTAGCTTCTTATATTATAGCCTTGTTGCTCGTGTACCTACGACAATTGTAAATGAATTTCATTTAAAATTACCCTTAATCATAATTAACAACATTTCACAGTTTTAAAACCAAGTAAAGCTTTAAAGCTAATAAAACTTGAACAAGAGGAATGGAAAACATATTTTCACCGTACAAAAACAAAGAAAGAAGGAACAAATAAATGCTACAAATGAGATGATGATTTGTATGGTTTTAAAGATCATTGAATCTTACAATGTAGGCGATAAAAGGAGCTGCCTCAGTAAAAGTCTATGGAAATGAGCTAATTCAATAGGACTACCACCAAGAGGAGCATATTTAAGGGGAAAACAAAGATAACAAAGAGGCAGCCAACATAAGGTGCATGGGTCCAGGACCAGGCACAACAAAAAGTATATTCTTTTTATTAATTAATCAACAAGTAAACTAAAATTATCTTCCTTAATGACATTTCCTAAAGACGAAAAGAGCTTACTTTTCTCTCCCCCCATCCTAACCTGCATTTTTGTTCTGATTAATGGCCTTCCAATTCATATTCATATGCTATAAAACTGACTCTCTCCACCTTTATATTTATACTAATTTCAAAGGATAAGCAATGCAGTCAAAACTGAGATGTTTATCTTGCAGAATAAAGCCTTGAGCATATATATTCATAAACTAGTTTATGAAAGACAACACCAAGAACACATGAACTATGAGGTTGTATTACAATCATAGAAGAAGTAGAAAAGGCACCAGGAACAGAGTAGCCTTTATAAAGCATGAATCAGGTAGCAGAATAGATTATTTATTAAAAAATGGACTCATTAGCATTGAAAGCATAAGTTTCCCCATTAAAGCACTTCAAAAGAATAGGTTCTTTTCATCATATTAAAAGCAAAGGCATCTCATTCGTTTTAAAGACCAGACCTCCTACCTCTTAATCCCTTTTCAATTAAAATGCAAAGATAAGCACATGGATTTAACCAATCCAATGCCCTTTAAAACTCATCATCAAGTTACAATTAAAAGCATTAAGTAGAATATCAAATTCATGTACATAAAAAATTGATAAAAGAACAATACTTCCAAGGTTTTCAAATCAATTCATTTCAGAATTTAACACTCTCTGATGTCACTAAGCCTACCTTTTTTCGGTATTAATGATTGGATCCCTTTGTGATAATGCACACAAGAAATAAGGAACTAATGAACAAGAAATTCAAGAACAAGATGTCCAGCATGCCACAAAGTTAAGTAAATAGAGACTGGCTAATAGTGAAAAGCATATTAAAAGATCATGTTCCACCAAGACCTATTGCAGCAAACAAAAAAACTCACAGAGATTCACATAGCTTTACTCTGCTAGATATCTACACAAAACTCTAAAAGCTTGAAAACACACTAATTTACCTCTAAAAGAAGGAAACGACCACTCTTCAATCGAAACCCATAACACCCAACAACTTGAACTCGCAGGATCGATGCTTGGCTTTGATACACTGAAAGACCGTGGGAGACGTATGAATGCACAAAAAAATTCAACAAAAGTTCATAAAAAATAAACTAGCATATCATACTTTTCTTAAAAAAGGGACAAAAAACCCTAATCCCCAAAATGTTACCTACAGGCAAACCACGATGGCGACGACAACACACACGAGCTTCAGAAGGTCGACGGAGCACAGAGAAGACGCCGAGTGAGCTGCAGAAGGTTGACGAGCACAGCCGAGAGTCGAGCGAGCGAGAGATGTCGAATGAATTGAGATGGGAATTTTGAAATTACCTATTCCTTTTCTCTTCAGAGTAAGTTGGGTATTTTGGTCATTTTGTTTTACAATTCAATCCCAATCAGGGCCCTGATGAGCATAAATAATATCATATTTTCCCTATACTAATTGGCTGAATTGAATGTTAAATCCAAGCTTAAACATAGATAATCTAAGAAAAAAGGCATACATTCATGATATAGGGACTAAAGAGTAGAAATCATCTACATGTGCTGAGAATGGAACAAATTGCTGTGTTTTAAGGGAAATCGTATAGCAGAGCTAATACGATGCTATAGCATTTTGACAGCGATTTGAAGTACATTACAAGGCATCCTGAATGCTATAGCAAAGTAGAGGAAGCAATGCTATGCGAGATGTTTTCTGACCTTTTACCCAGATGATTTCAGGAATAAAATAAAGGGCGATATTGACAGATAGGTTGCTGACATAACGGAAGAGAAGATGCAGAGGATTGGAACTAAAAGATTTGAAGAATCCCATAGGATTAACAGAAGAAATATACTCGGATCACAAGATATGATAGATTTTGACAGATTAGGAAAGGCACAACTTGCTGGAACTTAAGCCGCAAGGAAAGACTGATTATAAAAGCAAACAGCAGAGCCAACCCTAACAGAGTCGGAGAGCCCTAGAACGAAATTCTGACTTTTGGTAGACTCAAGAGAAGAGATTTCACAAGAGCACGATACTTCCAGACCGCCAAAGATCCTTCCCGCGGTGCGACGGAATGAAGAAGACGTGGAGTGGTGATGTGACAGGACCTCAACCACGCCGTCGGAAATTCCATCAAGCTTTCTGTTTTCTATTCTTTTTATCTTTGTTTTATTGATCATGGGTCATTCTGTTAGTGTTTGTTTGTGTGTCCCTCGTCGTCATGAACTAAACTTTATATGGTCGGGACGAGGATGAGTCTTTAAGTGTTGAATGAACCCAGTTACAGTTTCTTAATTCAATAAATTTGGTTTGCGTATCCGTTAACGGAAGTTAAGGGCTAGATCTGTGGCCCCAGCTTATTGGCAAGGAGTTGGGGTTAGACCTCTGAGAAATAGTGTTTGCTAGGCCGCCTGTGCACGGCGAGACCTATTATTGTAGGCTTCAGGAATGAGTCTACCTCTCATAAATTTTACACCCTGATCGTAAGGCAGGCCTGACTAGAAAGTTGCCATAGGAATATGGAAGGAGTATAGTTAGTATCAAATGTATCGGACGCGGAAGCTTCGGTAGATTATAGTGGTGGGTTAACCAAATAGCTTTGCAATCGGTGTCTATGCTGTAGCAATTGCGGAAGCTGTACAGTGTAGATGCTATAGCATTGGGGTAGAGTAAATGGGGGATTGAAGCACTTAAGGATGATTCTAAGTCCAGCCTGACTTCTCACTGATATCTTCTCTCGTTTATAGATATTTTGTTTACATTTGCTAGTAGAATAGTTACGAAACCTCTCAACCCAATTATATTATTTCTTGCTTTCACAACTGTCATAGCATTGGTGTGTCATTCCTCGGTATCTCAGTCTCTGTGGGACGATACTCTACTTTCACTTTATTACTTGTTCGACTAGTTCACTTGCCATCAAGGAAATCGACCAACAGGCTCTAAGGCCTGTTTTGGGAATTTCAGAGTGTTGGGGCCCTTTGTGGGTTTTTTGCCAAAAAGGGCCCATATATGGATTTTCCCTCATTTTTGTTTAGATTATATGGCCATATAACTTTAATTTCTCAACTTGAGATTAATTGGCTTAAAGTTATGAATATTAAATGGCCTGAAGTCATAAAGTTTTAATTTTGTTGTAAAATTTTACCTTATGAGTTATTTCTTGTCTTCATGAATTTCCTGTTATTATTGTTTTGTATTATTATATTGCAATTTTACATTTCATATTTTAAGAATTTCTTTTACAGCATTAGTTTGAACTATGTTAAATCTTGTGAAATTTGAATTCATGACTCTTGTTATTACAAGAAAGAACTATTTAGCTTGCTTGATTATGACCATAAAAGACCCATTTATTTTTTGTAACAATTTTAAAGAAAGGTATGATTACTAGAAGATGGTTATCCTTACAAAGGCTCATTATGAATGAATACATCCAATTTGTTCTTGCAATAGCAATACCGTAGGCCAAGTTTACGAAATATGTTGAATTATTCTTGCCTCCATGTGGCCAAACAAAACAATAAGCTTTTATTAAAACATTATGAATCATGTCTAACAGGCTTGACAACATTCCCAAAAGTGAATTTAGTGATGAATGGATCTAATTTGGTCGTAGACGTGGATGTAGACATGGCTACAGACGTAAGTATAGCCATGGTCATAATCGTGGAGGTTCAAATTCTCACATGAAGTGGGGAAAGATTAATTAAAATAAATCATGTTTATAAGGCTGGTCATTCTAAGTATAGTGACACTACTACATAAGACACTTTTTTTAGGACCCTTGGACGACTATTTTCAAAGGGTAGTTGATGAGCACAATTTATGCCATGTTTTCCCTATATTTCATGACTGAATTGTATGGGAAATATGAGATTAACTACAAACAATCTAAGCAAAAAGGCATATATTCATGATATAGGGAACTGAAGGATAGAAACCATTTACATCCTAAACATGTGCTAAAAAAGGAGCAATTTACATGGTTTTTAAGAAAGAATGTATAGCAAAGCGATACTATGCTATAGCATTCCGACAAAGAACTCGAAGTGCAATAAAAGGAATCACGAAAGCTATAGCAAAGTAGAGGACGCAATGCTTTGCGGCATATTTTCTGACCTTTTTTATCTAGGTGATTTCAGGAATAAAAAAGAAGGCGATAATGACAGGTAGATTGCTGACATAACGGAATAGAAGATGCGGAGGATCGAAACTAAAATATTTGAAGAATCTCGTAGGAGCAGGAGAATCAATCTACTCAGATCGAGAGATACGATAGATCTCGACAGATTTGGAAAGTCCAGCTCGCTGGAACTTACGCCACAAGAAAGGTTGATTATAAAAGGAAACAACAAGACAACCCTAAAGAGGAGTCGCACTGAGTCAAAATGAGATTCCACATTCGACAGACTCGAAAGAAGAGTGAGAGATTTCACACGCATGAGAATTCCAGGATAACCCAGCATCCTTTCTTTCAGTAAGACGGAGAGAAGAAGACGTGGAGTGGTAATGTGACAGGGCTTCTTACACATCGTCAGAACTTTGTCAAGCTTTCTGTTTTCTCCTTTATTTTAGTAGTTAGATCATGGGTCATTTTGTTACTATCTGTTTTGTGTTTCCCTCGTCAGTCATTAACTGATTTCCTAAGACTGAACGAGGATGATTTCTTAAGTGTTAAATGAACTCAGTTGCAAGTTCTTAATTTAATAGATTTGGTTTGCTTATCAGTGCATTAATTACTAGTCGATTAGCAGAAGCTAAGGGCTAGATTTGTGGCCTCGGCTTACTGGCAAGGAGTCGAGGTTAGACCTCTGAGAAACAGTGTTTGCTAGGCAACCCGTGCATTGCTTGACCTATTATTGTAGGCTTCAGGAATGAGTCTACCTCTCATAACCTTGACACCCTGTGTGTAAAGAAGATCTAACTAGAAAGTTGCCATAGGAATATGGAAGGAGTATAGTTAGTATCATATGTATCAGACGTGGAAGCTTCGGTAGATTATAGTGGTGGGTTAACCAAATAGCATTGTAGTTAGTGGCTATGCTTTAGCATTGCGGAAGCTGTGCAGTATAGATACTATAGCAATGGGTATAGCAACTGGGGGATTAAAACGCTTACAGATGATTCCGAGTTCAGACTAACTTCTTACTGATATCTTCTCAAAACTAAATTACTTTCTAATTTCTTTTTACTAGCATAAGTACAAAAAAACCTCTCAAACCAATCATATTTATTTTCTGTTTGCACAACTATCATAGCAATCGAGCATCACTTCTTGGTATCTCAGTCCCTGTGGTACGATACTCTACTCACACTTTATTACTTTTATGTTTTTAAATTGTCGTTGAAAGTTTTAAAATAGATGTATGTTTTTAAATTGTCGCTAAAAGTTATTTTCAATGACTATTTTTAAAAAGCAGCCATTTTAAATAAGAACATACAATGTCATCGTTGTAATCAACTTACAGCAAGACTTACAATGACTTTTTTAAAAAAATAGTTGTTGTAAGTTGCTTTGTAGTGGTGTAAGCTATATCTGTGATATAACTTTTTAACGTCTATTTTTTTAAAATGGACGTTAGTTTTGGACATTAAATCCCTAATTTGTAGTAGTGTGACATGAATATACCCATTTGTATGTTGCTAATTTCTTAGCATAAGTTATCTTGGTCTATTTAACTAATATGCTTTAGTGTACTTGAAGTTGCTACTATCACGTGTATTTTCTTTTTTGATTACATTTTCCTTCATTTCCATGTTTCTTGAAAAGAAGAATGAATCTTATTGACATCAATCCTTAAGATTTATGTCTCTTTGATAGTGCAACAACCCACATACTCAGAAATGCTAAATATTTTTCTTTCTTGATAATACAAGAAGCCCATGTTCATACTATATTCAGAAGTATAAATCTGATTCAAGGCTCAGAAAAGCTAATATTGTTTCTGAAGAAATTCATGCTATTGTAAACCAAAAGTTTACAAATAATTATGCAAACCAGAAGTTTGCCAATACAAACATAAAGTTTGCTAATGTAAACCATAAGTTTACTAGTGAATTTAAGGCTTGGCTTGACCAGTTAGGCCACCCCAACTCAATCCTGATGAGAAAAAATAATTGAGAATTCATGTGATCATACCTTGAAGTGTAAACAAATACAACAATTCCATGTTTTCTCATGTGCTACATATTCCAAGGGAAAGTTAATTATTAAGCAAAATAGAAAGTGAGTCTCTCACCTTTCCATTTAGGTACTATATGGTTTCAAATGATGCATCAAATAAATGGTCACATATTTGCTTATTATCTTCTTACAACTTTGAGTTTGCGAGATTTCTTTCTCAATTAATTAGATTAAGAGTACAAACCTAATGAACTTACTTTGCAAACTTTTAATGAATATTGTATGTCCCTAGGAATTGATATTGAACATCCTATAGCTCATGTTCATATACAAAATGGACTTGCAGAATCATTGGTTAAAATGTTGCAAATAATTGCAAAACATTTACTTATAATATCTAATATCCCAATTACTTCTTAGGGCCATGCCATTTTTCATGCAACAATATTAATACACATTAGGACATCAAGTTACTTAAAGGTTTCCCCTTTGCAAATGGTTTTTGGTCAATAACTTAATATTTCCCATCTCTAAATTTTTGGGTGTGCAATGTATGTACCTGTAGTACCATCACAACACACCAAAATGAGTCGTTGTAAATAGGTCATCAAGTTACTACGACTGTTACACATAAAAACAATCTTTGTAAATAGGTCGTTGCAAGCGATATGCAAAGAAAAGGAGAATTATATTGACTGCATTAAGAACAACGGTCATAGTTATCATATCAATTACTACAATTGTTACTCATAAAAACAGTCTTTGAAAATTGGTCATTGTGCACGTTATTTTTTTTTATAGAAAAAAATGGAATTTTAGATTATGGATATAAGCAGACAGTCATTTTTTTCTTGTCTTTGTAATGTGAATTATAACGACTTCATTAAAACTAGTCATCTATGTTTAACATTTCTACGGCACAAAAGTTTACAACACCATGGAAACTGTCGTAGAAGTGTCCTAAAAACAGCCACTAAATTTATTTTTTGTAGTAGTGGTAATAGTGGTTGAACGAAACACATTAAAGATGATAAGAAGTTTGACGGCCAAGAGAAACAAAGAGATGTATGAATATTTTCACTTGTTAGACCAAAAGCCTTTAACGTGAATTGAAGGAGTGTGAGAAGAAATTTAATTTTAGTCAAGTTACTATCTACACATGTTCAGGAGTAGGCTAGACAACATGTGTCTTTAACTCAAGTAATTCAAAAAAGAGCTTATAAAAAGAAATGAAGGGAGTATGTACATAATACTATTATTTATTCAATTATTACATTTCCCAAGTTTGACAGCAAAAAGAATCGATTGGATCATGAGAACCTTAAAATGCTAACACTGTTGTTTGATGTCCAATTGGAATTTTAAGGGCAGTTTAATGTAGAAAGCAACTTTAGGCCAACATGTAATTGGGATGACATTTTTATTTTATAAGGTTAAAGGTGTAAATCTGCCTTGTAAGTATACATGAATGAGTAAAGTTGTCTTAGAAGTTTTTCTTATTCGTTAACAATGTTAAGTGTGGTTGTTAAATGGTTTGTATTACTTATATGATCCATATGTCACCTCACCATTAGCTTTCAATACAATGACTCATTATCCAAGTGACAAAACTAAAAACAAAGTATACACACTCAACAACATCTTCTCCTTGTTCTCTCTATTGCATTTCCGTTGGATGATTTGGCTTCCAAATGTGAAAAGAGAACACTAAAGCCTTTGGAATGTTTAGATATCACCATAATTCTCTTGTCTTTGTTGAAGCTTGTGATGAATTGATGCAGATATCTTCGCTTTTGACATTCATCATCACATTGCTTCTTCAGCTTCCTCAAGAGTCAAAATGCTCTTTTGGGAAGCTTACCTTGATCCTACAATGCTGTATACAACCTTTTTTCTCTTTTGGTATCCAATCTTGTTTGGATCCAATCATTGTTAGCTTGTAGGAACAAAATTCATATGCTCCAAGAATGTAATCGATTATGATTGAGCATAATGAATTAACCATAGCTTTATGCATAAAAGATATATTTTTCTTTTCAAATGTCATGTATGCATAATGAATTAAGCTTTGAACAATGTAAAAACTAATGAATGAATTTTTTAAAAAATAATTTCAAAATGATTTGGGTGTTCATTCCTAAAATCCAATGTATAAAACCTTAAAATATTCTATATAAAGTAAGAGGTTTTACCAACAACCCTTGCCTTAGGTACTTGAGGATTGTGGTTCTCACAAAAGGTACAGGCTTCAAGTATCTTCTCTGTTTGATACTTGAGAGGAATAAGGGATGGACAGGTTAGTTTGACTTAGGGAAAACATAGGTTCCCTTTGGTACCCATTGGTAATTACCTACGTGCTTGCTCTTTCTTTCCTTTTTATGAAAACATGAAGAGGTAGCATGGCCTTTACGATTGCAATAGTTGCAATGAGCAAAAGGGTTAGAGGAATGGACAGATTTTCGAAAAATAGTTCATATAAGATTTTTGTCCATGTTTCTTCTTCCCTTTCTTCTTATCAAAATCAGTTTATAACCAATCCCCGATTTGTCATTTGTAAAGTTTTAAAATCACTTTGAGCATTTCAACCTCTAGTGAATTTCTCAAGAGTTTTTGTAAGATATAAATTTCTTTTCTCTGCAATTGTCACAAAATCGAAATCTTTTCGCAATCATTTTCAAGAATGTTTTCTAAAACAAGAAGAAACATTCTGAACTTGTTCTTCCAATACATAATACTATCATTTATTCAATTATTACATTTCCCAAGTTTGACAGCAAAAAGAATTGATTGGATCATGAGAACCTTAAAATGCTAACACTGTTGTTTGATGTCCAATTGGAATTTTAAGGGCAGTTTAATGTAGAAAGCAACTTTAGGCCAATATGTATTTGGGATGACATTTTTATTTTATAAGGTTAAAGGTGTAAATCTGCCCTGTAAGTATACATGAATGAGTAAAGTTGTCTTAGAAGTTTTTCTTATTCGTTAACAATGTTAATTGTGGTTGTTAAATGGTTTGTATTACTTATATGATCCATATGTCACCTCGCCATTAGCTTTCAATACAATGACTCATTATCCAAGTGACAAAACTAAAAACAAAGTATACACACTCAACAACATCTTCTCCTTGTTCTCTCTATTACATTTCCGTTGGATGATTTGGCTTCCAAATGTGGAAAGAGAACACTAAAGCCTTTGGAATGTTTAGGGAATGATTTGCCAAATTCGTGCTTTATTTTCTGAACCCATCATTTAATGCTTCTATCATTATTTGCTTTATGCTTAATCTTCAGTTTAACACTCATTTGATCATCTGAAACTCACTAACAAATCGATTAAATATAGTTAGGAATAGTAATGAGTGATGATATGAAGTATATAGATCATACATGAAGATTTCGCAAATCTGGACACGATGATTTCAAAATAGGGATGCCTTACACTCGAGTTTATTCATGAAAACTAGGAGTACTTGACTTGAGTTTAACATTCTAGGTTCGAGTCAGTAGTTCATCTTCTTTGAAAATATGTTTGAAGTTTGAGCGAAGATGTCTCTGTATGACTTAGGCTCAAGTTTAAAATGTTTCACTCAAGTGCATGACTCGAGTTTAGTAGCATAGGCTCGAGTCAAGCTTTTCTTTCAAAATGAACTTCGAGATAGCATTTTGAAAATGAGTTGAATTCGTGTCCACTCAAGTCATTAAGTGACTAACTCGAGTTCACTACCATATTTGAAAATATGTTCCAAAACCCAAACTCGAGTTAAAGTACTTAGTCTCAAGTTTAGGACTTATATTTTGAAAAGTAAGTTTAAGTCCACATGGTCTGACTTGAGTTTTAAAGAAGCTCGAGTCACTTTAAGTTCGAAATACATTGAAAAACTCTCGGCCTTGTACAAACTTGAGTTAACCAAACTAGCTCGAGATACTTCAAAATTTAAATACTTTGAAAACTCTCAGCCAAGGACAAACTCGATTTTCTCATTCAAACACTCAAGTCAGGTTAAGTTCAAATGTCTTTGAAAGCTCTCTGTATTAAGTTAACTCAAGTTTTACAATTCCAAACTCGAGTTAAGCTTTAACAGTAGCTTACTGGTTTAAGAGTAATCAAATTAAACACATTTTGGCTTAAACCATTAACTTCATTGTTGTTTACAATTGTTAGTTATTATCAAAACACATAGAAAACTAACAAATGCAAAATCAAGTAGCTCTAGTCAAACTCATATGACATGAAGGTGCTCTCTTCACCTTCCTATATGATAACTTTTCCCTCTCCATCATGAGATCTTTCACTCTGTCGACTCTTTAACTTGATAGCCTCCATCTGCCTTTCTTATGACGATGGCGAACCTATGAATTTTAATGATGAGGGACACAAATAAAAAATATTGTATCATAAATAAAAGAGTGAAGGTGCAATATTACACATGAGCTTTTACCTAAGGTGCACTCAGTATCATATGCTTTTCGGAGGTGCAAAAATACCATAACCTTATAAAACCAGAGCAAAAATACTCATACTGTTAAAAGAGGCTTAACTCTGTTAGTGGGCCCCACATTATTTAAAAAATAAAAATTTCTATAATTCTTAAATTCCTCTTCTACCCCTTCCTACACTGTACCCTTCTGAAAACCTCCTCCCTCCTTTATCTTCTCCATTATCTTCAACGGTGGCATCGAAATCTCAGTCTTCTTCTATATCTCCCTCCAGCCTCCTCGCTGCCACTGTGTTCACCCTCTTGTGGTGGCGGCTCTGATGCTGCCACCCCTTTCTCCTTCATCCACCATCTCCTATCCTTCCTCAGCCTTGATACCACCATCGACCTCACCAAGAACGAAGCCACATCGCTATCCAAGCCACGGTCTCTTCCTCCCTCGTCCTTCCTCACATCCAAGCCATCGTTATCCAAGTTGTATATGAACGCCATTGATGGACCACAAGGAAGCTTCACGACTACAACCATATTGCTAATGCCGATGGTTGAGTTGGTCATGCTCTCCTTCGATTTTGAAATCATTTTGAGATTGATTTATACATTTGAGTTCAATTTATGGGTTGATTTTGAATTTTGGGACAATTGTGTTGTTCATGCTCTCCTTCGATTTTGAGTTTGTTTTGAGATATATTTATACATTTGAGTTCAATTTCTGGGTAGAGTGTGAATTTTGGACTTAATGTGTGGAAATAGGAGGATAAAGAAGACGGGGCTTTGAATTTTGTTGCCCTGATTTTTATTGGAGAAGAACTTAGTATTCTTTTGCAAATATTCTAGAATTTGTTATATCTACCTTAGATTCTGGCAATTGCTATTTCCTTTAGTGTGTGGTATTGTCACTGTTCTTGTCACTGATCCTGTTCTTCGAAAGGAGTTGCAGAGGATGAGAGGATGAAGGTTGGGAGGGAGAGAGGTGAGGGGCATTTTGGTATTTTCATAGTATACTTTAATGTCTGTTAGCCCAATTTAACTGTGATGGTATTGTGCTCTCATTTTACAAGGTTATGGGTATTTTTGCATCTCCCAAAAGCATATGGCACAAGGTGCACCTTAGCTAAAAGCTCATGTGTAATATTGCACCTTGACCCTAAATAAAAGTACTTGAAATATAATAAAAACCTAATATACAAAAAATTGAAAGAAACCTATTACAAAAATTAAGATCACTTCAATTGACTCTTACTTTATGTGTTTTCCTATTGTTAAACTCATATATAATTGAATCCGTACTAAAAATAAAAACAATTTCTTTCTCAATTTATGTAATCAAGTAATCATCAAGAAATTGATCTTACATTCTATTTTGAAGCCTATTCTTGATTATTATCTTCATAGTAAAGAAAGATATTTCACTAGTTGCTATATAAAATGGAAGAGTGAGTGCAAGTTTAATCACTCTATCAATAAGAGTATAAATGATGGACTTTATACTTCTTGCTAGCCCTTGACATAATTCATATGTAGTTGATAAATTAATCAAATATGGATATTTAGGAGTGTCAAGCTCAAAATGTTATAACTCCATCTTCAAATGTAACTTTTCCTGTTTTGTGAAATCTTTAGAATAAAATTTATCAACAAATTTGCAAATATCATCACTATTAAATAACTTGTACGTGTTTCTTAGATCTAAAATGATGCTCAGAGCAAGTAATTCAACAATATTATTATTAGAGTTGCTATTTAATTCTTACAATTGATAATCACTTGTGGCACAAAAGATATTTACCCTATAAAATTTTTCAATAGAAATATCACCTTGTTCATTTCAAATATGACCCCTCATTCCAATATATTTTGCACTCATATTTGGAATGCCAATGTCATGTTTTATACAAAATTCTGGAACATATGCTAATTAATAAAGCATCTCAACTTGTCTCTCTTAATTTCTGAAGTAACTCTTTTATAGTTGAAACAAGATGTAAAGCATTTGAAATATCTTGAAACTCTTGTTACAAAGTTTGACAAAGAATTTCAGTAAAACTCATCATTTCTTTCATACCCGATTGTGCCCGACGAATGAATTAAGGGTGAAAGTGCTTAATGTCCGACGTGTTTCTTTCTTTTTAATGTACAAGACTTTTTCATCGTGTTTATCTCTTTCCCACTATTTGGTGGGCGCCCCTACTTCTCATATATATTTTTCTTTAAATTTTAGGGGGGGTTAGTTGTGCCCTACGATGGTAAAGTATGGCGGCGGAAGGTAGATGGTGTGAGGCAGAAGGTGAAGGTGACGGAGGAGGGACGACAACGCTTCAATCATTTGAAGTGTGCCAACCTCGACTGTTATTGTGGTTCATTATCGTATCTCAGTCCACCCCTACTCTCTATTATTGACGAGTCATGCTCGAGTAGAGCTAAAGGCTTGTTCGAGCACCATGTTCGAGCAGAGGATTAAGGTTGTTCGAACATCATCATTCCATTCCTCATTGTTAGCCTCTGAATGACCTATGCCCGAGCACAAAAAATAGTCTGCTCGAGCAGCGTCGATAAACTCACATCTTCTCCATTCTGTCTAGCCTTTGCTCGAGCACGCCTTTATGAGTTGCCCGAGCCTCAACAATAGTAATTGATTTTAAAAAGACATAAAGGGAAGGTTGCCTAAGCAAGCTTGGGTCCTTGCTCGAGCATTGGGTGATCTTTGTTCTTTGAAAATGCCTTTTCTCAATTGATGCCCGAGCACACTACTTACTCATGCTCGAGCATGATCACCCCTGCTTTCAAATCTCCATCTTCAAAAACAATGAGTCATCGTGTTTAAACTTATGTCTACATATCATTACTCATTACTATTCCTAATTGCTTTTAATCAATTTGCTAATGAGTTTCAGATGATTTCATCATGGATTAACAACAATTTTGCATAAAGCGATTTGTGTGTCAGAGATGCATTAAATGCAGTTGCCATAGCAGTGATATCCTTGGTAACCACTTTCTGATCAATGTAAAGCATTTACTGATATTCTGCCTACGTATTAAATGCTATTTCACAACGGGCAAAACAAAAGGAATGAAGAGAATGTCATGACTGCAAAATCCACCTGGAATATTTGAACGGCGAAAATCTTAACCGACCTTCATTTGTCTAACAGATACATCCAAGACTCTTAACGGCTAATCATCAAGCTTCACCAACGGTCATTAAATGCAACACCTATAAATAGCCGAAGCATTGAATTCGCCAACTACCAAAACGCTATGCATTCAATTCAAACTTATTGCAATTTTCTGTTTCAACTATTTCATTAATATCTTCGGATATTTATGTGTACTTCAGTGTTTAACATTTATCTACTCGTGAGGAGTTTCTAAACACTTATTTGATTATTATTTTGTAAGTCTTAAGGTTGTGGAACCTTAAGTGTGGGTGTACGATTACAACTTGTAAGGGGGAGTAGGTCCAAAAGTGAAAGGATCATCCTAAGTTACAGAGTGTGTAATTCATATTTGAAAAGTTAGTGGAAATCCCAAGTTGTGCTTGGGGACTGGACGTAGGTCGAAGGATTAGACCAAACTAGTATAAATTGCCTTGTGTTGTTTTTTTTCTCTGTCTCTGTATTAATCGCATTCGTGTGCTCCTTCGGAAAAAATTTTGAGATCACATATTCACCCCCCTCTAGGTGTTATCTTCAGATAGAATCAAGATAGCATTTTCATTTTGATTGGATGTATATGCTTTTTGTCTGTGGAATTTCTGTCATCATCTCCTTCTTCTTTCTTCTCTACAGATTTGGGCTTGAGGGAGCACCACAAGTGGCGGTGACCTCTTTGAACTAACACAACTAGTGGCCTCTTTGGACGAAGCACCACCAATGTTGACTCATATAGACTTAGTGTGTGACATCCTTTTTCCTCTCCACCTTCCTTTTCTTCGCTCTTACCAATGATGACGTTCTTTTCTCTTGATGGCAAACCAGATATGAGTTGAGGTCGATTGTTGATTTTGTCTAGTTTTGTTTGATCTGGTGGGTTGCGTTTTGATCAGATTATTTTGTCCATAGTTGCGATGATTGCTTGGTATTTGCTGGAGACAAATATAGATTTTCATTTCAATGGAGATTGCTTGGTGTTTGCTTGACGTCCCTCTAGTCCTAAATATAAGATAGAGCCTTTTTTATATTTATCATTTTTTTCTTCAAACTATTTATTATAACTTATAAACTGATATATAATCTAATGATACACAACATATACTATATATGATTAAATAACTTATTTAACTTCTTTAATCTTTCTAAATTAAAAATTTGACTCTGTCTTATATTTAAAATTGGAGAGTTGTTGCCTTGTTATAAGATTTTACTAATTTCTTAATTCAATGAGTGAGATGATGTGTATGGTTCAAGAACCAAGTAAGAAGCTCTAATAATGGAGGTTGAGTGATGAATATGAGGGGGAGGGACATTGTTTTTTTTCCCACATGAAATGAGGGTAATTTAGGTATTTTGTGTTTTTCTTTTATTTTACTCTTAAATTTATTAAATGGCTGCAACATCATCTCCTAACTCGGCAAGTGCATTAGCATAAATTCGTAAAATATAGGATTTAATGGTCAAATTTAACATTTGTTAACTCAAGGTCGACATTGTTACTTTTGAGATTTTCAGTGTGACATTAAAATCAAAAAAACTTTCAGAGCAACATTGCTCTTTAACATATACTTCTAAGATAGATTTGTGCCTTAATCCTTTTTATAAAGTGTTTTTGCCCTAAAAGCCAATTTAAAGTTGAAGCAGCTTATTTTGATCTTTTGCTTTCAAATTTTTGGTTTTTCCTTATGTTTAGACATTGTGCAACTCACTTTTTGACATATCAATCAAACAACATTATATCAAACAAACATTTTCATAAAAGTCAATCAAACCATAAATCACATTAAGCTAATTGACTACTTTTTACCCCAACTTCAATTCACCAAAGTCAGTTGGAATATAAAATTTATATTTTTACTCCAAATAAACCCTAAAACATCAATCCTTATTCCCAGATTTAGTTTTCTCCCTTGATTTGTATGGCTTGTTTGGTTTGATTGCATGAAAGGGAATTACATGTGTAATCCTGCCGTAAATGGTTGATTGATTCAAATGTTTGACTGGACTTATGTAATGTAAAAAGAAGATTTACATTTTGAAATTTTGATCCCCTTAAGTAGATGCATTATAATCACATTGCTGGGACATATGGATAAGAATTACAACATGTGAGAATATGGATCGAAAAGCACTATCGTTTGTCCTTACCTCCTCCAAAGTTTTCCTCCACTTGCATAGGCGGACCCACTTGTATGACAAGGGGCAGTGCCCCCCCCCCCCATTCTAAAGTGAGCATTTTTTTTTTTTTTTAATACAAAAAGAAATTAACATAAAGAAAAGAAAATTATAGAAGGGAAATTTCCCAATAATTAGCACCCCCATGATAATAAGTTGATGTGAGCAATTAATTAGTGTCCACCCTTGATAATAAGGCAATTAAAATACATATGTACTTGAACTTATTGAATGTCTAGTCCTTGATAATAAGGTAATTATGATGGAATTCTAAAAAATAAGGTTTAGAAGGATGACATTATAATTATTTTTATTGTAATATATTTTTTTATTAAAATATATGTCTTGAACTTATTGGGCATACCTTTCATTATAATGTATGTAGGTGCATTTCTAATCGTACTTAGCATTGCTTTTCTAAATAACAGGTTTGTAAAATAATTGTCTCTCTTATTACATCATCAGCATTCACTTGATTTCATAAATATTTTTTTGATATATTTTTTCTTATTTATATTTTTTTGTTTTTTAATGCATTTAAAACTTTCCTTTAAAAAAATTTCGGGCGCCCCCAAACCAAACCAATCGTGCCCCCCCTTCTGTAATTTTCTCGAGTCCGCCCTGTCCACTTGTCCACCCATTCACAATTGCCGTCCATGAAAAAAAAATATTTTTATATTAATTTAATAACAATATAAATATATATTTAATTATTATATTCCTATATATTATACCAAAATAAATCCAATAATCTCAAGTACATAAATTGCAAACAATAGAATTTCTAGTACATTAAAATATAGTTTTATCTCTTACATTCCATTATATTTCCCATCCATTTCATTTCAATTAATTAATTCCACGGACCAAATCCGCCACTGTATTAAATATAGATGAAGCCGGGGCAAATTTGTCTTTTCAAGTATATCCCAATGGCTACAGACCCTTGAATTGTTGCAACGGGAACGTGATTGATGGGTCAAGTCATATTTTTTCTTATTGGAGGGGTCCAAAGGCGAAGACCATTGACCCATTGAAATGTAGAGTCAAGAGGGGAACTTGGTCGCATAAAATATTTTATTTTACATTTTATTTTATACTTTTACATCACCTGGTAAGAGATCCTCGCACTCCTCAAGGATTTCATTGTGAAACCTTTACAAGTTGTTCCTTATTTAGTGTTTTCGTAATATTTTAGTTCTTTAATTTGCAGTAGTTGTAAGCATTTAGTTTTTAAGTAATATCATTTTTTTATTTTATAATTTTTTTTCCTTTCTTATTATTATACTTATTATTATTAATTTTTGGCTTTCCTGCCGTGTGTGTGTGTGTCTATAATATTAATTCTTCCCATTTTTATCCTTTATCCCTAGTTCTAAGATCTATTTTACTTTCATGTTTTAACGATTCACTTCTAATTAAAAATCAATTGAAATTATATGAACATGATAAAAGGGAAAAAAATGTAGGAGCTGTTAGTATTTAGGTGTCCTAGAGACAATATGTAACGACAGATCAACACCATTTCTATGTTTAGTATTTCATTATTAATAAATGAGCATATTTTATCTTTATCATATTTATGTCTCGTCTTTATTTTAAGGTAAATATGTGTTTGAAGATAAAAGCCCTAGGAATAGAACATGTGTTATTCTTGAGGATCAATGATAGAGATCATGATCATGAGGACTCGAGAACCTTTGGATATCTATTGCCTAAAACTTGTTCCTAGTCTTGAATCACCAAGAAAGGGTATTGGTGATCTCAATAAGACTAGTACGATATCGTCTACTTGTATAGAGATACAAGGTAGGGACCTCATGGAATGCAGGCATGGAGATGCCTTAGCTGATGTCGTGGGTAGATCTGTTAGAGAACAGATAGTACCGAACTGACCCGCCGAGAGACTCCACAAAGATTCATTGCAGAGAGTATCATTAGATATGTAAAGTCTCTCATCGTTTGGTAGTGCGGATCGTCTTGAACTTAAGGATGTCATCGAACACTATGTCCTAGGGTTATACTTTGACCGTGCAACTCTATCCACCTGAAAATGGGGAGAACAGTGTACTCTTAGGTGTAACTCGAATACATGAGTATAGATGGACATGCTGAGAGGACTCACAATCTCCTACAAGGGATTAGTCATTCACAAGACCGGTAGAGCTTGGATAGCTTCTAATTGACTCAGGAGTCTGTGCGCGCAGTAAGTGATCATGAAGAGTCATGATCCGTTATAGAGTTAATATAAGAAGATTCCTAGTTCTGTGAAATAGCTACATTTAGTCAATTAAGAGAGATGATACTCTATCTTTGCTCTCGACTAAATGTGAATGACGGTGTGAGGGATGATGCTTGCACGGTATCCAAATGTGAAAGGTAGATCACTTGATCAACTCAATTAGTTCGGGGGCGCAGAGCATTGCTAGTGTCTTATGAGGTCATTAAATAAATTGGGCCCGTTAAAGGGGTTTTAATTGGTCCAAGTTTATTTATGTCAGTGACTAATTAGGCCTAATGGGTCACACACAAAAGGTTATTCCCGATTGTTTAAATTTAGTAAACTTGGGTATCAAGAGTAGAGGTGAATTGGGTTGGAGTAGGACTCCAAGCCTAATGAGGAGAAAATGGCGTCATATATGGTGTCCCCGGTGGGAAAGTAGTTTCTCCACAAAAGGGCCAAATGTGTTGGAAGACCCAACGAGTCTTAGGCCAAGTTGAATTTGGAATTGAATTTGGAATTTAAGTTTAAAATTTGAATTTGAATTTGATTCAAAATGTTAGGTTATAAAAGATAATTCTGAATTATCTAAGATCAATATAATGATTGGATGAAGATAGGAGAAATAATAAATTAGGATTGATTGTAATGATTTTGAATTTTAGTTTAAGAGATGAATGTGATTCAACATCTTAAATTATTATTCAATCAAGATATCGATTTAATTCATTATGATTTGGATTTTCCAAATCAAGTTTGGATTGGGCCTTTCTTATGAGCACTTAAATTAGGGTTAGACTCTTATAAAGTGCTGATTTTTTTATGTGCCCTTTTTATGGACGTTTTTTGAAGAAGAAAAGAAATAAATGTAATCCATCATCTTAAATGATTGATTCAAACAATCAATCAAGATATGAATGTGATTCATCATCTTAAATTCAATCAATCAATCAAGATATGAATTCAATTCATTGTGATTTGGATTGTCCAATTCAAGCTTGGATTGGGCCTTTCTTGTGAGCACTTAAATTAGGGTTAGACTCTTATAAAGTGCTGATTTTTGGTGTGCCTTTTACCTGCACGTTTTTCTGAGAGAAAAACAAGATCCTTGTGCTCTCTAAATTTTGGTCTTTACTAAAGGTTTAGAGAGAAAAAGACACCATCCATAAAAAGGCAAGGTTCCAATGATCTTGCTCCTCCTATCTTTAACCTGATCCTAAGAAACCATTATCTTCTTGAAAAGATAAAAAACCCAAGGAAACCACAATTCAACCTTGTCTTCGCCTAGCAAGCATCCAAGGAGTGGGAGGTTTCAAGAGAAGGAGTTCTCATTGCAATCGGGGGATAGCTGTGTGGATCAACGTTAGAGGACATCAACAACCTTGAAGTCTTAGAGTGATCTAAGGTATTTTAATCTCCAATAATTGTTTCATCAAATTATCCTAAACCCCAATAGTTGTTTTAACGAGTAATCCTAAAACTCATGAATATTATAAGTTGTTATGAATTCTCATGAGTACCGTAAAGAGTTACGGATTAATAATTATTAACTAATTAGTGTAAAGAGTTAAGGTTAATAGTTCATGAGGACCATAAGGAGTTATGGGTTTCCGCGACAATTAAACAAAATTTTTGTTTTCAACCTCATGAAACTTTGCATGAAAGTCATGTAATAGGCAAAATTAACCAACAGGAACTTAGGTTAAAAATTAAGTTAAACTATAAGAATTTGATAAGAAAAATATAGGAACCTAATTAAAAACTATTGTTTTGGACAAAATAAAAATTTATTTGAAATCATAATGACTTACCCACTAATTTTGTGTGTGTATGCATTTGTGATTGCCGTGTTCGTCCTTCACCATTTCCGCATAAATAAACAACCAGAACTCCAAGAACACCAATCACATACATGGCGATCAAACTCAGATCCTTAGCGTTATGCCTTGTGGCAGCAGCGATGTTGGTGATAGGGTTACTGGGCGGAGCAGTTGAAGGAGTTGCGCTATGCAACACCGACACCACAAAGCTGAGCTTGTGCTGTCCGGCGGTCACCGGGGCCCACCCGCCACCCCCGACGGAGGCTTGCTGTGCGGTTGGCCGGCATGCTGATCTAGCTTGCCTCTGCAAGTACAAGTCATTGCTTCCTACACTTGGGATTGACCCCAAGAAGGCTATCGCTTTGCCTGCTAAGTGTGGAATTAGCATTCCTGCCCAATGCAAAGGTAATATATGATCGTAACAATGTAACATGGCATTCCTCAATTTGTTTTCCTTATTATTAAGGATTTTATTTTTCATGAAAACTCAGGCTAATTTTATGGTATTAATTTTTATTTTAATTGCTTGATGCTTGATTTTCAATTTTTCATTATTTCCTTCTTGGACATGTTATATTCCTTTTTAAATTCCTCTTTTCCCCTATTTTTTAGCTTCCCCATTTGGGGCTAAATTTCTCTCTTTTTTTTTTTTTTTTTAAAAAGTTTTCTTTTTCATTTAAAAAAATTCTAATAACAAGTAAACAATATGGATAAATCGTATCTTATATTAGAACTTATCATTACATGATAATTATTATGAAAATTTTTAATAGTTATATTTATTCTGAGACTTTACAGGTATTTTTTCTGAAAAAAATTACCCGTTGTTGAGTAGCGCATGCTTTATGTATCGTGAGTTGTGACACGTGCTTTTTATTCTTGCAGGGAATTGAGGGCGTTCTAGTTCATATTGTGCTTCCTTACAATATTTCTTAAATAAATTGATAGTGCTCCTCCAATCCTTGATATAAGGATATAAAAAATATATCTACGTGTTGTATTGAGAAGATGTTGGCATATTATTGGCCATATGATAAATACAATAATTACCAAAATAATTTGCTATCATTTTTATTTTTCCACATATTTTCTGTGTATTATCTTTTAGAAGTTTAAAGATTTATTTCTAAACGGTAATTTTTTTTTTTAAAAAAAAGAATTGTCAGTTAAATTTAATTAGCTGCACGAATCAAGTACCAAATTACCATAAAATTGTACAATAATTAGTTATCGACAGCAAATATTTAAGGGAAAATTACGTGCATGTTCCAAGGACCAGAAATAATTACAATTATGTCCCTTGAAATCACCAAATTACACAATAGTCCCTAGGAACTTTTTTGATATTATTTGTATTAACAATAGGAAATGTCATATTTACAACAGAAAGTGTCATATTTAGAATAACATTTAAACACACGAACATTTACAAAGAAAAAACCATATTTACAACAGAAAGTGCCATATTTATAACAACATTTAAACATTTGGATTTTGTTTCAAACTCAAGTCCCTAAACATACATAGGTCATTTACAACAGAAAAAGCCATATTTACAATAGGAAGTGCTATATTTACAACAAAGTTCAAAATATGGCCATTTACAACAAGAAAAGCCATATTTACAATAAGAAATGTCATATTTACAACAAAATTTAAAAACTTGGATTTTGTTTCCATACAAATAATATCAAAAAAGTCCCTAGAGACTTCTGTGTAATTTGGTGATTTCAAGAGATCTAATTGTAATTATTTCTGGTCTTTAGGTCCTACACGTAATTTTCCCAATATTTAAGATCCTTTAATTATGGTATACATTCCAGTGCTTCAAGTTAATAGAGTATGTGACTCTAATCCAATTCTTTCAAATCCTACATCCAGACTAAGTTTGTAACACCCCAAATTCCATACTTCAAAATGTGTCGGTTGACACTTAGTTTTAGAAAAATCGACAGAGTTTAAGTTGCTACCACTCAGAGTAATGTGGAAACAGAGAGCATGCACTTACGTTTGGACAATGAGTGACTGATATAAAATGCCCAGACATATGCTGATGTCCCGACATAAGCTGATATATTAAAAATTTCCCGAAGGAATATTCGTGTGATACAACAATACAGAGCTTGTATAATTACAATTCTTACATGGTAACTATACAACCTTAAACCAAGCCTTAACTAGACTTAGGGCAATGAACCTAACTCGATTAATCATACAATTTGACCGGAGCCGGTGTCTAGTGGAAGTCTCCCAAATTCACGGCGACTCACCGACCGAACCACATAGACGAACTCTTTCACCCTTTCTAGACACCAAATGGTTTGAAGTAACCTTATTAGATTCATGCCAGAAGGTAGGCTCTATTAAACTTCTTCCAGCATTTGCTTTGACCGGTGTCTCTTCACGGCTTTGTCCATCAGTGCCTCTTCACGGCTCTATCTACCGGTGCCTTCTCTGTTCTAGGTTCTTTTCCTAAACTTTAGTTAAATCTGAGGTCCAATACCCATCGGACCTTAGGTAACAGTTAACCTCATATGAAAAGTATGAACAGTATATGTGATAGAGATTCACAGTTTTGGAAAACAATCAATCAGGAATCAACCAATCATATCAAAGCCATACAAGACAGATTAGAGTTAAAGTTACTGTACGCGAACATACATTTCACCATGTAATGGTCAACATGCCTGACATTTGAATCCGGCCCCAGACTTCCGGATATCCTAACATATCACCATATCACTTAGAATAATATCCTAGGAAATATTTCCACCTCTATTTACCTCTCTTCCTTGGTGGATTTGCTATTTACAATTTTGCCCTTACATTTATTTAAAAACACAGTGCAGTATTTTCTGGTAGATTTTTCGCCTAACTTCGATAAATCATAATTAATTCTACAAAAATCAAAACAAGGATCCGTAAAATTCTTTGGAATCTTTAACATTTATATTTTCAATTAAAAATACTTAAATTCACCCAGAATTAGTGAATCATTCCCAGTTTAATATTATTTAAACCTCTGCCCAGAATTTTCCAGAAAAACGTAGCTTAAATTTGGGAATTTTTATCTCTGCACAAAATTCAAAATAGTATGTTCTTTGCATATTTAAAAATCCCTATATGTCTACTTTAACCATGAAAAATTTCAGAACTAATTAACTTCATTTTCAACGTAAAATTATGGCGTTTCTGCCACTGATTTCAGAAATTCCTAACCGATAAATTTTTACCAAAGCTTCGCTACTTTGCTTTTCAACTCCCAAAAATTTTGCTATACCACATGGCTCATCTAATTTTCGAAATACCACTATTTTTAACTATAAAAACATGATATTAAAATTACTCTAGCATATTTAAAATCAAAGCTACTTCTAACTATGAATTTAAGGACTAAAACTTAAAGAACTTACTTGCAAATGCTCACTCCTTCAAGCTACTTCCCACTCAACCTCACTTCTCTCTAATTTCAGATTGCTCTTGCTTGTTTGGTGTGAAGAATGAATGAATATAAGGTGCCTATTTATAGGAAAAAGCTATAGCACTCTTGGCTCCAAGAATGGCATTGGTGGCTTCTCCCCCTTCATGCATTCTCATACAAGCCTTGTTGGCCTCTCCACCCTCATGCATTCTCAAGCAAGCCTTGGTGGCCTCTCCCTCTCCCATGCACTCTTGCTTTATTTTTTCCATGGTCCACAATCATCCACACACAAACCTTTGTTGCCTCTTGAATTTTCACTTAGGTTTAGTCTTTATTTAGCTTAATCTTTGGTCATTAATCCTAAAATGATGTTTTAGGTGTTATTGAATTTATTTGATTGGCTACTATATTAATCATGATCATTAGTAATCATCTTTATGCTAAACTTGGCCCTTCATTAGCCATTGGTTTTACATCCCAATTTAAAACATGTTGTTAAATTAATTATGGAAGTTCTATGAAATTAATCTAATTAATGTAGATTTAATTATCTAATAATTGTTGGCAATTTTCTTTAATTTTTTAAATTATTTTCTCACAACCTTTTGATTTTCTATAGCCATTTATGCACCATGCATTTATTTAATAATCATAGGGCAACTTATGGTCCCTAAAATAGTATTGGATTTTTGCCTCTTTAATTTCCAAGGAGAATAATCAAATAAATTACTAAAATTAGAGACAACATACTTTCCTATTTTAAATAGGTATTAATTTGTCAAAATATAATATTCAAGAGAAATATAAATTTTGGGTATTACAAAGTTGACGTAATTTAATTTGCGAACATATATCCCACCAAGCACCAAGTATAAAATAAGGTGGCCAGAGCACTATTCATTATTTATAAATAATCTAACATTTCTATTGATTTTATTATATATTGATATTAATATAAGAGTATATGTTATTGTTGACATGACATTATTCTGACCTAACCAATTATGTTTAGCATAAACCAATGCATTAGATTCAATTACAAATGGAATTAGGGCCGGCTCGCCCTACAGGCCCGGCCCATGAAGGGTCAGGGCCTAACAGGGCTCGGGGTAAAAAAAAAAAAAAATCTGTTTTTCAAAGTCCTGTCCGAGAGCACCAAGGCCAGGGCTGGCCCTCTAGGCCCGGAAGTTACTATTCCAAATTTTAACTATTTTTCTTCCTTTTTTTAAAAGAAATATAATTAGTAAATTACAACAATTAAAGTTCTAATTTATCAAATAAATGTTGTCAACATTAATATCAAAATAACATGAATCATCCAACAAATAAGCACAGTCACTAATTCATAATCAAAAGCAAACTATGTTCACAAATAACTCACATAAAACATAAGAAGCATACCACTAAACGACATTAGTATGATGACTATTATTGTCGTCATCTTTGCCACTATCATCAATTTTAATGACATTTGATTGTGTTTCGTTTTGAGTAGGCTCTAGTTCATGAGTAAGAATATCATGAATTTCTTCTCCCGCACAAGAATATCATGAATTTCTTCTTCCGCATCATGAATACATCCATAATCTTTATCTGGAACAAATGATAAACCAAATCATAAAATTAGAGTATAGTTATTATGTATTTGTGTATTTGTACTTAAATGGATAAATAACTCTATAACAAATACAAAATATCTATAAATTAGTAAATTACCATCATAAGTGAATCTATACATCCAAATAATAATAATAATACATTAAAAGGGCCGGTCCGAGGCCTTCCAGATCCAACCTTTTTAAGCTCGAGGCCTGCGCAGGCTTATTTCATTAAACTCCTCTAATTTTCAAGCCCGGCCCTTTAAAGGCTAGGACTTAAAAGGGCCGGCCTGATGGGCTTGGCCTAATTTCCCGGCTCTAGATTCAATGGTGTCATGCTTAGAAAGATGAAACCAATATATTTTAATCTAAATGGAAAGAGAAATGGACGGCGGAAAATATCTCATACATTCCAATTATTTTAGAGAAGCTAAGTCATAATTCTTTAGAATTGTTTGATAAGTGAATTATTTTGATTTTTAATCAGGAAAACAAGCCATTATTAATATTTGAGCGGCTTATTTACAATTAAGCCTTGTAAATTTGTAAGAATATTCTCAAATCTATTTGGACTTGATTATAATTCATGTTCGTTTGTGAAATGATTACCCTTCGACAACTGAAGTTGACTAACATTGACTGGGCCATAAACCATATAATTTTATTTATTATGAAGATAAAAAGTCATTAGCCATATAATTTTATTTATCTTAAATATAAAAGGTCAAAAGCCATATAACTTTTATCCTCTATATTATTAAATTATCAGAAGCCACATAATTTTTATTTACTATTTTGAGATTATATAGTGGAAAGCTATATAACTTTTATTTTTAATTTTTAATCTTATTACAAGGTGAGAAGCCATAATTTCGATTTTTAGATTAAATGGCCCAAAGCCATATTTTTTAAAAAAAATATTATATGGCCATATAACTTTGATTTATCACCTTGAGATTAATTGGCTTGAAGCTATGAGTACTAAATGCCCCAAAGCCATAAAGTTTTAATTTTGTTGTAAAAATTTACTTTTTGAGTTATTTCTTGTCTTTATGAATTTCTTGTTATTATTGTTTTGTACTATTATATTGCGATTTTACATTTCATATTTTAAGAACTTTCTTTTATTGCATTAGTCTAAACTATGTTAAATCTTGCGAAATTTGAATTCATGGCTCTTGTTATTACAAAAAGAACTATGTATCATGCTTGATCCATGATTTTTCTGTGCCACCATTTGCATGAAGGTCTCAAAACTGAATATATGACCATAAAAGACCCATTTATTCTTTGTAACAATTTAAAGAAAGGCATGACTACCAAAAGATGGTTATCCTTACAAAGGCTCATTATGAATGAATGCATCCAATTTACTCTTGTAATAGCAATAGCGTAAGCGAAGTTTAAGAAATATGTTGAATTATTATTGCCTCTATGTGGCCAAACAAAACAATAATCTTTTGTTGAAAAATCATGAATCATGTCTAACAGGCTTGACGACATTCCCAAAAGTGAATGTAGTGATTAATGGATCTAATTATGGTTGTGGATGTGGCTATAGCCGTAAGTGTAGCCATGTTCATAATTGTGGTGGTTCAAATTCCCACATGAAGTGGGGAAAGATTTAAATAGATCATGTTGATAAGGCTGGTGATTTTGAGTATGGTGACACTACAATAAAACGCACTTTTAACATCCGTTTTTAGGACCCTTGGATGACTATATTTTAGGGGACCGTGTATGTAAGTGTCGATGAAAGTTTTAAAATAGACATATGTTTTTAAATTGTCGTTGTAAGTTACTTGCAACAACTATTTTTAAGAAGAAGTCATTGTAAATATGAACATACAATGTCAATTTTATGTAAAACCATTCTTTGTAATGAACTTACAGCAACTATTTTTAAAAACAGTAGTTATAAGTCACTTTGTAGTGTGTAAGCTATATATGTGATATAATTTTTTAACGTCTATTTTTTAAAAATGGACGTTAATTTGGGATGTTAAATCCTTAATTTGTAGTAGTGTGACATGGATACTACCCATTTGTATGTTGTTAATTTCGTAGCATAAATTATCTTTGTCTATTTAACTGATATGCTTTAGTGTAACTAAAGTTGCTACAATCATGTGTATTTTCCTTTTTGATTATATTTTCCTTCATTTCCATGTTTCTTGAAAAGAAGAATGAATCTTATTGACATCAATCCTGAATATTTATGTCTCTTTAATAGTGCAGCAACCCACATACTCAGAAATGATAAATATTTTTCTTCTTTGATAATACAAGAAGCCAATGTTCATACTATATTTAGAAGTATAAATATTATATTGTTTCCTGAAGAAACCCATGCTATTGTAAGCAAAATGTTTACAAATAATAATGCAAACCAGAAGTTTGACAATACAAATATAAAGTTTGTCAATGTAAACCAGAAGTTTACTAATGAATTTAATGCTTTGCTTGACCGGTTAGGCCACCCCGATTCAATCATGATGAGAAAAATAATATAGAATTCATGTGATCATACCCTGAAGTGTAAACAAATACAACAATCCCATGTTCTCTTATGTGCCACATGTTACAAGGGAAAGTTGGTTATTCGGCTCTCACCAAGTAAAATAGAAAGTGAGCCTCTCACCTTTCCATTTAGGTATTATATGGTTTCAAATGATGCATCAAATAAATCGTCACATGTTTGCTTATTACCTTCTCACAACTTAGAGTTTGCGAGATTTCTTTTTCAATTGATTAGATTAAGAGTACAATACCTGATGAACTTACTTTGCAAGCTTTTAATGAATATTGTATGTCCCTAGGAATTGATATTGAACATCCTATGACTCATGTTCATATCAAAATAGACTTGCATAATCATTGGTTAAAAAGCTGCAAATAATTGCAAGACCTTTACTTATGAATCTCCTAAGATTATAAAATATTTAGAACTATCTATAGGAGATTTATTTAGTACACGTTTTGTTGATTGTCATTTTGATGAATCACTTTTCCAAACATTAGGGAAGAAAATTGTTAGTTCTTGGTTTATGTTTTGATGATAACAAACTTGAAAAAAAAGGAGGACTTGATTATTCAAGTAACTCGAGTGTAAGTTTTAAGACACTCGAGTGAACAACTGTTATTTGAACTAAAACTTGAATCTAGAAACTGTTTTAAATGTCCTGGGATGAACACTTGAGTGCTTAAGATAACACTCAAGTTCTTAAGATAACACTCGAGTGCTGTAGAGTTTTACACATGACGCTCGCAGAGTTTTTGCCTGACATTTGCTTCATTTTTTGAAGTATTGTGTTGGACACTCGAGTGCTGGCCAACACTCGTAGGAATTTTGCTTGGAACTCGCTTGATTTATGAAAGAATTATGTTTAACACTTGATTGCATAAGTGAATACTCGAGTGGTGATTAACACTTGAAGGATTTTTTCTTGACACTCACTTCAACCCTGGAAGTATTGTGATGGACACTCAAGTGTGAACTCCAATACTTGAGTCCAAGGTAAACACGTGCAAGTTTAGTGCAAGACATTCGTTGATGAATCAAGAGTGCTGTCTCTTTTTACGAGATGCACTCGAGTGTTTCAATATGACACTCAAGTGAAGCACTCGAGTGTGGACTTATGACACTCAAGTGTGTTGAAGTTGACACAATTTTTAAACTTCACTCAAGTGTGTTTAATCAAAACACTCGAGTATCCTATTCTTTAACAATCTTTAACCAAAGATAAAATTCATCATCACTCGAGTATAGCACTCGAGTGTATCTAGAACAACACTCGAGTGTCTCTTCTTGCTCACTGAACCATCGTCTTCGAGAATTCACATTTACTAATTAACATTTATTTATACCTGACTGATAATCATACTACTTATCAATGCTACTAAACATATTTGGCTATGAGTTTTAGATGATTTGAATTATGGATTAGTCCCAAAAAAAAGAGCAGGTTTTCGTGTCAAAGCATTAAATGGATGACAGAAAACAGAGCAAATAGAAGTGATCTCAAAGCAGGTCTAAAGTGCATTCTGGTGAAGATGATAGTGACCCAACTTTAAGCAATACTAGAGAAAACCAAAGGGATATCGTGTGGAGATACGTTGCAGCGAAGAGAAAACAACTGAACCTTGAATTCTTCCAACGACTCTAATTTGTGTCTAACAGAAAGTTTCATCAGTCTAACGGATAGTTTGAACACTCACAATAGAAAGTTTGAACCTTCACAATGGCCACTAATAGTATTCAACTATAAATACGTAACCTTTAACACAGAGTCAACAACTAAGCATACAATTAATTACTGCTCATTCATTACTCATAAATACTTTGTGAAATATCTTCTTATATTCATTGTTCATCGGTGTTTCTATATCTACTTTGTTAGTTCTCTATGTTTGTTTTAATGATAACGAGACAATTGTAAATGAAAGAAAGTTAATGATTCAAGTAAAAATATTTTAGGTTTATCAAATCTTGAATCGGTAACTATTTTAAGTGTTTGTCAAAAAGCGACTCGAGTTAAGGTTGAAAGACTCGAGTCAAGTGTTTTCAAACTTCGGTCAAAATGTGTTTTCACTTTGATCGACTCGAGTTACCGCTTTATGACTCGAGCTAAAGACTTTGTGAAATGCTTTTATGAAAAGCATCAACTCAAGTTAATATTGTTAGACTTGAGTTAACCTTTGTGGACTTAAACTTATTTTTCAAAATCCTATGTTTAGGTTTCAAATATTTTCTAATAGTCAAAATATTAACTTGAGTTAAACTTGAGTGACTCGAATGTCACTTTGAAACTTATTTTCAAAACATGTTTTGGCAACTCGAGTTAAATCTCGATGATGACTCGAGTCATCCATTAAAATCATCACTTAATGACTAAATATGCTCTATGTTCAAAACATTTTCAAAACTTAACTCAAAGACATTTGTAAAAATGTTATTATCTAGAGTGAGAAATGTGTGACTCGAGTGTATAAATTGAAGTGAGCATTTCAGACTCGAGTTAAGTTCATACAGAGACATATTCTCAATTGTATCGTTAGTTTTCAAACATATTTTTAGAGAAGATGAAACTGTGACTCGAGTGATAAATGATCAACTCGAGTGAACTTGAAACTAACTCGAGTTAACTTTTCTGTTTCTGCAAATCACCGTATCCGTAAAATTAAATCTTTGCTTATGATTTGATTACTTCTTATCATTACTCATTATTGTTCTTAACTATGTTTAATCAGTTTATTAATGAGTTTCAGATGATTAAATAAGAGATTAACTACAAATTAATCAAATTGATTATGTTAGAAGTATTTAATGCAATTGCAGAAAACCAAGCATAAACTGGGCAACCATTCTCTGAGCAATCAGAATGCATTCCTCTTTTCTTTCACTAATTAAATGCTACAACACTCAATGGAAAGAACAGAAAGAATGTCAAAGCAGCATAATGTTGATGATCATTTGCAGAATCGAAGCGTGTGAGTAATGGACGAGCTTCCTCATCTAACGACTATATTTATTACTCATACAGTTCATTGAATCTTTTCAACAGTCATTAATTTCCTTCACCAAATATAAGCAAAAGCATTCAATTCAGTTGAACTACCCGGAAATACTTACGCTCAAACTAACTTATTGCAGAAACTGTTTCATTCACTTTACTGTGTAATATATTCGGATATTTGAACTTCAGTGTTTATCTATCTACTCTATAAGAGTAAATTTTATTCATCATTTTTGTAAAGAAACTCAAGGTAGTGGGACCTTGAGAGTGGGTGTATTGATTACAACTTGTAAGGGGGAATGAATCCTAGAGAGAAGATTACTCAGAGTTACAGATGGTGTAATCGTTGAAAGAAATAGTGAAATGGCCAGAGAGTCTAGGGACTGGATGTAGGTCAAGAGTTTAGACCAAACCAATATAAATCTCTTGTGTCAGGGGTCATTCGAAAAAGCTATTAAATCACCCAATTCACCCCCTCTTAGGTGATATTCCATCTTTTATACTATGTGAGAGAGTTTTACAATCAATTTGATTTCTCTAAAATCTCAAGGTAGTTAAACCTTAAGTGTGGTTGTTATATTACAACTTGTTTGAAAGAGTGAATCTTGGTGAGGGTTATTTTGTACAAAGGTACCAAGAAGATAGTGAAAATCTCAAAGATGCTCCAGGGACAGGAAGTAGGTCAGTAAATTAAGACCAAACTAGTATAAATAGCTATGCTCACTTTGGTGATATCTTTCTAACTCTTTCTCTTTAATTTAATAGATTTTCATCTTTGTTTTTAAATTTTTAAATATCACCAAATTCACCCTCTCTTAGGTGAAACGTTGGCACTAGAATTTGGTATCAAAGCCAAGTCTTCTCTTTACATTATTAACATCCAGAGACGAATCCATGGAAGGAATTTTGCCCAATGGTGCATCTATCAATATAACTTTTGGCTCCAACGGAGAATACTACCATTTTGAAAGGGAAACTTCAGAGTCTTTGTTATTTTTACTGAATACGGGTTGTGGCAAGTGATAAAATTGAATAACAAAGCCATCTTAATTATCCATATTGCGCTAAGTTAGAAGGAGTACTTATGAATATGCAATCTAACAAGAGCGAAAGAAATGTGGCAAGCACTCAAGATCTCTCATGAGGGAACTTTTGGCATAAATGAGAACGGAGTCAATACCTTAGTGACTGAATACGACTTACTTCATATGAAGTTTGGTGAATTCATAGTTGAGTTTGAACTCAGGTTTACTCATATGATAAATCAATTATTAGCTTTGGGAAAGACGTACGACCAAAAATCCTAAATGAGAAATTCTAAATATTCTCACAAAGGAATGAGAAGCAAAAGTTACAACCATTGAAGAAACTAGAGGAGAATCAATGAAGTCATTAGTTGCTTTATTTGGAAATCCTTCCGAGTATGAAGGAAAGATTAAATTCAAAAAGGGCCTAAATGAAATCAATAGCAAGGGTAAAGGAGTGGCATTCAATTCCATTAAAGACAAAGAACTCAAGGAAGGGGAAGAACCAAAAGAAGAAGATGATCTCGAAATGATTGTTCGAAGGTTCAAAAAGCCCTATAGAAAATATCAAGGTTTCCAAAAATTCCATAAAGGTGGCTCAAGTAGCAAAAAAGAATCAAAGGATCAAATTATTTGCTATGAATGTGAAAAGCCTAGACATATTAGATCCAAATGTCCACTTTTGAAGAACAAGGAGAAGAACAACAACAACTACTTCAAAAAGAAAGTATATGTCTCTGCAATCTCTGAGACAGCCCTAATGAGGAAAGATAGGAAGAAGGAATGGAAAATATTTACCTCATAGCTCATGAAGAATGTGAAAGTGAAGAGGTACATAATTCTAAACCTATTTAGATGAACTTTTATCTGAATATAATGGTTTACATTCAGAATTTAGGAAAGTAGCTAAAGATCTTATTACCTCAAAGAAAAGGATTAAAATACTTGAGCAAAAGATAGAAGATAATCCTTTGATTTCCCGTAGCAACTTGTCTTGAGTTAGAGAAAAGAAATTATTATCTCAATAAGACCCTTGAAAAATTCACTAAAGTGAAATGCACAAGGTTATCTTGAAAGCTCAGAGATTTACATACGACAGATCTGGAGAAAGATAAGAAAAAGGGTTAAAACAAAAAGGGAGAAAGATCATATCTAAATTGCTTTCAAAAAACTGTTCACCCCTCTAACCCCTTTGCCTATTGCAACTACTGCAACAGAAAAGGGCACATCACATCTTCTTGTTTTCATAGGAAAGGAAAGAAAGAAAAACCAATAGGTACTTATAGATGGGTACCTAAGGCTTAATTGTCATTGATTGCAAGTATGTCTACGAGCATCAAAGACCAATAAATGGTACATTGATAGTAGATGATCTAGACACATGACTGGAGATCAGTCTACATTTGTCACAATAAGATCAAAAGATGGTGGCAAAGTAAGCTTTAGAGGAAACAAATCTGGCAAAATAGTTGGCATTGGTGAAATTGGCGAGAAAGATGGAGTTCAAATCAAAGAAGCCTTCTACGTGGAATGTCTTTGCCATAATCTCCTTAGTGTCAACAATAGTGCATAAAAAGTCAATTGGACAATCTTCGATTCAAAAGAATGCCTTATTGTGAACAAAAAGGATCTCCAGATTGTTAGTTCTCGGTGTTTTGATTATTACAAATTCTTAATTATTGAATTAAGTAATCTATGTTTAAGTTGTGGGTTGCTCGAGCAAGAGTTAGTTCATGCTCGAGCATACTCGATCTAATGAATTGATTAAGTGTTTCGGAAAGGTTACTCGACCAAGAAACTTCATGCCCAAACATAATTTAATAGTTGGACTAGGAATGCTCGAGCAGAGTGACTGGCGTGCCCGAGCATCATCGGGGTGATGGCAAACTTTAGAGCAAACATGCATTGCAAAACAAAAGCCATGCCTGAGTAGAGTGTAAGTAATGCTCGAGCAGAGGTAAACAGTGCTCGAGCAGTATCAACATATTCTTCACTTTTTGTCTCTGAATGACTTATGTCCGAGCATGAACGTTATGTTACTCAAGCAAGCAACTCCTATGCTATTAGTTGCTCTCGGTCTCAACTATGCCCAAGCATTGTCTCTAAGATGCTCAAGCATTGGCAACACTGGCTCAAAATGATACCCGAGCATTAAGTCCTAGTTGCTCGCGCATCAGCGATGGTTGATGGTTTTAAAAGCTTTGTTCTATGCATGCTCGAGCAAGTACAATTGAGTGCTCGAGCAGGGTGCTCGAGCAGTAGCTTGATGTTGCTAAGCATAGGATGATATTTTATCCCTACAATATATTTCCTCTTTGGTTGCCCAAGCATACTGAGAGTCATGCTTAAGCATGATCATTCCCTGTTAAGTAAAACGATAAGTTATAAATTCAAATCCCTTGTTTATTTTCAATCCTTCACTTATCTCACTCAAATCTATTTAGATGAACTACTAATCATCATTTTGAGTGTATTTCATGAATTTAACCATTGTTTAGGTAAAAAACAAAGTTCTGACAGAAACATTAAATGCTGAGCCGAAACGAAGTGCGAAAATGGCATCTTCTATGTGTGCCCAAGTAAAGCATGTCAGCAACTCCCATTCCTCATTTAATGCTCCTTCTCAACGGGCAAAAACAATAAGGAATGTCAAATGACTTTTGCTGACCAAGCAACATTTAAAAATGAGTTTCGCCTCCGTTCGTGTCTAACGGAAAGAATTCATATCTAACAAATTAATGGGCAAAGTCTTCATCAATGTCTTCCTCAACGGTCATCAATGCTCCACCTATAAATATCAGAAGCATTGAATTCACCAACTACTGACACATTGTGCATTCAATTCGAATTTATTACAATCTACTGTTTTATTAACTTCACTTAATATCTTCAGATATTTTTGTGTACTTCGGTGTTTATCATTTATCTACTCGTGAGGAGTTTTCTAAACACTTATTTGATTTGTAAAATCTTAAGGTTTTGGAACCTTAAGTGTAGGTATACAATTACAGCTTGTAAGGGGGAGTGAGTCCTAGTGAGAGGATCATCTGAGTACAATATGTAATTGTAATTGTCTTTGAAAGATAGTGAAAATCCCAAGGGTTCTGGGGACTGGACATAGGTCGAAGAGTTAGACCGAACCAGAATAATGTCTTGAGTCTTTTTGTTATTCTCTTTGTCTCTATTTTAAGTGTTTTTGAGCAATTAGCCAAAAATATTATAATCACTTATTCACCCCCCTCTAGGTGATATTCCATCTTCACAGATAAATAAAGAACAGCTAAAGGTTTTGATTAAAGCTTCAAGAGAAGGTAACTACTATACTATCAATATGCCTAGCATTAATACTAATTCTAGAAACTGTTGTCTTAGCAACACCGATGAGAGTTGGTATGGCATAAAAGATTGGCACATGTCAACATGCACCAACTAGGAAAGTTGCTAAAAAATGAATTAGTTCTCGGCTTACCCAATCTTCAATTAAAAAATGTTTTGATTTGTAATGTTTTGTCAAAAGGGTAAACAAACTAAGTCATATTTTAAATCAAAAAAATGAAGTCACAACAAAACGACCACTATAGCTCTGCATATGGATTTAGTTGGACTGGCGAGAGTTAAAAGCCTGGGTAGCAATCTTTACACTCTGGTCATTGTCGATGATTTCTCTAGATTTTCTTGGACAATATTCTTTTCTTCAAAAGATGAAACCTTGAACAATTTATTTATTATTTTTTCCAAGTGCAAAATGAGAAAGGTATATGTGTGTTAGGAATAAGAATAGATCATGGAGGAGAATTTGAAAATCAAGCTTTTGGAGAATATTGCGACGCAAGTGGCATAACCACAACTTCTCAGCTCCAAGAACTCCTCAACAAAATGGAGTTGTATAAAGAAAGAACAGAATTCTCATGGAGATGTCGAGAGCAATGCTAAATAAAAAGAATGTCTCACAAGTGTTTCAGGGTAGACGCAATGAGCACAACCTGCTAAATCTCAAACAAAGCCTATATCATAAAGAAGCTTGATAAAGACTTCCTACGAACTATACAAGGGAAGAAAACCAATTTTTGCTCGTCTAAATATATTTGGCTGTAAATGCTTGGTTCATAACAATTTTAAGGAAAATATAGGAAAGTTTGATCCTAAATTAGATGAATGTATATTTTTGGGTTATTCTAATAGAAGTAAAACATTTTTGGGGTTATTCTAATAGAAGTAAAACATAGAGAATTTTTAATAAACGTATTTGTGTTGTTGAAAAGTCTGTTCATGCTGTGTTTTCTGAAAATGATCCTGCAGTGACACTTCTGGATGATGAACTTGAAGAGATTCATCAAAAGGAAAATCAAAATATTTCGAAAATGCCTTCTGATTTTAAAAAAGAGCATGGAAAAGATTTTGAACCATCTGATAAAAATCAACCTAGATCTTTCAGGTATAGCAAGAGTTATCCCTTAGACCAAGTAATAGGAGATATAAACAAGGGAGTGAAAACCAGAAACAGAACTCCTGATGAAATGAGCTTCTCTTCCTTTATTTCTGAAATAGAAGCTTCTAACATTGAAAAAGCCCTTTCAAACAATGATTGAGGAACTAAATCAATTAGAGAGAAATCAAGTTTGGGACTTGGTATTCAAGTCTAAAGACCATCTAGTCGTTGGCACCAAATGGATATTCAAGAATAAATGAGATAAATTCGCAATAATTGTTAGAAACAAAGCAAGATTGGTGGCTAAAGATTATAATCAAGAAGAAGGAATTGATTATGAGGAAACATATACTCTAGCGGCTAGATTGGAAGCCATAAGAGTACTCCTAGCCTTTGTATGCATCAAAGGATTCAAGCTCTATCAAAGGATGTTAAGAGGGCATTCCTAAATGTTAAGAGTGCATAAACTGTTCATGTTCTTCCACTACCTTGATCTTAAGAGACCCTTCCTCCCAGAGACACCATAGGGTCACTGTAACCTTTCGACGGTAAAAGCATACTTAATGAACCCCAGTTTTTTAGATTTACCTCTAAGTCTTTAGCTTATCCGAACATGTTTCAAAAATAGCCAAAAAAAATCCAACTTGTAGTATGTTTTAAGATCACATAATAGGCTAGGAAATGACTTTGAGCCTATACCCCGTGAGTTCTATAACATAAAATTCATTTAGACTGTGCAATAGTCGTGGGGTCAAACCATTACCCCAAATATTGTCCATATCCTTCTTCTCAACAATTGAACCATCCAACCCTATATCCAAGCTCTCCATTTCCACGAATCCAGCCCCTTCATTATTATATAAGACAGAATCTGGGTTGTGTTCGTTGGTATGGATGACAATGATGTGGTCCCCATCTCCACGTGACCATGCATTGCACCATGCATAACTACATCACCATTTGGGGCCAAGTCTTGAAGAAATGAGAATGCAATTGTAACTTCTACCAAATGGGCTAGATTCTTACCCAACTCCTTATGCTTTGATTTGGGCCTTCCTCCTAGCCTATTCTCTTTACCAAACATCTTGGGCTTCTCTTCCTTCTTTCTCTTAGACCCCATTACAACCCATTTGGACTTCAACTTTCCTACATCTTTAACTGCTTTGCTCGACGCACCCACGGCCAAGTCCTCTGGTTTCTCTTGTGTCATCATTGTAGAAGCCATTTCCCTCAATCTAGTCTGATTTGTCTCTGTCCTTTTAAAACCATGCATCGTATCTGAATCCCTACGCATCACGCCCTAGTCTTCGTCACAACCCTAGTTCAGGCCACATACTCGTTCCTCATTACACCATGAATGCTTCTCTGTAAATCTCAATGGAGGAGCATCTATGGTCCTAAATGATCACTAATACCGGAGACACCTTGTGTCGTGCTCTAGTTCTGTTCCATCGTTGTTCAAGCTACAGTCGAGTCCGCCGTCTTTGTCATTGAACACTTATGCTTCGCTTTTTACTACCACTAGTGTCATCAAGGAACTCTATTCCAGTTTGAAGCCCCATACTCTCTGTCTTCCATCGTGACCCCCAACTCATCCTTCGACACATGTGCACCCTCTCCATCCTTTCATGTTGAACATGTCTCCTATGCATGTCAGTACAGTCCACAACTAAAACACACTATGTGTAGCCCCTCATACACCAATTGTTTATCCTCCCCAAATGTTGTGAATGCTGGTAGAAGAAGTTTTCTGAAGATCCACTTTTACACAAATACGAGCAAACTCACCCTTATCGTAGATTGATGTTGGTCTATCAATTTTTATTATCTCCCCAATCATACCTAATGACTCCACCAAACAAAACTACATCGGCAAGTCTGGAATCTGAACCACAACCTTCCTCTCACTACAAAAAAAATGACATTCGGCGGCGACAAATGTCGCCGCTAAAAGTCTAAATGTCGCCACCGAAAGTGTTTCGGCGGCGACAAAAAGTCGCCGCCAAGTCGTTGCTGAAACGACTGTGGCGGATACTTTCGGCGGCGACATTTTAATGTCGCCGCCAAAAGTTTACAATCGGTGGCGACAATCCGTCGCCGCCAAAAGTTCCAGCAGAAGCCTCGAACACTCTTGTCGCCGCTGAAGGTCGTGTTTCAGCGGCGACAACTGTCGCCACGGAAACAATTTTTAGTGGCGATAGAATTGTCGCCACGGAAACTCGTTTCAATGGCGACACTTGGTCGCCGCCGATAGTCTATTCAGCGGCGACTTTTTGTCGCCACGGATATGGTTTTCAGCGGCGATCCTATTGTCGCCACCGATTGTGATTTTCAGTGGCAACATTATCGCCACTAATAACGCTGATTCCCTCATCCGCTGCAACATGGGGATAGTCTTTTCGGTGGCGACAAATGTCGCCACCAAAAGTGATTTTTTGAAAAAAAAATTAAATAGAAATTGATAAAATTTAAAATAAAAAATGATCCAAAACATAAACTAAAGTGAAAGAGATTGAAATAGTGTTTTATAAATGAAATTCAGACAATTCCAAGACTGAGAACAATAATTAGTCTTTGAAAGGAAAAAATTTCTACCAAAACAAATTTTAGCATCTAATTAACTTTAAAGATACCATGGAATTACTATTTGAAGTTTGATAGTCTTCCCATCTTGTTCCACTGTTGAATTTTCTGCAAAAGAGGGCACAATAAATAATTATTCACATAGTAGTATTTCAATAACTAGAACTTAACCTTAAGCGGAAATATAAATTCTTACAAAGTCAACTCCAATTGTACTAATATAGTCTGTCAAGGTATGAATCACGGTTCAATTGTCAAATGAAGGCTTCCATTGAATTGAAAGCTGATCCAATCAAATGAAGGCTTCATTAAACCTAATTTCCAATTGTACATGCAAATTTAACCCTCTGGAAGAGGAGTTGAGGATAAAAATGAATATTCTTTCAATCAAAAAATCGAAACAGGACACATCTAACGGCTTAGCAAAGGTGAACCTTTCTTTTTAAAGGAAATAAATAAATAAATAAAGATACCGAACAGTCATTTTTGCATTATCTTTTGAATAAGAAAAGCGGGTATTGGAGATGATGGTCGGTTTTGCATCCGGAGCTTACGGGAGATTCAATTCTCAAGTACATAATCTAGCGACAAAAGCTTCAATACTTTCCAATTTTTCCCTGCATAAGGACAAAGATAAACTACCATGCAGCTTCTTTCAATCGTGGGCCAACAACCATCCTGGTTTCAAAAGTAAGAGTCATTTAAGTTTCCTGCACTCCATATTAATTAACAAGATTAAAAACTACCATATATATAGCTTGTCGATACATCAAGAATTTCACTAGTTACTTGTATAAGATAATCCACTATTTGCATTCAACGACATGAAAGATACAGTCCTCTAGAGGCCCAAATTTCTAGGAAGTAGTCACCTTGATATAGGTTCGACTCGCTTAACCTATTGAGGTCCGTGCATGCCATTGGCTCCCTCAAAGGAAAAGATCCATTAAACTTATAACTGAAGTTTACAATCACTAGTCTTATGAGAAAGGATAAGATGAATACTAAGTATTATCCATTTTAGTCAACACTAACCAAAATTTTTGAAAGCATAACTATCTATGAAACACAAATGTTTTCATGTCCACGCATATCGAGTCACTCATATTAGAAATGACGAGATGCACTAAGTTACATATAGACACTTCAAATTTGGCCACATCGGGGAGTGTCATGTCTTGTGTCCATATCCATACGTCGTACAAAGTCATTTGCATGAAAGGAGAATGGAAAAACATAAGTTGAAATTGACACTTACCATCATGCAATGGTAAAATTTGTCAACAATGCCACTTCCAACAGCTTCAAAAGTTTCGAGAAGGGGAGAAAAACCCATATCCTATTCCACCTAAAAGGCTTCCAACAATACCAACTATTGGCCCAAGAAACAAGGAACTGGCAAACATATTAGCATCGAGTCTTCAAAACCATCCCAAACCTTTTGTTCCTGATTCAAGAGGCAAAATTAATTAACAAACAGGTAAACATAGACGAGAGAAAGCGAAAAAAGAGGGAGATTTAATTTCAAGCAACCAAATGGGCATATAATCGTCGCTGCCAAAAGGAATGAAAAAAAGGTTACTTCGTTATTAAGGGAAACTTGCCAAATACATAGTTTCATGGAGGAACCACACTTCACTCCCTAAACTATAACCTGAATACAAAATCTTCACCCACATCCCCTAAATTTTATATTATAATGAGAGCATTATATTTCACTCAATTTATGAAACTGGAATGAAATGCAAGCTACTAGCTAGTCTGAACATTGAAACCATGCCAAGAACTTGTATTACGACCAAAATCACAATGCCTCCGCTTTATAACGATACTTGAGAGATATAGCTTCTTCTTCTTTTCGCTTTTGATTCCAACGTTTACGAGGTAACCTTTCAAAATTTGAAGTTCATTCGCATTTGTAATTCTCACCAATTACAAATTTCTTTTAATCAAACCATTGATGAACTCGGGTATGAAGAAGGGGTAGGTGTTTCGAAATTCAACATTCCTAGAAACATGAACAAAACCTAGACATAGAAATCAGGAAAGAATTACCCATCCGTGAAGAAAGCGGTCATGACAGATTGAGATAAACAAGGAATTGTTCGAAAAATTACGGAGAAATCAAACCCCAAAAGAATCTAAACACTCGAGGATCGAAAACCCTAAAATAATCCACTCACCAAACGAAGGCAACCCAAAAAGAAAATAAGAACCATACCTTGGAGTGGAGGCAAAGACAAGACTCAGGAATATAGAGAGAAAATCAAACCAAGACTAAGGAATCGATCCGGCGAGACGGTCTTCAAACGTGAGGATCTGGGTCTGGCGGAGTGGCGAGTGGCAGCGGCAGCGGCGAGACAGTCTTCAAACGAGGTGAGCAGGGGAGGCGGCTGTGGCTGCAACAACATGAGCGACTATAGGAGGAGGAGCGGGCTGAGAGATCGATGGAGAAGAGAGAAATCGAAGATATAGAGAAGAGAAGGAGAAGGGAAATAAATATCATAAGGAAAAAAAAAAAAAAAAGACTTTCGGGCGGCGACATTTTTTGTCGCCGCACAAATTATAGTTTTGGCGGCGACTTCGAGAGTCGCCGCTGAAACACTGACTTTCGCCGGCGGCGACATAAATTGTCGCCGCTGAAAGTCATACTTTCCGCGGCGACTCTCATATGTCGCCGCTGAAATCAGTGTTTCAGCGGCGACGAAAATGTCGCCGCCGAAAGTCGGTGTTTCATGCGGCGACAGAAAATGTCGCCGCCAAAGTCATACTTTTCGCCCCGCGACATTGAGAGTCGCCGCTGAAAGTCGCCACTGAAAATTGAATTTTTTGTAGTGTCTGGCAGTTCGCCTTACATGGGTTAAAGTTCGGCCTCCACCATTGTACTAGGAGGTAGTGGTCGTTTGTCATCCAAGGCCCTTCGTAATAATCATAATCATGATCCTCCTTACTAGAGAAAGAGACAATGTAATACTCATTACTCAGGGGCACAACTTTCAACGGTTGCTGTGGTTTCAACATTTTCCTCACTCGATCAATAAGGACATGTTTTGGAATCGACAAACCCAGAACCTTAATGATAAGCGAGATCATCCAAGGTCTACACAACGTCGTATATTATTTAGACGTCACAGAATAATCGGGCACCTATTACTCGGCGCATCGACTATATCATTATCATTCATAGCCTTATCTATAACACCCGCCCCAATCTCCAACTCTGCATGTTTTTTTCTGTAAAGAACCACTTCCACCAATTCATAATATCATCTGCTTCAACATGGCTAACCAAAAACCCCTAAACCCCCCAAAGATAGTAACTTCTCCTTATACGACAATGATACTGGTCTCTGAGTCCTCAGGCTTTCAGTTTCGTGAGTAACCTTTGAACTTTCCCTCCCCTGAAGTCCCAAAGTTAAATGGCTATTCACTAAGGTGTTTCTCCCTCACACGACGACCTCCTCCATTTCGATCTCCTCTCCCTCTCCCATCACCGTCGCCCTCTGCCATCCTTGTCCTATCAACTTTTTGGAAGGGGCGTATTCTACTCAAGGTAAACTAATTGAATTCCTTTCTAAAGGATGTAAATCATTGCAGTTCACTTCTTAACAGATGAAGTTTATAACATGTAATTACTTAAATGTAGGGGAAAAATGTAAAGAGTTGGTTGAAATTTAATAGATCTTTTAATTGTATATTATAAATAGAACTAAGATAACCAAAAATTGTTCTAGGGGTATATGGAAAATGTATTTTCTTTTACATTTAAGCTAGTAAAATGAAGAAAAGAAAGTTCATACATTTAAAACTTATAATTTTATATATAAGATATTTTTTTTATTAAGGGGCAAAAATGCCATCTTTTACCAATATACATTGAATACTTGGAAGTTTTGAGGGGTGATTTTACCTCAGAATTAAGTTGAGAGAAGGACTCTTATGAATGAGGGAGAAAGAGAGGAAGAGATGATGGGATGTAATGATGAGATGGAGAGTAGACGATATATGTGGCTGCCATGTAAGCATTTTTTAGTCAACCAACAGTTCACTGTTATGGCTTTTAATGGTAGAGCAGGATTGCCCAGTGTTTAAAATTTTCAAGACAAAATTAGCACGTCGAAAATTTCTAGGTGTCCAATGGCTGTCGGTGAAAACTTTCTAGAACATCTTTGCCCTTTAACCCTATATTTTTTGGGATACATTCCTATTTATAAGAGACACTAATAAATAATAAGATACTAATAGTTTGTATGAAATTTTTAGTATCACTTTTTCTTATTAACATTAATTATTCAACAACTCACCCACTTTCCTTAAATAAGTACATGTTGTAAATAAGTGGTGTTTTTTTTTTTGTTTTATATATATATATATGTATTGCCTTTAATCATTTTTAACTATTTTTTTTTTTATCGATTTAGTTAGAAAAATACATTTTTGGCCGTTTTTGTATTGTGTACCTGCATTGATTTCAATTTAAAAAAAAAAACAAAAAATCTAAATTTGAGTTGGGCTAATTAAGTTCTAATTGAGGGTAACGAAATTTTGCATGTTAAGCCCTCAATTATCACTATTGATATTTTTGTGCCAAGAAAATCATTATTGACGATGACACTTGCATTTATATATATACTGTTTCAGGGAATTGACGGTGTTTTATCTTATGCTCATAGCAAGCTTCGCCTTAATTCGCAAGCCTTTTAAAAGTTTCATTACGTACTACTAAAGAAGTTTAAAGACTCACCTAGGAATCTCTACATCTCAAGAAGATTAGTCTCTAGCTATCGGTAAAGAATACCACATTCATTCTCTGCAAAAAAAAAAAAAAAAAAAAAAAAGGAGAAGAAGAAGAAGTCAAAGGACTGAAAAATATAATATGCCCCTCAAGTAAAATAATGTTAGTCATTTTACTTTCTTCCTATTTGTGGGCAAGAAGTCTGATCTGACAGAACTTGTCTCTTATGTAGTAAAAAATATATTGCTATTCTTTTTTGCCAACCTTATATTGCTATTCGATGTAATAAAAAGGGCTTGAACTCTTTATATGCTTATGATGCGTGCAGTGTGAGATATTTGCCATGTCACATTGCGACTGATTTTTTTGTTCAAAATGTACATTTCTAACTTTTTGTTTTCGACTTTTTTTCAAACTTAAATCTTTTGAAACAGATTTTGATTAGATCACTCAAGCTTGTTTATATCAATTCTATATCAAACAGGCTTTTATATATATATATATATATAAATTATCCACTCATAAATCACATTACATTAATTGGTTCAAATATTTCTACACATTTTCCCCTTAAACAAGTTACAAGGCTTTGAATTCAAATTATGCATACCAAATAAATTGTTAGTCATGAGACAAACATCATCTGATTTAATCTAATTTAATACAAATATTAGGTAAGAGAGGCCCTTACACATATAAGTCTATGTGAAACTTGTAAAAAAGCAAAGAGATGTCGTGTCTGTTTGGATTAGCGGTGAAAGTTGTTTTTTAATGTGATTTACATTTTACAAGGTAATTGTGTTAAATGAGTTTTATCTTGACTTATACACGACACCTCTGATTGCTTCACTTCATAAAACTTTATTTTAATGCCTACCAATCAACACCAATATGGATAACCTTTTTTTATCAAAAGACCAATGACATGAGCACTGTTGGAAATTGTGCCTCAGGGACAAGTCATTATACTTTAAACGTTAATGTCATTTAAAGTATTCTCCATTTAGTTATCATTTCATTTGTATGTTTATAGTGATAACTGTATCCTTGGATATATCTTATAGATTATCCTAAATGTCCCTAGTCGATCATCTATGTGGGAGCAAAGATGAAAGAAGACCAATATGACTTTGATGAGGTATGGAGATACGAATCAAAGTCATAGACACTTGTAAGAGTACAAGGTGCTGGACCGACCTACTATGAGAAAGCTACATGGATTTAGTCATAAGTTTATCTCATGTATAACCGCGTCACAACACCCTTTGACCTGAGATCATTATGGATTCCTACATGAGAGTCGCTAATCTTTGACCTAGTCAAAAGTCACCTTTGACCGGGTGATGATAAAGGCTATGATCAGGATCAGTGGTTTTCATACAAAGGAATGTGAATGGTCAAGATGAAATTTGTCCCTCACATTTGTAGAGAGATAATACTGGGCCCCTCGATGAGTGAGTCTGAAAAATGTATGACCATACTACGATGGAAAGGAGTTTCATTTCAATTGTTAGACTACTCAAGAATTGAGAAAGTAATGGTCAAGAACAGGAGGTTGACATTATCCATGCCTCATCCTTGACCAAATTATCGCGTGACAAAAGGGACGTGATATGGTTGTATGATAGGTAGTATCGTATCATCGATCCCCATGTGAGTTGGGTAGTCGTAATGTCTTGCTAGAGGCCGCTTTCGACTTGTGGGCTGGTATAGTATTGGCTCACCGCCAATTTCACAAGAATAGCCCAACACGAGCAATAGTGTCCAGATTCATTGAATCTTAGATATGTCTAAGATTTAATGAATACTGCATTTAATCTAGGATGGATATATATATATTATTAAATTCAAAAATAATATAATAATATTATTTAATGAAGATTATAATATTATTATATAATATTTGTTTTATATTTAATTTGTTTGATAAATTAAATATCTAAAACAAATAGAGATATTGTATCTCGATTTAATTTTCGAATAGCGATATCATATATCATATTTAATTTGAATTGAGATATAGTATCTCGATTTAATTAAATAGATTGATATCATATCTCGGATAAATTAAATTAGCGAGGCTTTTAATTCAGATTAAATAAATAGATTAGATTAGATCTGTTGAATGATTTAATTAATATATTATTTAATCCAAAATCGAATTTCAAGATTAATTAGATTAATTTTGAATATTTTAATATGGCTCATTAGCGTTTTAAAAACTCTATAAGAGATAATGATCTAGTCGTATTAGAAGGATGAATGAACGGTAAAGCTGCGAAAAACTCTAGAGAAGAGACGTGTGAAAAAAGCTTGAAGGTGCTAGCACGCTGCCGTTCGAGTTGGAGTGCTGTTCGGTGTGATATCGGTAGAGGGAGTAGATTCGTAGAGTCGACTCCTGTTGATCGAGTAGGACGCACACGAGTTCGAATTGAACGAGATGCTTACAAGTTTAAAAGGTACGGTTCTTTTCTAACCCGATTTAAACGCCGTTGATAGATCCTCCTATGGGATTCGTAAGTTTTTAATGGATGAAATCCTTCCGCTGCGTGTACGGATCGAACAAACACAACAAGTAAAAAAAGAAAAATTCATTCCAAACAAAATTAATTTATTTTTTGGAAGAATCTTATGGTGTGTTTGACATAAGGAAAGGGAAAAACTAATACGTTTGACTTTTAAAAAAAATGGAGAAGTAAGGTTAAAGTTTTGAACTAATTTTTCTCACTCTTTAACCATACATATTTTTTTTATTAAAATTTTTTAACCTCACCAGTACTTTTAAAAGTTCACTTTTCTTGTGAATCTTATGAGATTCATGATTTTTGGTACTAAACAAAGTAAAAATTCTAAAACTTAAACTGTCGAACCATCTATTGGCCAAAGTAAATTCGAACCATCTAGTTTTTTTTATTTGAACAAGGGTACCCCTTTCAAAGTTTAGAGCTAAATTTATTCCAATAACATTATCATTAAGATCCATTACAAATAGAGTGCCATATAGTATTGATAAAAATTTAACCTGAGTATAAGGACTAATCTTTATGTTTTTAAAGAGTTTTGGATTTAGGTTTTATAGTTAAACTCAAATCAAATCCCTTATAAAACTATAGGGATAAAACCAATTATTTAAAACTAGAGGAATCAAAACTAAAATTCAATTAAACTGTGACGACAAACAACGATATTAACCCAGCTTAAATCCACCAAGTTCATTGGAGTTTCAATAACCATACACCAGAGAATAATAAATTACAGGAAAAGGGTGTCACTCAATCCACTCAACTGAATTAATATGTGGTAGAGAATAGATATTGGCGAAAACTCATATCTTGTGAGTAAGTGTGATATACTAAATTTTTCATCTGTTCTGTTCTGAAAAGTGAAAATGAGAATTCAAAACAAAAGATGTTATACACAATTCATTCCACTTGGTCATATAAAACATACAACTCATTCAGAATTTGCATAACAGACATAAAGTGAACACTTACCTATAATCACTATCAAAACATGCACATTTCTAAATGCTTCACATAAGTTGTCCCAATTCATATAAATACTCAAAAGGAAACTTGGTCCTTGCCTCTCTATTTGCACTCCTCTTGAGTATACAAAATAGTGGCACTGAAAAAAGCCTAATGGCAACTGGAAATCTTCAAAATTGAACTCAAATATATCACCATTAGTGTTCCTACCTCATTTTGTTAGCACCCTGACTAACTAAGCAAGAGGGTCCAAATATAGGTCTCATGTAGGCATCATCAAATCTCCTCCAATAATGATGTATGGTGTATACAGGGCTTTCCATTAACATGGACAGACTTTCCTTTGCACGGCTGATGTTGGTTTCCGCCGACTCCTCAAAGGATAGCAACGGCAGATTCAAGTCCTCAGCTGTGGGATCAGATTCCTGACGGATGATGTTCTTCCTCGTCGCACTATGGGGAAGAAGATAACGGATGAGTGGTTTTGTGAGAAAGCCAAACACCTGTAATGAGTTTATTGTGTCATCAAATCATCAAATTTCTAATGGTTAATAGCAGGGTTTATAATAAAAGCACAGAACTATTTTCAAGTCTTCACTTCGCTTGACGATTTATAATTGGGGTCAAAATACACTATTATTTTCTGTGAACCTCCATTAATCATTCCATGCTCATAAAGAAGTTAAGCATGAAGTGCTGTTGAAGTTCAAAGAATTATATAGATATATAGAGAATAAGAACCTCTGAAATATTATGAATCCTTGAATAAAAGAGAATATATATGGATTTTTATATAGGCAAACCTAGAATCTAATTGAATATAATCAAATAAGAAACTAAATTAAAACAACTAAGATATAATATCATGGAGTAATATATAATATCCATATATAATCCAAAGATATAATAAATATTAAGTAATAAACCAAACCTAATCATAAAATAATAATCAATCTAAATAATTGGAAATATCTCTAAAATATTATCCAACGCTCCCCTTAATTTGGAAAGTATATATCGGTCATTCCCAACTTGCCTCAAAATCTTTCAAACTTAACGCGCCCAGTGGTTTTGTCATAACGTCTGCAATCTAGTCTACGGATCGTATGTGGGAAAAACTAATAGTGCCTTCTTCTATCTTTTCTTTAATGAATTGTTTGTCTATCTCAACATGCTTCGTTCTAGCAAGAGAGATTGGATTCTTGACCACTTCAATGCTAGCCTTGTTGTCACATTAGAGTTGCATTTATCCCTCATGTGGGATTCTCAACTCTTTCAAAACCCTAATGACTTAGATTCCTTCATACTCTATCATTAACAGCTCTAAACTTTGCTTCTCTACTACTTCTTGACACCACAGTTTGTTTCTTGTTTCTCCACGTAACCATATTTCCTCACACATATGTGCAATACCCTGAGGTTGACTTCCTATTCTTCTATCCCTTGCATGGTCTGCATAGATTTTGATAATTCTAGTGTGATGTCTTTCTTAAAGAAGATTCCTCTACAAGGATTAAGCCTCAGATAGCTCAGCCTCCATGTGTTCTTTCGTGGGTCGATGCATGAATGATAGCGATCCAACTCGCTATGCTTTAATTTATTAGGAATTAATTTATTAATCGAGCCCGCTTTTGCTTATCTTTTATCTTTTATTTAATTGAGTCTGTTTTAATTATATTATTTTTAGGAATATCTTATTAGATAAGATATAGTTGTTAGGATTTTTAGTTGGTCCGTTTAATTATATTTTATTATTATCTTTAGGAATATCTTATTAAATAAGATATAGTTATTAGAATTATTAGTTATCTAAATCTTAGATTTAGATAGATTTTTAGATTTTGTATTTGAATTTTGAATACAGTCTACTCTTTGTAAATCATTATAAATAGGACTAGTGCCTCATCAATAAAGTGTCAAATATTTCAAAGAGTAAATTGAAACGGGAAATTCTCCTTGGGCTTTATTAATTAGTGGAATTCCTAATTATTAGAGAGTTGGCTAATCTGATTGAATTCGCAAGAGTCTTGCATCTTCTCGTAGATTAGAGTATATTCTATAGTTACCTACCTTGTGTCCTAACAATGAACTAACTTACTATTTCAACTATATTGCTAAAATCTAGATGTGTGTGGGTTAAGTATATCAATTTCCACAAGTCTTCTGTATCTTTCGGAGTCAATTGAAATGTGGCTTGATCTTAAGAAGACATCCTTCTTCCATTGGTGTCCCCTCAAATTAGGCACCCAACATTCATGTCTCATGTAACATGGTCCATGGTATACTCCTGTTGAGATACATTGATGCCCTTTTTAATTCTTGATACTTCCATGCCCAAAAAATACCTCATTTTTCTCAGGTCTTTCACCTGGAATTCGATTGACAAATCCTGTTTTAGTTGAGCAATAGATTCTTCATCGTTTCCTATATGATTATGTCATCAACATAAACGATCAAGATAGTGATGTTGCCATTGACACATTTGATGAACAATTTGTCACTTCTTGTCCCTAAGTGTACCTAAGTCCTTTCACTACTTTGGTGAATCTACCTAATTATGTCCTAGGAGATTCTTTTAACCCATACAAAGACCTATTGAGTTTATACACATAGTTGTTAAGGGCTAGAACTCCATTTGGAATCTTCATGTATACTTCTTTCTCCAACTCTCCATTCAGGAATGTATTATTCACATCCAGTTAGTGCAACGACCAACCCAAGTTGGCTGCAATGGATAACAACACTTGGATGGTATTAAATTTAGCTACTAGAACAAATGTCTTCTAATAATCAATCAAATATGTCTAAGTATATCCTTTCAAAACAAGTCTCGCCTTAAATTTGTTGATACTACCATCTGGATAAAATTTCAAGGTGAAAATCCACTTGTATCCTACTAGCTTCTTTCCTTCGGGGAAGAGTTGTAATCTCCCACATTTTATTTTCTATGAGTGCTTTCAACTCTTCTTTTGCAGCTTGTTTCCAATTCGGATCAGGCATAGCTTGTTGAAATGTGTGTGGGATTTTCAACTGTGCGTTGTTTACAATAGAGCCCTTCTTTCATTTTTGTAGATAGGTTACCGTATTAAACAAACCGTTTAATTGGATGTTGAGTACAAGATCATACCCCTTGTTCTCAATATAATAGGCCAACCCAGCTCTTCAAGATTTAAACCTAGATTGTAGTCATGATCATTCCTTTGAATGTGAGAGAAAGTTCTACCAGTGTCAGGTTCCTCTTGAACTTGTCACCTGGATTCTACTTCTCGTCTTGTTTTGGCCTCCGCCCTTGAATTGATCTCAACATTTGTTTTCAATTCATTAAGTGTAGGTTTAGGTTGAGGTGTAGTAGGCTCAAACTCATGATCAGGTCGGTAGGACTGGGTTGGTTTATAGGAGCAAATAAGTCAATGTTGACTATAAAGTTAGGCTCAGGTGGTGGTGTGTTTTTAGGGACTTCGAAGTTGGATTCTTCCAAATTTAGCCATTCAATGTCATTCTACTCCCCCTGAATAGGTGATTTGGGATAGTAAGCTTTTTCTTAAAAAAACGAGGGTATACTAGTAAATGAAAAGTTTCCTGGAAGTAGGATAATAGCATTTGTTAAAGGAATATGCATTTATCAGCTTGAGCGGCAAATTTGTTGCCATATTTTTTGTGAACAAAGAGCCAAACACTTTTTGGGGTAAGGAATTGATTGATGGGCAATTTGGAAAGTGTTCAAGAAATTTTTGGATTGGAGTAATGTAATCAAGGACTTTGGATGGCATTTGATTAATTGAACTAATGGATGTTACTACTGCTTCACCACAGAAGAGGGTGGAAACGTTTCATTCCAATAACAAGGTTCGGGATACTTCTAATAGGTGACTATTTTTTCGCTCTACCACTCTATTTTGTTTAGGGGTGTAAGGGCAAGAAGTTTGGAAATGAATTCCTTGCTGATCAAGAAATTCCTTAAAAGTACCACTTATGCATTCCTTGGCATATCACTTCGTCGAATTTTAATGGAATTATTGAATTGGGTTCATACAAAGGGACAAAAGCTTTGGAGCACTTTGACTACTTTCGATTTTTCTTTCATTAAGTAAACTCGTATGGTTCTTGTGTGATCATTTATGAAAGTAACAAACTATTGAGCACTAGTGAGGGTTTTTATTCTTGTTGGACCCTAAATATCATTACGGATTAGTGTGAATGACTCAAAAGGTGTGCAAGGCTGTTTGGGATATAAGAATCAAGTTTGTTTTGCAAGTTGGCAAGTTTCACAAGACAAAAATTTTATTAAAGAAACACGTAAACACGTTACATATAATCAAAATGCCTCAACGATAGTGCCACAGAAATACATCACAGTTTTGAGATTTGGAGCTAACTAGTTGCCTTTTTTGCCTTCCATGCATCTTTATTATTCACATTTGATCATCCAAGGTAGAATAGTCTATCCCATTATCTAGAAGTCCTAATCTTCCTCCTCGATTTAAAATATTCAAAAACACAAAGATCATCATTAAATTACTTGGAATCTTCAACCTTTAGTCAACTTGCTTACAAGTATTAGATTACAGGTGAATGCAAGTACAAACATGACATTGTATAATTCCAAGAGATCAGAAAGTGTGACCATGCCAATTCCCTCAACCTTCATGAATACATCATCATCTACTTTGACTTTGAGTTGTAGATGACAGAATTTAAGGTTATTAAATAAATGCATTCTTGGTCAAGTGATCGTAACTCCCGAGTCGACAATCCAAGCATCTTCACTAGTCATCACTTGACATTGAGAGCTATAATAAAATTATCTGATTGCACTAGATTCACACTAGGCACTGAGTTTGATTTGTATGAGGAAGAAGAAATAGTGTTGCTTTGAGTTTGAGAATCAGTTTCTGACATAAGAGCCATGGGATTGACTCTGGAATTTGTTGAATTATTTGGGAGAAGTACCAACTAAATTAGGGAAAGTAGAAGAATCCATGTTCTAGGTGAAAAACAGCAATGGCGAGTGAAGAAGAGTGATGGCCCGTGGATTCAAGTTCTGATTGAACTCCCAGGCTTTGATACCATGTTAAAGTTTCAATAATTATATAGATTCAGAGGAAATAAGAACCTTTGAAATATTGTTTTGAATCCTGGAATGAAAGAGAATATATATAGGCTTTTATATAGACAAACCTAGAATCTAATTTAATCTAATCAAATAAAAATAACTCGAGATATAATATGAAGAAATAATATCCTAATATATAATATTCATATCTAATCCTAAGATGTAATAAATATTAAATAATAAAATTAAACCTAATAATGAAATAAAATCAATTTAAATAATATGAAATATCTCTAAAATATTATTCAACAAGTTCTCATCTTATACATTGATTTTGGATGGCCTAATTCCTTTTTTTTCCTTTTGTTTTAAACAATTTTTTTTTTACCCTAATAGGTACAAAATGTAAAATAAATATAATCTTATACTAGTAATTGGCACTTATTAAAAAAGTAAATTTATCATTGAAAAAAATGCAGATAAAAAATTTAAATCTGAAATGTCCATAAGAGATTTAAAATGGTCCAGATTTCACCAAAATGATGAGCACTGTGTGCCCATCACTATGACGAGCACAGTGTGAAGATTCCCTTGTACACACTTCAAGTCCACTTGGCTTTCATGTAAGGACCCATTAGAGAAACTAAAAAATATAAATTTGGTCCCCCAAACTATTACACCAATTCAAACTTAGTTTTAAACTTGAGTTAAAGCAGTCCATGATACTCCTTTAATCCTTAATATAAAACATATTAAAAAATTGATCTTGGTCATAAATATGAGACATAATTTTTATATTTGTCAACATTCTCCTAATTTACCCTATTATGCTCTCTCAACAATAATCAAGGAGAAGAGAAGAAAAGAGAATTAAGAAAGATGAATAGGGTGTTTTAAAAAATGTATGTTATATTAACTAACTTCCTTAATTTAATCAAATTAGGTAAATATGTCTTATTATAACTGGAGAGAGTATTTAAGAACAAAGGATAACTGAAATGAGAAGGATGACTCTTGCAGGAAATCATTCAAGTTATCTAAGCTTCTATATCAAGAAGAAGACATCATCTTTTTTGGCCAAAAGAAGAAGAAAACATCTGAAGAATTAAATTATACCATGTTCTTATTCTAGGATTTCTGCTATCACAGTTAGATAAATATGCAAACTCACCTAGCGTGCTGAAAAGCACAACAATGATGGTGTTAGTGGTCATTGTTGCATTAACGGGATCAAATGTAACACCAGAATATATGAACTACACAAATCAATATATAATGGATGAATTCGAAACCATTCCCGGGTTCTCAGTAACGGCTATTAAATTCTCTTTGAGTTAATGTCTAGAAGATTTAATACATACTTGTTTGAAAGCCAGAGCAATGGAGAGTTGGAGACTGCCCCCCTCATAAGTCCAACCCACCAAATGATTATCTGGAAGTTGTAGCAACATAAACATGCCAAAAATTTCAAGGAGTATTTTTTTTTTTCATCTTAGGATTGTAACTTATCGTGTCAAACATGAATACCAACCTGATGCCTAAATGTGATTCTTGAGTCTCTATGAGCATGCCTATTTAAACAATTGGCAAAAGCGAGAGAGAGGGAAAACAAAAGCAGCCCGCCCAATAATATCAAGAAGATTAAGCAACTGTAAATTCCCATCAAACTCCCAAAAGCGCAATGAAGAAAGAATTTGAAAGAGTCCTCATTGTCAAGGTAAAATGCAGCAATGTATCTCACAAGAAATTGAAAAAAAAAAAATCTGGAAACAAAAAATTGAAGTTTATTTTTTCAAGTTTGAACTGCAGATATTGTAAACATCAAAGGACTTACTCAACAATGAAGAAGGTGGTGAAATAACTACATAACTTTTTGGACTTTTATGTACCATCTCAAATATAATTTCAAGTATAATCACTGACCATTCATTCATCGTGAGCAGTAAATTATAGTTCACAACAGAATCTAGGGGTCTTCGCAAATGCACACGAAGTTTTTCCCCCTTTAAAAAAACAAAGGAAACAATTAGGGGCGGAGGCATGAATGGAAATTAGGGGGGTGAAAATTACAGAATAAAACCCAGTGGAGTTAGTCTTTGAAATTAGGGGCAAAAATTACAGAATTGGACCCAAAATTTTAGAAAATTTGCTTCAGCCTCATAAATATTTCAATCTTTTCATTTTAGTCCCTTCATAAGCCTTTTTAATAAGGACCGAAGTGAAAATTTTAAAAATTTTATGAGGCTAAAGTATAATTTCTGAGAATTTTGGGTCCACTTCTATAATTTTAGGGGGGCCACCCCTATCCCCCTGATACCAAATGAAAGTGGAGCTTAATCACCAAGAGGGGGTGAATTAGGGATTTCAAAAACTTTTCGAAACTCCTATGTTTTTGAACACTAAAACAGAGGTGAATGGAGAGTAGAGAAGAAGAGCAAGACACAAGGATTTATACTGGTACGGTCCAATCCCTTGACCTACGTCCGGTCCCCAGACTCTCTGGGTTTTTCACTATCACAATTGATTATACACTCTGTACTCAAGAGTAATTCTCTCACTAGAACTTACTCCCCCTTACAAGTTGCAATCAATGGACCCAATCACCAAGTCCCCTGACTTGTAATTCTTTACAATAAATGATTTACAATCAAAGATTCTATCTAAGAGTAGATAAAGATAAACACGAAGCTTAATGTATCGAAGATACTTTACAAGTGGCGAAAGTAGTTGAAGAACTCGAATGCAATTCATTTTAGCGAGATGTGTTGGTAGAAAAGAATTGAATGCAGCTCTATTTATACCAAGAGGGCATTAAATGACCGTTGTAATCTTCAATATAATCGTTGCCTTCATTAGACAAGGATTAGGTTAAGCTTTGGTCTTCTTCTCTCTCTAATCTTCACTTAATCTAGTTGAACAGAAGTTCAGAGTTGACTCCTTGAATATTAATCCGTTGGAATAGAAGCTACTAGATGTGGAAAGAAGACATTAATCCTTTTGCGGCGTGTGCGAGAGGGATTACCCAAAAGTATGCAACATTTCTGGGTTTTGAATTTAATATGCTGATGTCACATTTTGCTTTTACTTTAAACCTTCATTTAATATCCTTATAAACATCTGAAACTCACTAACAAAGTGGTTAAACATAGCTAGGAATATTAATGAATGTTAATGAGAAGTATGCAGATCAAAAAAGAAGGTTTCACAAATTTGTCAAATTCAAATTTCAAACTCTGCGATGAAAACTTGAGTTTTGTTTCTCAAAACTCGAGTTTTGGACTTTGACATGTAAAATCGATTTTAGTCTAAAACATCAAAACTTGAGTTTTCATCCAAAACTGGCGATCTTCAAACATTGAAAGATTGCAATGCTCTCGGGTTGGCCAAAACTCGAGTTTCCAAAACCAAAACTGGAGGTTTTCATAAAAACTGGCGGTTTTGAAATCGTGTAAAACTTGAATGTTCTCTGCTAGGACAAAACTCGAGTTTTCATTTTAATCATGGAAACTATGAGGAAAACTAGGCTAAGTTAAAAACTGGAGGTTTTCCCAAAAACTGGCGGTTTTCAAAATCATGTAAAACTAGAGAGATCTCGCAAGTCAAAACTCGAGTTTTGAAACCAAAACTTGAGTTTTCACAAATCTTATGAAAACTCGGAAAAAGCGAAAAGCGCGGTTTTCGAGCAAAGCTGGAAGTTTTCAAAGGTTCAAACTTTGGAGACTCTCTGTGTGATCGAAACTCAAGTTTCCATTGAAAACTCGAGTTTTCTCTTTTCCAAAAATTATTGAGAAGTCTCTGTATGGTGAAAACTTGAGTTTTCTTTGAAAACTGGTGGTTTTGCCTAAATCAGGATTTTCTCATTAAGATGAAAACTCGAGTTTTGAACCAAAACTTGAGTTTTCCTTTGACATGAGAGAGTTTTTCAATTTATCAAAAGAGAACTTTCCCATTTTTGTTTACAATTGTCGTTATCATCAAAACCCATAGAGAACTAACATTCTCCCCTTTTTGATGATGACAATACTTGAAAACAAATAGTTCCAAGAATTTGAGAGAGTTTTCAATTTCAAATGAGTTACGTAGTTGACGGTGTTTTGAAAATCTGGCATATGTATTTTGAAAGCACTTTGCTCATTTAGTATGAAATGTATGATACACAAATAACATATCAGAGTGAATCATAGATAGCAGAAGCGAAAGTTAAGTAATTCTTCATTTCATATCAGCAAAGAAGAATCATTACATAAACAGATTTCATAAATAGAAATTTCAATACACAATACAAACTGACAATGCAAAGTCCCCCAAAAACTCTTCTAACTCAAATTCTAATCATTGCCTTGGCCTTTCTCTCCCCTTTTGTCATCTTCAAATTGGGGGAGGAGCAGAGATAGAGGGTTCATGGAGAGTGACCAGTGGAGTAGAAGGAGGGGAATCATGATGAAAGGGTTCAGTGGCTGGGGTAGCTCGAGATGGAGAAGCATGATGAAGTATCTCTATAGTTGGGGTATTTGGAGATGGAGAGGGTAAAATTTTAGTGGCTGGGGTAGATGCTTGAACAGGAGAGGGGAGAATTGAGTGGATGGGTGTGGTGAAGAGGTGGGAACCTGAGGGCTCGTGAAAGTGAAGGAAGGAGAAGAAGAGCCAGAAGCAAGACCAGAGGAGCTGGGACCAACAATAGTCCCAAAAGCTGAAGAGAGTCCAATGTTCAAGTGCTTCATTATCTTATCCACCTTATCACCAAGGTCCATATTGGAAACTAACTGAGTGGAAAGCTTGGCATCAAGATCCTCGACCTTTTCCTTAAGGTCAGCTGTCTGTCCAAAAACTCCCTCAACCTGCAACTTCATTGCAACCTGAACATCCACCATCTCATGATTGCCCCTTCTCACTTCAGACATAAGTTTGCCAATCTCAAATTGCAAGTGTATGGACAAGGAAGCAATGGCACGATCCACTATTTGCTTGATTCTGGATTTAAAATCTGCAGGCAATGACTGCTGTGGAAGTGGAGCAACTGACTGAGCTTCCTGAGCTTGGGACTGAGCTCGAGCTTGAGATGCTCTCGATTGTGACCTTGAGGGAGCTCGCGACTGGCCAGACCCTTCTTTCTCAAAAGATATCTTCATTAAGTTTAGTTGAGCTTTCCCAAAAAAAGGAGGGTATTTCAATGTGCCAGCAGCTCCAACATACCAGATCTTGTGATAGAAGAGGATGACAAATACAAGTGAGGGAAATGGCAAGTGGGAGAGCTTTCTAGGAGGAAATTCGAACTTGAGTATCTCCTAAAAGATCTAGTGACCAAGATTGAAGGACACTTTCTTGACAAAAGCAGTAAACCGAGGGTAGTCTTTCTGAGCAAAATGGGTGAAGTTGCCACCCTTTTGGATGAAGTTCCTGGAGTAGATATACCAGAGAACTCGGTTTATAGGAGACATAGACCCTGGGTTGAATGAAAGCATATGAGATTGATTCTCAAGAAAAGGTTCATTGGGTCTAAGTGTTTCAAAGATTTCCTGATTGCTATAACTTATGGTAGGAATAGGAGGTGAAAGTGGAGCTAAATCACCAAGAGAGGGGGTGAATTGGGGATTTTAAAAACTTTTCAAGATGGCTCTGTTTTTTGACAGCAAAACAGAGGTGAACAGAGAGTGAAGAGAAGAAGAGAAAGACACAACAATTTATACTGGTTCGGTCCAACTCCTAGACCTACGTCCAGTCCCCAGACTCTCTGGGATTTCCACTATCTCAATAGATTACACACTCTGTACTCAAGAGTAATTCTCTCACTAGAACTTACTCCCCCTTACAAGTTGTAATCAATGAACTCAATCATCAAGTCCCCTGACTTGTGATTCTTTACAGTAAATGATTTACAATAAAAGACTCTCTCTAAGAGTGGATAATGATAAACATTGAAGCTTAATGTATCAGAAGATACTTTACAAGTGAAAACTGAAAGTAGTTGAAGAACTTTGAATGCAATTCGTTTTCAAAAGATGCGTTAGTTGAGAAGACCTGGATGCTGCTCTATTTATACTAAGAAAGCATTAAATGACCGTTGTAATCTTCAATATAACCGTTGCCTTCATTAGACAAGGTTCTAGTTAAGCTTTGGTCTTCTTCTCTCTCTAATCTTCAATTAATCCAGCTGGACAAAAGTTCAGAGTTGACTTCCTGCGAATTAATCCGTTGGAATAGCAGCTGCTGGATGTGGAAAGCATTCTTTAATTCTTTCCAAACGTGTGTAGATGGATTACCCAAAAGTATGCAACTTTCTGGGTTTAGCATTTAATGTGCTGACATCACTTTTTGCTTTTGCTTTAACCTTCAATAAACATTCTTTAAAGTATTTAAAACTCACTAAGAAAGTGGTTAAACATAGCTAGGAATATATAAGAATGATTGTAGGAAGTATTGAAATCAAACATGAAGGTTTTACAAATTCGGCAGATTTGAATTTCTGACCTCGTGATGGAAACTCGAGTTTGTTCATCTAAACTCGAGTTTTCAACTGTGCACTTAAGGCAAAACTCGATTTTCATTATCAAGACTCAAGTTTTCTCCATCCAGAGAGGAAAGTCACGATTTGAGCTTTTGGACATAGTTTTGGCTGAAACTCAAAACTTGAGTTTCCAAAACAAGACCCGAGTTTTGGAATTTTAATGAAAATAGTGCGCTTAAGTCCAAAACATCAAAACTGGGGTTTTCAATCAAAAATGGAGTTTTCAAAACATTGAAAAAGCTTAAAGCTCTCGGCTTGACCAAAAACTCGAGTTTCCATTTAAGTATGAAAACTTTGAAGAAATTGTGCCAAGTCAAAACTTGAGTTTTCTCTGAAGACTCGAGTTTTCAAAGACTGAGTAAAAACTTGAAAACTCTCTGTCAAGTCAAAACTCAAGTTTTGAAATCAAAACTTGAGTTTTCTCTTAACTTAGAGAAAACTTAGAAAACTCATAGCAAGGTAAAATCCAGAAGTCTTAGCACGAAACTGAGTTTGCATATGTTTAAAAGTTTGAGACTCTCTATTGGACCAAAACTCGAGTTTCCAACCCAAGACTCGAGTTTTGTCCTCATTTGAAAATGATGTGAATTCTGTGTAAGGCAAAACTCGAGTTTTCGATCAAAACTCGAGTTTGTCTTTAAGTGAAAAGCTGAGTGCTCTCGTAAGTCCCAAAAATTGAGTTTCCATTTGAAAACTCAAGTTTTGCTTTTTGAAAATTAGCAACAAATGAGAAACTCTCTAGTTTTGTCTTGACGGTAAGTTTTTCAGCTTATCAAAGACAAACTACAACTTGTGTTTACAATTGTCAGTTATCATCAAAACACATAGAGAACTAATATTCTCCCCCTTTTTGATGATGACAACACTTGTAAACCAAACTTCCAAGAATTTGAGAGATTTTGCACTTTGAAATGAAAACAGGTCAAAACACTTGTTGAAACCAAATTTCAAGAATTTGAAAGATTGTTTTGCACACTTGATAAGGCATAAAATGAAAGACATGCAACAGAAGCATTAACTAAGTAGACAATTTCATTTTTAAAATGCAAAGTACTACAATAGTTCAAAATGCATAGGGAGGGATAAGGGTCTTAAATGCCATGGAAGTTTTCACTCAGGAGCACTGATAAGACGGAAGTTTTTTTTGGACCAAAAATGCCACGGAAGTTTTCACCGAGGAGCAATTTTGCCCGGAAGTTTTTCAGCGATGAGCAATTTTGCCCGAAAGTTTTTAAGGAGCAATTTTGCCCTTCTATCCCCAAATATTAAATTTGACTATTAAATCGGTCAAAGACCACATGTTTTGCCTTGAAAAGGTCAAACTTGGAGCCGAAAGGAGATCCTTGAGATTGTTTTGCACACTTGTCACAAAATCCAAAGGAAGCATAATCTAAGCAAATGATCGGGCTATACAAACGTAAATATTAATTGATTTGTTTCTTGAACCAATTTTTGGAACAATTCGTTTCTCATTTTGCGTTTCATTTGCGTTTTTAACTAAGTAGACACATTTTCACATGTGTGGTCTTTGACTGATTTTTAAAATGCAAAGTACTTCTAAGGCAAAATTGCTCCTTAGTGTAAATAGTTCAAAATGCAAAATAGGCAAAATTGAAATTTTTGGTCCAAAAAAACTTCTGTCTTACCGGTGCTCTGAGCGAAAAATGGCATTTAAGACCCTTATCCCAAGAAATAAAAATGCTACAACTACCGAAACACTGAATCAAACACTACAAAATCCTCAAAACTCAAATTCTAGCTAAACTAAACGCCTTTCTCTCCCCCTTTGTCATCTTAAAATGGAGGAGGAGCTAAGATGGAGGATTCATGGAGAGGGTGGATAAGTGGAGTAGGAGGAGGGGAATCACGGTGAAGGACCTCTGTGGAGGGAGTGTGAGAGAGATGGAGAACCTCAGTAGAGGGAGTAATGGGAGAGGAGAGAATTTCTGTGGTTGGTGTGGATGTGGGAATTGGTGAAGGCATGGTTCTTAAAAATGAGTTTTTACCTAAAAACGGAAGGGAATAAAAAATCGTAAAAACGTAAAATCGTAATTCAAAATGTAGTTTTTACCTGCATATATATATATATAATTCAAGAAAAGTAAGGCACCTACCATCATTCCTACATATCTTGATCAATGCAATATCAATCAAAATATCTAACATTATCATCAAATACCATTCAAACAAGGGCAAACCACTTCAATACGGTTCAACATTCAAGTCTAATTTAAATTCATTACCACTCATTATCCAAGCGAAACGTAAATATTGTCACACTCTAAGCTAATAAATCATTCAAGTCATTGTCATCAAAGACATTATGCTCCACATGATCTTCAACTACATCATGATGCATGACAACTTATCTTTCTCTTCTATCAACCTCATTGTCAAACTCAAAATGAGGAATCACCACATCATCTACAAAGGCACCAACATCACCACTAGTGTCATCCTCTCCTCCAACTTGAGCCAAGTTTTCTTCACTTAAAGTATTCAAATTCAAATCAAAATTGTCTTCATCTAAACCTTCAACATTAGAAGATGTTCCTTCATTTTCCACAATCCATTCATCTTCAGATGAAACATCATCAATGTTATATTCAACAATTTTTCTAGCTTGTTTCTTCCTGGCCAATTTTGAATTTGTCATCACAAACACAACATCATTCATTTTCTTTTGTTTCAAGCGGTTTATTCTCTTTGAGTGGACCTAAACAAAAACAAATCAAATTAATATACAACAAGTAGCAAGTACCAACCCAAATTTACAAATTAAAGAAAACTTACCATCTCAAAGGCACTCCAATTCCTCTCACAACCGGATGAACTACATGTCAAGCTTAAAATGCGTATTGCAAATCTTTGGAGCTCGGATGATCAAAACCATAAGATTCCCACCACCTTGTCTTGGAGATTTTGTATAAATGCCGCCTTGGGCTAATTCAGAACTAAATCTCCCTAATTGCAACTTGAAATCATCCATTTGATAATCAATTTTTCTTCTTTCTCCAAAGCACTTTCCACCAACCTTTCTAAACATTGATATAGTCCATTTTTAACTTTGGGTTCAGCACGAAATCCTATCCTATATTGTATTTGAGGGTTGAGGAAATAGCATGCTGCATGCAAAGGCCTCATCAACTGATTGTCCCATCTAGCGTCAATGATATTGCATAAAGGCGATAACTAAAGAGTAAAGAATGATAAATAAAAAATTACATTAGAATTGAAATAGCAAACAAAAGTTAAAAAATTATATTAGATTCATAAATTATACTACCTTCTTTCTACACCATTGAATGCTTTCTGAATTTTGTCCTTGGCTTAAATCATCTCATCATAAATGAACCCCATAGCTGGCTTCTCATCTGAACCCACCAAATGAAGCACTTTGATAAGTGGAAAAACACCTTTTAAATAGGTCACAACATTTTTCCAAAACTCCCTATCCATAACCACATCCTCAATATATTTGCCATCATTTGTTTTAGCAAACTTGGTAGACATCCATTGATCTGATGTAAACATCCTTATCAATGCTCGTTTGTTGTCATTGAGGCACCCCAAAGTTAGATAGGATGTGGCAAAGCGAGTCTTGGCTGGTCTTACCAAATCTCCTCCATTTGTATGAAATTGCAACATGGAAATTAAAGAAGTCCTTGAATATATAAATGTAGTAATTTTTCTTCCTTTTACAATTGTCTCATGATGAACCGGCAACTTCTTCTCAAAGTCCTCCAACATTAGGTCAATATAATGAGTTGCTCAAGGTTTCCAATACAACCTTGCTCTTTTTGCCATCAACAATGCTCCTGCAGCTTTATAGTTCGCAGCATTGTCCGTCATAATCTGAACAACATTTTCTTCTCCTACCTCCTCAACTACTTCATCAATCATATGGAATATCTTCTCAGCTGTTTTGGTGATGTGAGATGCATCAATTGACTTCAAAAACACACTTCCTTTTGGGCTATTTACTAAGAAGTTTATAAGTGTTCTTCTCCTTTTATCGTCGACCATGTTTGTCATTATGGAGCAGCCCATATCCTTCCAATAAGCTTTATGTTTTTCAATACCTTGCATTGTCTCCATATATTGTTTCTTCAAAAACTTCTCACTAATTTCATGGTACGATGGTGGCTTAAAGCCAATACCGTGTCGAGCAACCATTTCAAACATCTCTTGAAATTCAACACTTTGTGCCACATTGAATGGTATGGCATTGTTATAGAAAAAAGAAGCAATTTTCTCACATGCACTCTCTCTTAGACCCTTCTTAAAAACATTATTGATGGTAGGTTGGCTGCTTACTGCTCTTTTCTTGAAGATATGCTTAGAGCTCTCATTATCTTCCATCACATGATCTTTTTTCCCCACCTTGTACAACCTCATCCTCATCATTAATACCAGATTTCTTGTTTAGTCTTTTTTGTAAACCACATACAATGTCCCATATTTTTTCTTGACCGCCTCAGGAACATATTTGCACATTTCAACATCCTTTTGAGTGCAAGCCAAATGATGTTTCATTCGATAAACACCTCCTTGTATAATCTTTTAGCAGTAATTGCATTTAATTTTATTGGTACCTCCATCAACTCAACCACCATGCTTCCATGCCACATCAGTTCTACTTCCGGGAGCATTCTTGTAAGTTCTTGAAGATGTTCCTCCTCCACTCGCTGGGATAGAAGGCGTAGAACTGTTATGAACTCTAGCACTACTTCCACTAGAAGCCATTTTCAAAACTACGAAAAAAATCAGAAGAGCACATCACAACATCATATATATGTTCCATACTTCTACTCAACTACATACTAAGATACCATCTTCAATTTTTTTAAACCAAAAACAGCATCTATTAGTCTGTCTTGAAGTAAGTTCAGGAAAATCAGAACTTAAAATAACAGCAGGAGTTCACTGATTGACTGTGTTTTTTAAAGTGAATTCTTGCCAAGATAAAGTAAATTATCTCAATTTAGAAATAAGTCATGTGTCATTAGCAGATAATAGCACAAAACCAATGAGCATTATGACATCATGGATGCTAGCCAGCCCAACGTGTTTTAGAATCCCAAATTTAGGCAATGAGTGATTAAACATCAAATCAAGAGATAAATATAAAAGGAACACCAGGCAAAAAATATTTGGAGGTCCAATATCTGGACTCCCTCTAAGACTAGTTTCTATATCAAACCACAATAGGAGTTCTCCAATGTAAAAAGTATTAAAAAAACCCAAATAAGTTTATAGTCAAAATGCGCATTCACTACTGGCATTGTTGAAGTGGCATTCATCATCATCTTCTTCTCAGATTCTATTTACAGCTACTCTTGCGGCCTTGCCCATTGCAGGAAATTAATGTGTCTTTTTTAATCACTTATTTCTAGAAAAAAATCACTATCTCAAGAGTGAACTGAGAAAGCAAATATAGAAAATCATTTTTATATGGTTTGTTTGTGAAAGCTCAGCAAGAGTTTAAAGTGAATTAGAGGATTATAAGTATTTGGGCATATCATTATAAACCATAACTCTGAGAGTGAACTGAGAAAGCAACAAATTATAAGGGCAGAGAAGCAGAGTGGCAGACCACAGACGATTATTATTCATTTATTCAGAAAAAGTCATCAAAAATTGGAGTTGGAGATGGAGAAGAATGAGCGGATGAACCTGTAGCAAGAAGAAAAAAGCTCGGACGAGACCACGGCAAAGAAGGGCAAGAAGCTCAAGCTCGTCGGAGCACGAGAAGAGACGAAGCAAAGACCGAAGAATGCACAAGAAGAAGGAGGAGAGTTGACGCCTTGATGGTCGCAAGCGGCGAGGCAGAGATGAGAGTTGAGAGGCTGGGAGGGTAGGAATCAGAGACGAGAGCGGCAGAGATGTGAAGGAACAAGGCAACGAGCGACTGGATCTGAATCCCAACTCTCCAAGCCGATAACTTAGTTAACTTAGGGCATTTTTTTATTTTTCCGCTTTATTAAAAAACGCTACATTTCAACGTTTTTACGTTGAAAAGCAACGTTTTTACCGATTTTATCCACTCTGCGTTTTTTATGAAACAAAACACGTTTGGCTGGAAATAAATCATAAAAACGGCGTTTTTACGTTGTAAAACGTGTTTTTGCGAACCATGGGTGAAGGGAAAATGGGAGTAGATGGGTTAGGTGAGGATGAAGGGACATGAGGGCTGGTGCAAGTGAAGGAAGGGGAGGATGAAGTCTCGGGTTACGGCTTGGGGTGAGATGAACTTGGACCAGCATCAGACCCAAATGCAGAAGTAGAACCAATCCCAAGATGTTTCAAGATCTTCTCAACCTTGTCACCCAAGCTGATATTTGAGACCAACTGAGTAGAGAGCTTGGCCTCAAGATCCATAATCTGATCAGAGAGCTCACTATGAGAATTTTCAGATTGTTCCTTGACTCATTGATCGTACCTTCATCGCTTCTGTGCATCCACCATCTCATGATTACCACCTTGGACCTCAGCAACCAACTTCCCAATCGCAAACTCAAGTCTGATAGACAACTGAGCAATAGCGCGATCCACAATGTCTTTGACTCGAGACTCAAAATCAGAAGGCAATGAGGACTGAGTAGAAGCAGATTGGGCCTCTTGTGCTCTGGATTGAGATGCTCTTGCCTGAGATTGAGAAGGAGCCCGAGACTGACTAGAGCCTTCTCCCTCAACAGTGATCTTCATATAGTTGAGCTGGTTCTTCCCAAAGACAGCTGGTTTCTTGATGGAATCTGGAGGACCTAGATACCAAATCTTATGGTAAAATAGAATCACAGAAACCAAAGGAGGGTAAGGGATGTGAGAGGGTCGTCTGGTTGAAAATTTGAACTTGATCATTTCTTGAAAGATCCAATGACCAAGATTAAAAGAAGGTTGCCTCATAAAGGCAGCAAATCCTTTTAAGTGAAATGAGTGAAATTTCCTCCCTTTTGGATGAAATTTTGAGAGTATATGTACCAAAGGATTCGGTTGATGTTGGTCATATTAGCTGGTTTAAAAGAGAGGATATGAGATTGGTTTGTAGGAAATGGATTATTTGGGCACAGAGTACTGAAGATTTCATGATTGCTCAACTCAATGTTAGGGACATGAGGTGGATTGGCAATTTTCAGAATTTTATTGATGATGGAAGTAGATATGGTAAACTGGACACCTTTGACAATTGTGGTTACTCTCTCTTCAACCAAATTAGCCTCAGAATCTAAGATGTTGTCAGAAACCATGTTAAAATAAAAGATTTTAACAATGTTTGGGGTATAAGGGGCTGAAATCGAGATAAAAGACTCATAGCCTTTCAGCCATGGTGAGAGACTATGCTCATCTTTGAGCTTGGCCAAATCAACTGAAACAAAAGGACAGAAAGCTTTATTTACGAAGAATTCCTTAAACCTGTCTACTTCCTCTTTTGACATTTGCGTGGCAGTAGATGTGAATCCTTCTAGAGCAGAATCATGGTTGTAAATTTCAGAAATCGCATCTTCCTCAAATTGAGGTACTTCAGGAGCAGGTGCTTCAGGAGCAGGGGAAGGCACAGAAGAAGCTTGCCCCTGTTTAGGAGTAGAAGCAGCCCTCTATCTCTTGGCTTTAGGAGGCTTGGGGATGTCTGGAACCTTCGATTTCGCCTTGCCATCAGGTGATGGAACTCGCTCATGGCGCTTCTTTGAGCGGATTTCTGGGGTTTCAGTGGAAGAGTCCTCTTCTTCTTTGGACGAAGAGGCAGCAGCTTTCTTCTTGCTCCTTGACCATGGAGAATCCTTGCTAACTCCATGGTGATAGCGATTGAGAAGAGTTTTCAATCTCACAGGGTGTTCAGGAGGAGTAGCAGTCGGATTGGGTTCCCTTTTAGGGTTAACTTCATCGTGGGTAGGTTTTGAAAGGATATTCGAAGACATCTCTAGGGTTCGAGAGGAGGATTTGGTCGAGAGAGAGAAATCAGAGAGTTTGGGAAGATTAGGGCGAGAGAGAGAGAGGCGCTAGGGCAAAACTTGATTTTTGAAGTGAGTTTTGGAGAACTTAAACAGTAACTCATTTAAATAGGCATGACCAAAACTCGAGTTTTGAGAGATGGTTACTAACCTAGACTTCAAAGGTGTAAAGTGAACCTTTGAACTTTCGCAACCAAAACTCGAGTTTCAACTTTCAAACTCGAGTTTTCACCATTCTTCAAAACTTGGTTGCTCTCTGTCTGATGGAAACTCGAGTTTCCAACTTACAAACTCGAGTTTTCAGCTTCTTCAAAAATTGAAGTTTTTCTCTGACCCCGATAGCTCTTTCCAAAACTCGAGTTTTGAACCCGAAACACGAGTTTTCTCTCCTCGACTGCAAACTTCCCAATTTCAAGCATCCTGCATAAAATACAACTAAATATTCCGATGCTTAAGTCAATAATTATCAATCATCAAAACCATAACTAACATTGAGTGAGGAATACTTACAACTAATTGGGATTTACCATTCCCAATTCTCTTCTTATGAAATTAAATTGCTCCTTAGCTAATGGTTTGGTGAAGATGTCAGCAAGTTGAAGATGAGTTGGGATGAACATGACTTAGACATCTTTCTTCTGAATGTGATCCCTTATGAAATGATGCCTCACATCAATATGCTTGGTCCGAGTATGTTGAACCGGATTCTTTGCCAAGCTTATTGTGCTTGTGTTGTCACACAATATTGGGATCTCCTTCAAATTGATTCCCAAATTTGATAGTTGTTGCTTGAGCCATAAAACTTGAGCACAGCAACCTGAGGCAGCTATGATTCAGCTTCAGTTGATGACACAGCTACACTGGTTTGCTTCTTGCTGAACCATGACACAAGTGAGCCACCAAGGAACTCACATTGGCCACTTGTGCTCTTTCGATCAGTCTTGTACCCAGCATGATCTGAATCTGGATATGCCACCAAATGTTCAGGTTGACCTTTGGGAAACCACAATCCTAGTGTCTTTGTGTCAGCTAGGTATCTGAAGATTCTCTTCACATGTTCAGCATGAGACTCCTTAGGAGCAGACTGGAACCTTGCACACATCCCCCACACTGAATTGGATGTCAGGATGACTTGTAGTAAGATAGAGCAATGATCCAATCATTCCTCGATATCTTGTAATGTTGAAGTCCTTGCCCTCTTCATCAGCATCCAATAAAGCAGTAGAACTCATTGGTGTGTCAGCTCCATTGCATTGATCCATCCCAAACTTCTTCAGCAAATCATTGAGATACTTGGTCTGAGATATGAAGATCCCATTCTTCTTTTGCTTGATTTGCAGACCGAGGAAATAGTTGAGCTCTCCCATCATGGACATCTCAAATTCTCCCTACATTTTCTTAGCAAATTCTTCACATAAAGCATCATTAGAAGCACAAAATATAATATCATCAACATATATTTGGACAATCAAAATTTCACCAAGCTTATTACTCTTTATGAAGAGAGTTGTATCTGCTAAAATTAGCAAGGCTGGACACCATATATTTTAATAACAAAAGTATATTACAATAAAAACAATTACAACGTCATCCTTCTAGGCTTTATTTTTTGGAATTCCATCATAATTGCCTCATTATAATACTATCAAATACATCTTTTTCAAAATAAGACACTAAGCAATCATTCAACCATTCATCCCCCATCCGATTGTAAAGTGCAGTCTTGATGTATTTCATAGCTGAAAATGCTCTTTCCACAGATGTAGTTGCTACAGGCAAAGTCAATACTAACTTTACAAGTAAATAAACCAAAGGATACACAATATGTTTTTTCTTTTCAGCCATCCCCTTGGCAAGATCAGCTATTCCTTGCAAATTCAAAAAATTATGATCACATTGCACATCGACAATATACATGTCGAGCTGATATTCAAGCATGATAAAATCATTCACATCGAAATCTGAAGGATAATAGCCAGCAAATTCACACAACTTATTCTTGTCAAATGCCGAGAAAGAGTTGCATGGATTTATACATGTCATGCATTCCAACAAATTTGAACTAACTTCACTAAAACGATCATTCAACTCTTGAAGTTGAGTATCTATCACTGCATAAAATATGTCAACCTTAAAGTGATGCAGATGAGTAACTGGTCCTCTACGTTTTGTTCTTCCTTGTACTTGTAGTACACTTTCAATATCAGGGATATCTCATGTTTTATACAAAATTCAGAAGTCTTCTGAAATAGATTATCCCACCCATTATGTCTCATCTTCAGTAATAACACCTTTGAAACTTTTACAAGAGTCATAGCATTCACAATATCTTGGTCTTTTCTTTGAAGTGCTTGTGACAACTCATTCGTTATTGCCAAGACCTTGATCATCAAGTGCAAAAGTAATACAAATTCAAAAGTTTCCATACGCATCATAAGGCCAGAGGCTTCAGATGTTTTTGCATGCATAAGGGTTGTATCATCTTTTATAATTTCTAGCACATCAAGCACAAGATCAAACAATGAACACAGACTCACCAATGATCGGTAATGTGAGCTCCAACGTGTGTTCCCTGGTCGTGACAAACTCATTTCTTGATTCAAGCCTCGCACTAATTGAACATCATCGCTTGCAATACTTTTGACTAATTCTTCCAATTGCTTTTTTCTCAAAATATCTACTCTTTTGCAAGAAGCACCAACTACATTACACACCAAGCTACTAGAGCTAACTGAAGTTGATGTGCAAAGTAGTGAACATAGTAAGCAGAATTATTTTCATCTAAAATCAAGCTTTTCAGACCACTAAATTGACCACTCATATTGCTTGCGCCATCATAACCTTGACCACGAATCTTTGTCAAGCTCAAGCCATTTTTGGCAAAAATTAACTCAATCGATTCTTTAAGTGAACTAGTTGTAGTATCTAAAACATGAACAAGACCAAGAAAACGCTCAATAATGTCACCGTTGCAATTCACATATCTTAAAACAATGGCCATCTATTCTTTAATTGATATGTCACGAGCTTCATCAACTAGTATAGAGAAGAAATTATCCCCAATATCTGAAATAATAGCTCTAGTAACTAAACTAGCAACAACATGTGTAATATCTTTCTGAATTGAGGGAGCTATCATTTTGAGATTCTCTGGGGCATTATTCAAAGAAACATTATTTACTTCCTCATTGCTTTCACAAAGGAATTTTACAAGCTCCACAAAATTTCCCTGATTCATTGAAGCATCTATCTCATCATGTCCCCGGAAAGCCAAACCTTGTCGTATGAGATATCGAATACATTGAATAGAACCATTCAGAAGAATACGATAATCTTGTTTGGCTTTGTTAGAAATGTCAGACATAACAGTGTCAATATGTTGGTTTTGATTCGCCAAATCTTTGGCAGCACTAAAGCACAACTTATGAATGCTTCCAACATTCCCAACATGTTTAAGAAGTCGTTGTTTCTCCTTCCAATTGCTAAATCCTTCTCCCACAAATGAATCCCGACCACCCCTTCCATCACCATGCTCACAATTAAATAGATAACAATGCAAGCAAAATATAGCATCTTTTGATTCACTATACTCCAACCAAGTGCCAAACTCATTGTACCATTGAGGATTGAATCTACGCATTTTACGCCCAATTAAGGATTGAGGAAAGTTCTCAAGTTTTGGTTGACAAGGACCATTAATTAAATAAATTCTTCGAATCATTTCCCTTTCTTTAGCACTCTTTGCAAGGCTCATAATAGGAAGTCTTTTACCCAGATTGGGAACATACAAATCCGGTGGACCTTCTACTGTTGGTTTGTTCTAACTTGAGGGAGTAGTACACTTATCTTAAGTTCAATCAATAAATGAAGATTCCAGTTGAGAACGTTTAGTTCCACTACCACTTAGCTTTGTAAAAAAAGAACCTAAATATCTTTCCATTCTAAAATATGGCAAATGACAAAAAATGAATCAATAAATAATATATCTACCAAACAAACATATTGAAAAACAAAAGTTACATAATAGCAAAAACACCAACAAGACAAAACATTTGCAAATAAACTGGAAATGGTGATTGTGGGCAGAGACAACACATTTGCAAAAATAGAGGTCAATAAGACAATAACATCTTGCCATTTTTATGTGTGTGTTTTTGTTATCAAAGCATAGTTCCAAGAGCTTAGATATCTCTAGTTTCCTAGGTTCATGCACTTTTTTCACATTGAGATGCTTTTGGATATTTAAGAAACAAACCAAACCATGAAGCAGCAAACAAGGATCTTGGGAACCAAAAAAATAGACTAGCAGATATAAGAAATAAGAAGCTTTATGAAGAATGAACTCTGAAGTAATATTAGCTTTGATTAAAGACAAGAGAAAATTGTATACTCTCGGTAGTACACCATTCAGAAAAAAAAATGCCTCCAACCCAAAAATATTTAAAACTGAATAATCAAAGAACACAAGAAGGAGGCCATGCATGACACCATAAAGAAGTGATAATTATAACATCATTGTAAAAAGGTAAACATAGAACGTAGCCTATAAGAAAACTAATGGGAAACAATATCTAAAACCAAATATAAGTGTCCATAGCCATAGTTTGGGGATTCCTGTAGTTATTTTGCAACAATTAATGTGTTTAAAGAGCTTTCCAGCCCCACGATACAGCAAACACTCACTCTCGTAAGTACTTCATAACTCCAATTTCCTTTGCTATAAGGCTATTGACACATAATGAATGGACATAAGGCCAAGCAACAATGTTTTCTCTCCTATAGCAACTTGCGAATAATGTAAACCATAGCATACAGAACATCATCATCAATTAACATTATTTTGATGTGATATGCCAGCATCAAAAGAAAAATCAGTAAATGAGTCAGACATTCAAATTCGAGACATTCAAATTGTATTCTAGCAGTTGTTTATTAGAGATCATGAATTGATTAGCACAATTCACTATCAAGTAGTTTATGTGCCATATTATCTCCATACGATCGAGACATTCAAATTCTATTCCTACTGGTCAGCTGGTCTTTTGTATTAAAATTAGACTCAGAGGAGATTAAATCCCAGACAAACATTTTGAAGAAAAATTAGTAAATGAGTCAGACAAACATCTAAAGATGAAAAGGATAAACCCAAACCCTACTTTGCTAAGGCATCACAGGTGGAAAATTCTGCAGCTTAACATCCCAAGCAAAAATTCATCCATCATCTTATCAACAAAGAAATCTCTAAAATTAAACAATATAAGCAACAAAAAACAAAGCAGAAGCGCCATCTAGCACAGAAGCACCAACCTTCAAGTTCAAGACACACGACCAGAGGCGGATAGAAGAGCGAATAGAGAACGGCCCCTGCGCTATGCATGACAAACGGCGAACAACCCCTGTGCATGATGAATCAAAATGCCGGACCAAAATCAGAGAAGCAGGAAGAATTTAACACAAAATTAGAGAAGCCATGTTAAATTAACCTATTAGCACTAAATCAAGGTAGAAATGTGGCTAGATTTGAGCACAAAATCAGATCAGACAAACCACGATTTTAATGAGTTCAGAAACAAGGAAGCCACGGATTGGGAATTTGGAATAATGGAAGCGTGGGGAGATTAAACTGACCTGAAGAAACAGAGGAAGCAACGGTTTGGAATAGCTCCTGAGCTTCTGGGTCCGACTCCGAGCTTGTGTGCGTCTGAGCTTCTAGAGTTCTGGGTCGTGCCGAACAGCCAAAGGACGATGGAGGTGGGTGGTAGCGATAATGGAAGGAGGAAGGAGCAGAGTGAGCTTCTAGGTCTGAGACGTGGGTGCGTCCGATTGTCCGAGCTACTGTCTCGCTAGGTCATAAAAGAGGGAATGAGAACTGGAGAAGAGTGAGCCGTGATGACGGAAGCCGAAAGGGCGAACCGGCGAAGGCATAGAAGGGAAAAATAAAATTTAAATAAATAATAATAAATAATAATTTTTTTAAAATAAAAAAAATAGAAGAATCAAGGGGGGTTGATAACTTAGACAACAAGTCCATCAGCCCTCTCTTTGCTGCCTCAATATATCGCAAAATGCACCGTTGTGAAACGGCGCATTCATCACCATGGTTGTCCTCTAATCTATCAGCCTTGCATTCCAATTGTTGAAGAAGATGACTCCCTCCAGTCTGGAATAACCTCCTTCATCTTGTGTTCTCTAGCATCTTCCAGTCCTCGCCAATTTGCGTTTCTGAAGCTCAGACCAGCGTCTCCTCTGGTTCAGAGGTAGAAAACGATCAACAGTAGCAGTTGTCCCCTAACCAATGGTAGCACCACTTCACCCCACGTTGTTGAAGAAGGTCGAAGACGATGAACTCAAGTAATGAAAAAAGGACCCCCTTCCAATTGCCTCCCATAGCCCTCCCTCTCTATGAAGATGGCGATGAACAGTGGAAGATGGCGTTCTCTCTCAGTGATTTCTTATTGGGAAAATCCTTTTCAAGGCCCATATTGCCATAAAAATTTCAGAAAAGGCCCCAAAATTTTGAAAATTACAGAAAAGGCCCCAAGATTATGAAAATTCCACAAAAGGCCCTTCAGAATTTATAGAGTTGTTAATGGGGCTGATATAGTTGTTAGCGGGGTACTGATATAGTTGTTAAATGGGTTGATTTAGTTGTTAAATTTTTTTTTAACAACTAAATCAGTTCATTTAACAACTATATCAGTACCTCATTAACAACTATATCAGCCCCATTAACAACTCACGTTGGGCTTTTTTAGGAATTTTCAGAATCTTGGGGCCTTTTTGGGTATTTTCATAATCTTGGGGCCTTTTCTGAAATTTTCAGAATTTTGGGGCCTTTTCTGAAATTTTTTTGGTAATATGGGCCTTGAAAAGGATTTTCCCTTTCTTATTTTTATTTTATCGCTTAGCCACATAAGCTATATGAATCACATTTCAGCTTGCCTAGTTATCTAGCCACATAAGCATACTCGCATGACACAAAGTTAGTTACGTGAGGAATCTCTTCATTTAAACCCCATTACACACACATACATATATATATATATGTGTGTGTGTGTGTGTGTGTGTCGCCACCATTTCATTTGTGTGTGACATGAGAATACACTTCTCCTACAACATGAAAAGTGTTTTTTCCTTTTTTCTCTCTATATATATATATATATATATAAGTTTATATTTAAAGCTCGCATGCTCTTCTAAACTCAGTGGGTAAAGGCATTGGTCCGTGCATTGGAGGCATTTTCAAATTATAAAAAAAAAAAAAAGATTTTGCAACCCGCAATGGAAAATTTTCATGGCTAATCCGTCACTAACTTTGGGGATAGTCTATTGCAACTTTGTGACGGAAAAGTTCCTTCACTAATTAGTGGTGGAAATTCTGACACTACTTTCGGGAATAGCCTATTCCAACTTTATGATGGATAAGTGTTACAAAATTTTCGTCTTTTATCCATCATTAATTAGGGACAGAATTCAAAATTCCGTCACTAATTAACAATTTCGTCACTAAATTTCATTGCTAAAATGATTAGTAACAGAATTTTCATCACTGAATTCTATCATTAATTTTGTTTTATTTTTTAATAGTGAGGTCAACTGCGTCCCTTGCTGCCCCTCACTTTTGGGAATCTTCCCAATTATGTTTTTGTTCGTTTTATTGATCATTAGTTTCAATATGAAATGATTGACATTTAATATCTTATGGGAAAACAAATAGAGCTCAATCTTAAAAATAATTTTTTTAAAGATTTAAGATTCTAAAATTGTGTAGTATCTTTTTAATTTAGAGTCTTAAATATTTTAAAAATTGTAAAAAAAATTAAAACAACTCAGTTTTAGCCATAAGATATTAAAATGTAATACATTTAATGTAGAATACAACAGTTAAAAGAAGCACACAAAAAATCGAGAAGGACCACAAAATTGAGGAAGCGAGATATTCTCTGGGTAGTTTTCGCCCATCTCTCCCCATCTTCAGATCTAACCGTCCAAATCTTGATCCAAGGGTCTAGAAATATTTTTCAAAAAACCACGTGCGATAATTTGGAAAAGATTTTGGACCCTTGGATCAAGATTTAGATGACCAAATCTGAAGATGGGAAGGGATGGGCAGAAAACTACCAAGTAGAGAAACCGGACCCCAAAATTGAGGGGCTGTTGGAGGTACAATTGACACCCCCAATCTGAGAAGAAGAGGCTAGAGAGAGATTGTACTGTGAGAAAAAGTAAGAAAGAAAGCTAAGATCGCTTTTTTGAGTTGGGAGGGAAAATTCTTGTAAGTCTTTTTTTGTTTTTTGTTTTTGTTTTTGCTCTGAAAATTTTTATAAATTGGAAATGTGTGGAGATAAAAATGTGAGCAAAATTAATTAAGACTTTTTAACCTTCCTCCCATTGCCCTCCCTTCCAAATCTCTTGTACCAAAAGGCTGACAGGAAGACGGGAAAGGGTTAAGGACCATTTTTGCCAACGAACTATTGGGCCAGGTGCACACAACACAATATACTTTTTGTTGGACCTTAAATGCAAATAAACCTTTCAAAATAGCAAATTTGCACAATGCCGTTAATTTGAGTTAACATCCGTCTCCCTCTCTCATTCATTCCCTTTCCCTCTTTCGTCTTCTTCATTCCTTTTGCTTTTTTTTTTTCCGAAATAGAAACAAAGCCCGAAACTAGAACGAGCGACAAGAGAAACAAAGAAAAAGGAACAAACGAAACGTAAACAAGAACAAGAGAAACATCAAAAAGGAACAAACCAGAAACGAGAACAGGGAACAAAAATAGAAACCGTAAAACGCGACACACGAAACAAAGAAAAAGGAAAAACCGAACCCGCACCAAAACCCGAAAAACCGAAAACAAGACGACAAGAGAAACAACAAAAAGGAAAACCAGAAACATTAACAAAGCCCGAGAAAACAAATGACAAGAAGAAACAAAGAACAATCGAGATGTATCAAAAACCATAAACAAGCGACAAAAACGAAATAGAACCAAAAACAGAACCGACGCTTCTACGGCGATGGATGCGGAGCTCGGAGATGCACTCACGGCGAAGACAAGAACGGTCGAGGGCGTAGCTAGCCCATATGATGAAGCTCTTTATTATCTATGTTCCCTTTTGCTTATAAATCTCTGCACATCGCATGTGACGGTGAGATTAAATTGAAAGGCGGTGAAGAGGATGAAGAAGACAGAGCCAAAACCACAAATTTAGGCCAAATCGTTCAATGAAACCACTTCAAATCAGCAAAATCGCTTCAAAAGTAACAAGTTATTATGGAAGAAATCCCAAACCAAGACCAAGATCGGAGGTAGAGACAAGATTCCGGTGAAGAGGAAGGAGGATCCGGTGAAGATTATGAAGAAGACGAAAGAGGGAGAGGAAATAATGAGAGAGGGAGAGGTGGTGAAGAGGATGAAGAAGATGAAAGAGGGAGAGGGAATGAATGAGAGAGGGAGACGGACGTTAAAGTTGAGTTAACGACATTGTGAAAATTAGCTGCTTTGAAAGGTTTATTTGCATTTAAGGTCCAACAAAAAGTATATTGTGTTGTGTGCACCTGGCCCAATAGTTTGTTGGCAAAAATGGTCCTTAACCCGACGAGAAATGAGAGAAAAGTCGCTGAAAGCTCATTAGTCATAACACGCACAAAGTTGGCTTTCTTTCATTGCCGTTAATAAATATTGGAGATTGTGAGCAAAGTGACTGAGCAATGTGGTTCTATTCATTTTCTTCATTTCCTTTTTCCCACATGTATGCTGACAAAAGGCAATATTCAATTCTGATAAGTGACACATAAGAATGGGAAGGGCAAAATTATTAAAGGACCAGCTATAAAGATTAAAAAAAATAGTTATCCTTTTTTAATTAATATTTAAAACACTACTACAAAAAACATCAAAAACGTCCTAAATTTGACTCATTTAACGTTCTTTTTTCTAGTGACGTCTCGTGAGGGGTAGTAAAAATAAATACTTTTGGTGACCTAAATTTAATTCAGGTCGCCTTATGTAAGACGACCTGAAAAAAAAAAACCCCCACGGGGTTGGCCACAGAAGAAGAAATCAAAAATCAAAATCTATAAATGCTTTCTTTTTTATGTTACAAGCAAGAAATTCCAAAACCAGCAAGAACAAGAAAAGAACACAAAGAGAGTAATCGAAACAGAGATAACAAGGAAGATACAATGAAAAAAAAAGAAAAGAAAAAAAAAACATAAACAAACCTAACAAGTAACTAATGACTCGCATTCTAATCCCCTAAAATGGAAGGAATAAGGAACAAGAATGCAAAAAACAGAGTAATTTCAGATTTGCAAGAGACTTGGTGTTCATAGTATCGTCTCGGAGCCACGAGGAGATTTCCAAATCTACAAAAATTGGTGCCCTCTCAGATCTAAAAAATCAACAAGAGTCAAATCTGGAAAAACACTTACTAGCGGTAGCGTTTTGGATGAAATCGATGGTGACTCTTGTTCCGAAGTGCAGATTCTGGCGTCTCGTTGCTCGGTCTCCTCGCCATCGTCTCCGTCTCCTCGCCCCAGCCGGATCAAAGAGTGTTGAAGGATTAGAAATAGATCGAAAGAGAAGATGGGATGTAGAGGAGAGAAGAGGAAGGCGTATGTGCAGATCAAAAATGAGAAGAGGAAGGCGTACGTGGGAATTAAATGGTGTGCAAAGGAGAGAAAGGATAAATGAAATTAAAAAATTTCATTTTAGGCAACCTAAATTAATGTTTGGGTTGTCTAAAGTCTCAAAAAAAATTTAGGCAATCTAAATTAATATTTAGGTTATCTAAAGTCTCAAAAATGATATCAATTTTCAAGATTTTTTTGGGGCCAAAAAAATCCTAAATGGTGCCAAATATTTCATTTTAGACGCCTAAATTAATATTTGGGTTGTTTAAAGTCTCAAAATTGCTATCAATTTTCAAAAATTTTCCTTCGCCAAAAAAATCCTAAATGGCGCCAAATATTTCACTTTAGGCGACCTGAATTAATATTTGGGTTCTCTAAAGTCTCAAAATTGCTATCAATTTTCAAGAATTTTCCTGCACCAAAAAAAAATCCTAAATTGCGATTTTAGGCGACTTGAATTAATATTTGGGCTGTCTGAAGTCTAAAAAAAAATTTAGGCGATCTAAATTAATATTTGGGTTGTCTAAAATGAATGCAACCTAAATATTAATTTAGGCGACCTGAATTGCATTCAGATCGCCCAAATTCGAATATTGGCGACTCGAATTTATTCTCAAAAAAAATCTCATGGAACCAAAATTTATTAAACAAATAAATTTTATTCTCAAAAAAATCTCATGGCACCAAAATTTATTCCAATTTGGCGACCGAATTCAATTCACGTCGCCTAAATTTAAATATTTGCGACCCGAATTCGATTCAGGTCGCCTAAATTCACGTCGAAAATGATTTTTACTCCAAAGAACATTAAATACCATGGCGCCAAAAAAAAAATTCTCGTGCGAAACTACTTAAAGCGTCCGAAATTATGTTAGAACGCCAAAAATCAATTTTACAAGTCCTAAACTTTTATTCGGGGCCGAAGGCTCATTTTCCTTCCATATATTTACAAGAATGCCACTACCTTCATTTTTTACTTCCTATTTTTAAATAAGGACTTTTTTAGGATAATGATATCCAATTTTTGTAGTAGTGATATCAGCAGAAATTACAATTAAAAATTAAAAATTCCACAATCTTTTTGTAAATTTTGTGACTAATGGAAGATAAATTGAGGTTGATTCCTTAAACCATAGGGACTGATTCTGTTTCATTTAAAGGGAGACTTTCATACCACTAAACTACAATTTTAATAAGAAATAAAATAGAAACTAGAAGCAAATCCCATCGGTGTTGACTTATTTTTCTGGTGGGATATCCTCATTACCAATATCCTACTCAAGCAAGACACCCTTCATTACTCATTACTCGTAAAACCTCCATGAACATGAAAGTACTTTCACCAATTTTGGTGTGTTTGGAACAACAAATCCGCCTTTTGCATTGTTCTGACTAAGCTTTTGGGCGATTGCTAAACAAATGGGTTGCCTATATCAAATTGCCTTGACTAATTCGGATTCGACCGCGTCATTCAGCACCAAATTAGTCTTGTTTCTTTTTTTGGTACAAGCAACCATTTGTTCAACTTATATATATATATATATATATATAATTTAATTTTAATAAAGGGATTGGATTCACCTACGATCCATTTATTCAATTTAAACCACCCAAAACCCCTCACGGGCCCAATTGAAGTGGCCCATCCCTTAAAAACTATTTCACAGTCCATGCGTGGGTATAATACCCGTTATGCTTAGAAGTTCTGCGTAGAGCCGTAGACACATCTTTCATGTGTTCTAACCTTATGTTTCATTCTTTGAGCAAAAAAAAAAAAAAACTTATTTTCATTCTACAATCAGAAAATTTGAAAATTTAAAACTTATTTGGCTAGGTATTTAAATATTTTAAAATTTTAAAAAGAAATCGGGCTTTCTGAGTTAACTCAAATTTGTTTTTTCATGAGCTTTTATATTCAAGATCGAAAGCTCTCTTTTTACTCTTCCATTTTGTCCGCTTGATTTTTCAAACCCAGTCCTATGAAAAATATGGAAAAAAAACAATAAAGGAGCCTAACTCTCTAACCATGCCATTTTTCCCTGATGTGGTTTTCTATATTTAAATATGAGGACTATTTTTCTATTTTTATTCAATCAACATAACATATTTTAAATTGTGCGTATATATATGTGTGTGTCTATATTTATATATACATATACCAACCCCATTTTCGCTTTTACCTCCATAATAAAAAATCTTCCAAGATACCAAACCGCGGCATCAATCAATGTCATATACTCCTTTTGGTCCTAATTATAGGACAATATTTTGGAGTTGATTTTCGTACTAATTATAAGACAAAGTTTTAATTTTGTTATTCTCTTCCCAAAATACCTTTATTGATACTTTCTTCATAATAATTAAATACAATCATAATTTAATAATGCATTTATATATTTTATAAAGTGAGTGATGCTTGCAACTCATTAATGTCACATACACCTTAATTCTATTTTTTTAATAAAATAATTTTGAACAATTTTTGTCATATTTAATAATAGCGTCACTATTAAATTACATTTTCAACCTCCAAGAATAGGTCGAAGGTGTTGAGGGAAATCGACGATCTTGAAGCGTGTGAGAGCCCGGAAAAGTCGTGTAAGAGGTAGGAGAGGTCCGACAAAAAACAAAGAATTAGAGTAACTGGATGTCATTTAAAATTTAAAAAAAAATGATATTTTAGAAAAACAAATATAATTAACTAATTTAACTAATATCTTTAATCTTTCCATAAAATTAGGTAAATGCATCTTATAATTAGAACCGAAGCGAGTATATTGGATTAAGACATGAGTTCAGTTCAAAGACCCATTTTGGCTTTGTTATCTTACTCACCATGCTACTACCTCTGGTCCTAATTATAAGACATAGTTGACTTTTTTTTTTGAAGAGATTAAAGAAGCTAAATAAGTTACTTAATCATTTCATATGTTTTATATTCTTAGATTATATTAATTTATCAGTCAAACTAATCAGTTGTTGATCTACCCTCTGGGAAGAAGGTCATTGGTTGTAAATAGGTGTTTGTTGTCAAGACTAAGGCTGATGGTTCTTTAGATCGGTTGAAAGCTAGGCTTGTTGCCAAGGGGTATGCTCAAACCTATGGCATTGATTATTCTGAGACTTTCTCCCATATGGCTAACCTTACATCGGTTCGTCTTCTTGTATCTCTGGTTGCCACCTATCATTGGGATTTGCATCAGTTGGATGTTAAGAATGCATTTTTAAATGGTGATCTTCTTGAGGAAGTTTATATGGAGCAACCACCTGGGTTTGTTGCTTAGGGGGAGCATCGGAAAGTATGTTATCTTCGAAAGTCATTGTATGGTTTAAAGCAAAGTCCTCGTGCCTGGTTCGATAGGTTTTGTGGTGTGGTCAAGAAGTCTGGTTTAAACCAAAGTAAGAGTGATCATTCTATATTCTACCAGCAGTCTAATGCAGGCATGATTCTTCTAGTAGTGTATGTCGATGATATTGTTTTTTGGGAGTAACATTTATGGCATCTCAGAGCTTAAGGTCTTCCTCAACTCCCACTTCCAAACAAAAGATCTAGGCCCATTGAAGTACTTCATTGGTATTGAAGTCTTGAGAAGCAAGAAGGGCATCCTTTTGACTCAAAGAAAGTATGTCCTTGATTTGTTAAAAGAGACTGGAAAGCTTGGAGTTGCACCGAGCAGCATTCCCATGATTCCGAATCCATTCCTAGATCTTAATGATAGTATGTTTGATGAGCTTCCTGATGACTTAAAGCAGAAAATTGATCCAAAAAAATTGAAGCCATTTGCATCCCCTGAGAGATACAGAAGACTCATTGGGAAGATGAATTATCTGACAGTGACTCATCCTGATATAACCTTCTCGGTTAGTGTACTTAGCCAATTCATGGCATCTCCAACAGTGGCACAGTGGGAAGCCTTAGAGCATATATTGCACTATTTGAAAAGTTCCCCAGGTTGTGGCCTTCTCTATACAGATTATAGGCACACTAAAGTCGAATGTTTTTGTGATGCGGATCATGCAGGATCTAAGGCCACAAGACGGTCCACTACGGGTTACTGTGTATTTGTTGGTGGAAACTTGATATCTTGGAGAAGTAAGAAGCAAGGTGTTGTGTCCAAATCAAGTGCAGAAGCAGAATACAGAGCCATGTCACAATCAGTGCAAGAAATTGTGTGGGTATTTCAACTCATGAAGGAAATCAGCATTACCACGGAATTACCTGCAAAACTATGGTGTGACAATAAAACAGCACTCCATATAGCATCAAACTCTGTGTTCCATGAACGTACGAAACATATTGAAATCGACTGTCACTTTATTCGTGACAAGATCAAAGAGAATGTTGTATCCACAGGGCAGTGTGATCAGATGACCAGCTAGCCGATCTTTTAACGAAAGCTTTAAATGGGACATGGGTTGAGTATCTTTGTAACAAGTTGGGCATGATCAATATATATGCTCCAACTTGAGGGAGAGTGTTAGGAAATAAATAGTATGTTAGGAAATAACCATTAAGTTAGGAAATATATGTTATGAATATGTAATCAATCATAATCCCCATAAATCAGGGATATTATCATAATGAGCCATTAAGAGTGAGGCTCTCCCTCTTTGTATATATATACAGACATATTGAACATGAAAATACACAAGATATTCAGATTATTTGCTTATTTGTTTACATTCCATTTTTGTTGATTAAATTTCTGTTATTTTATTTTTTTTATTTTTTATTTTAGTGATTTTGGGGACGTGTTGTTGGTCTCATTTAGGTTGGATTTTAGTGGATAATGATATATCATGCTCCATCTAGTTAAAATTTTAAAAGTTTTTCCCTCCCCTCCTAAAAAATATAATTAGCCAAAGGACGGGAGGGGACCAAAATCCCTCCATTCCCTCTCAATCTCCTCCTCTCCCCTCAAACCAAATAGACTCTTAAGGAAACCAACATGCATATTCTACTTATAACTAACTTAACTGATTTTTAATATCTAAAAATTAGTTATTTAACTATTATGTTTAGGACCGAATAATAATCATGTTATATTAATTTAGTCTATTAAATTAGGACAAGTTAAAAGATAGATTGATATCTAACTAGCTAGGTAGTGTTTTTTTGACTTCATCTGGTTTCAATGTTGCAGGAAGGTGAAGCGAGATTCTTGAAGATCACGTCCATCACAAAATGTCCTTTTATTTTTATTGTTAGCTTTCATTTCTTGTGTTTATTAGCACCGGATATTAAAGCTTTAAGGACAGAAAAATCTGCCATTAATTAAATAAATAATTTCTTGTATTTTCCTCGTGTTTTATAAGGTACAGAGTTATAACATGTACCTAATAAAATTATCTTTATGTGCCTGGAAGAGATTTATTTTGTGTGATTCTCATTCGAATCTGCAGACAATAAATAAATTATACACACAAATATATATAAAATCTAAAATTACGTTAAGCCTTTCTATTTACGATTTATAAAATGGGAAGATTATGATTTGGAGCGTTCTGTTCAGTTGAAACATATTAAAATCAATTTAGTGCCTAGCAGCGGGATTAGGGCATCAAGAGATCTATCAGCCATCTACGGCGTTGAAGGCTATCTTACATCAGGATTGTAATGGGAATTATCCCCATAGTGAATAACTGAGGCGTCTCTTTTGTATCCAAAAAAAAAAAAAAAAAAAAAAAATCAATTTAGTGTGCGTTTAATTTGGATTAGCTGTGGAAAAATAGAATTTAGGTAATATTAATTTATGAAATTGATTTTGTTACATTATGATTTATGAAATTAATTTATAACAACTGATTAGTAGAGGTTGCTTTAAATAGCTTATGACTAAATCAAGGTTTTAGCTCAAAGTTAGGTTTAACATTAAGAGGAGTGATTCATGTCTTAACAAGCAAAATTAATGATTTCCTTACTGGTTTGGAAACACCCACAATCAATGTTGTCAAACTTACGAGTTTAAGTAAACTTGTAGTGATATAAACTCATATTGTGAATTTGTAAGAGTATACTTTCACCATTAAATATGTATTGATAGTTTATAATTAAATAATTAAAATATAAAAATGACAATAATTTGATTTAAATATATTTTAAATCCAAATAACTGAAATTAAATCATCAACATTTATAATTTATCATAGTTAATAAAAAAAAAATCTATAAAATTTCTATATAAAACCGTTAAGCATAATCAAATCGAAGAAGTAAACACAAGTTTAAGTGTATATTAACACGATTTTGTAAGTTAAAAACTAAAAACGAAAAACTTGGTACATAAACTGATTCACAAGTTTACAAAATGGTACATAAACTAACTTACAAGTTTACAAAGGTGATGAGTTCATTAGTGACTCAACTCAATTTTATAAGATAGAAACGTAAAAATGGTAAACCCTGAGAGTCAATTCTCAAGTTTGACAATAATGTCCACAAAATTGTGAGATAAAATTGTTCTCACATATTTACTTGGTATCCCCACAAAATCACTTAGAATAAATAAAATAAGTTAATATCTTTGATTGTACTAGTTAAGCTGTGGCTCTTGAAAATTTCATTAATATAGGTGTGTTTTTCGCTTTCAGTATTTTTTTGGTCCTAATTAATTAGACCATAACGCTAAATTTTCACCAATGCAGTTATGCAGATGTTGCTCTACCTCTTTCCCAATGAATAACGCGTTGCTATAAAAATTATATGAATCCTCTTGGAAGTTATGAAGTGCCATAAATAGACTATAATTGCTATAATTTATAATTTTATATTATATATTAAGTGCATGAATCTTTATGACTTGTGAAGAGTTAGATTTTAATATATCTTTTACGTTTTACATGCGTCCAAATGTTAAGATGTTAAATTTAATATTTTATACTCATTTCACGCAAATTGGGGCTCCAAGCTTTCCCTATAAATCACCACATTTGTTAGAAACCGCCCAGACTAAAATTATTCATACAAAAACAAAATATGGGTATCAAACTCAGAGCTTCAGCGACGTGGCTGATATTAGCCCCAATGATGGCGGTGGGTATGTTCTGTGGTGCAGCCAAAGGTGAGGATGTATGTAACATGGACATAACAGAGTTCAAATCGTGCCGTGCCGCCATCACCGGGAAGGATCCACCTCTCCCGATCAAGTCATGTTGTGCAGTGATTCAGCAGGGGGATCTGCCGTGCCTCTGTAGTTTCAAGTTTATGATGCCTACACTTGGGCTTGATCCTAGCAATGTCTTTGCCTTGCCCCCTAAGTGTGGTCTTCAAACACCTCAGTGTTAAGGTTCACATCATTATTCTCAAATTCACTAGTTGACTCTCCAAGTTTAGCATTTTTATGTTTCTAACTTACAAAATTGAGTGGAGTCACTGTTAAATTCGTGATCATTGTAAACTCGGTTAAACCCACGAATTTATATACCGAGTTTACTGGTTTTACGTTTCCAACTTATAAAATTGTGTTTACTCATCCTTAAACTCGTATTAACTTCTTCAATTTGATCATGTTTTAGACGGATTTAAATTTAAATTTTATAGAAATTTCTTTATTAAATATGATAAATTATGAATATTGATGGATTTAATTTCAATTATTTGGATTTAAAAAATATTTAAGTCAATTTGTTATTATTTTTTATATTTTAATTATTTAATTATATACTTTTAATATCTATTTAATGGTAAAAGTAAACTCTTACGAGTTTACGATTCAAGTTCATGATATGAGTTTATTTCACAGTCACAAATTTGCTTAAACTCACGAGTTTGACAACCTTGGTGGTTCACATTGTCTCTCGCTCTCATTGAATTTCAATACATATGGATCATTTGATTAGTTAACTGTACTTGTCGTCCTAACTCAAAGGATTGATTCGTATGTTTTGATATATATAATTAGGTAAAGTAGGGAATATGCTAATCCGAAATTTTATTGATTCAATCATGGACAAATTAGTCAGAATAATTAACAATAATTTATTTTTAATTTTGTATATAATTTAAAAACAATTTTATGAATCTTGATTGAGGTTTTGTCTAACTAAGGAAGCCCTTCAAGCAACGTTGGGTTTTTTTTTCCCCACCGGACTTTCTTCAACTCTCGCTTTTCTTATGTGTGAGTTGTTAGAATTTAGGTGTCCTAGAGACAACTGTGGGACAGATCAGCACCATTTCTACGTTATAGTATTTCATTATTAATAAATGAACATATTTTATCTTTATCATATTTATGTCTCGCCTTTATTTTAAGGTAAATATGTGTTTGAAGATAAATGCCCTAGGAATAGAACATGTGTTATTCTTGAGGATCAATGATAGAGATCATGATCATGAGGACTCGAGAACACTTTGGATATCTATTGCCTAAAACTTTTCCTAGTCTTGAATCACCAAGAAAGGGCATTGGTGATCTCAATAAGACTAGTACGACATCATCTACTTATATAGAGATACAAGGTAGGGACCTCATGGAATGCGAGGCATGGAGATGCCTTAGGCGATGTCGTGGGTAGATCGTAGAGAACGAGATAGTACCGAACCGACCCTCCGAGAGACTTCACACAAAGATTCATTGTAGAGAGTATCATTGGATATGAAAAGTCTCTCATCGTTTAGTAGTGCAGATCATCTTGGACTTAAGGATGTCATCGAACACTATGTCCTAGGGTTATACTTTGACCGTACAACTCTATCCACCTGAAAATGGGGAGAACGGTGTACTCTTGGGTGTAACTCGAATGCATGAGTATAGATGGAAATGCTGAGGGACTCATAGTCCCTTACAAGGGGATTAGTCATTAACAAGACCGGTAGAGCTTGGATAGCTTTTAATTAACTCGAGAGTTCTAAACGCACATGACAAATGATCATGAAGAGTCATGATCCCTTACGAGTTAATATAAGAAGATTCCCGGTTACGTGAAATAGCTACATTTAGTCAATTAAGAAAGATGATATCTTTGCTCTCGACTAAATGTGAATGACGATGTGAGGGATGATGCCCGCACGATATCCAAATATGAAAGGTAGATCACTTGATCAACTCAATTAGTTCGGGGCCGAGCATTGCTAGTGTCTTATGAGGTCATTAGATAAATTGGGCTCGTTAAAAGGGTTTTTAATTGGTCCGAGTTTATTTATGTCGGTGACTAATTGGGCCTAATGGGTCACACACAAAATGAAGAGTCATGATCCTATTCTCTTCTCATGCACATGGAAGGTGGGAGGTTGTACGGAGTTAATTAGATTGGCAAAATAGCTACATTTAGTCAATTAAGAAAGATAATACTCTATCTTTGTAATTTACATGTAGTTCTCGACTAAATGTGAATGACAAGACCTTTTCTTTGCTTGGTGCAAATTATTGTCATTGGGGATGATGCACTCATGGTGCGATATCCAAATATGAAAGGTAGATCACTTGGTCAGCATTGCTAGTGTCTTGCTTGTCTCGAGGCCATTAGATAAATTGGGCTCAGAAATTGCATACACCTACATTTTAAAAGGGTTTTTAATTGGTCCGAGTTTAATGGTGACTATGGGCTGGAACAAAAAACAAATCCCAGCTCCGGTTATTCGATTGTTTAAATTTAGCAAACTTGGGCCAATAATTGTTATTGGGTGTTATCAAGAGTAAAGGTGTAATTGGGTTGGAGTAGGACTCCAAGCCTAATGAGGAGGAAATGGCGTCATATATGGTGTCCCGGTGGGAAAGCGGTTTCTCCACAAAAAGGCCCAAATGTGTTGGAAGACCCAATGGGTCTTAGACAAGTTGAATTTGGAATTCGAATTTTGAATTTAAGTTTAAAATTTTAATTTTAATTTTGATTCAAAATGTTAGGTTATATAAGATAATTATGAATTATCTAAGATCCAATATAATGATTGGATGAAGATATGAGAAATAATAATTAGGATTGATTGTAATGATTTTGAATTTTAGTTTAAGAGATGAATGTGATTCATCATCTTAAATTATTATTCAATCAAGATATGGATTTAATTCATTATGATTTGGATTTTCCAAATCAAGTTTGATTGGGCCTTTTTTATGAGCACTTAAATTAGGGTTAGACTCTAATAAAGTGCTGATTTTTTATGTGCCCTTTTTATGGACTTTTTTGAAGAAGAAAAGAAATAAATGTAATCCATCATCTTAAATGATTGATTCAAACAATCAATCAAGATATGAATGTGATTCATCATCTTAAATTCAATCAATCAATCAAGATATGAATTCAATTCATTGTGATTTGGATTGTCCAATTCAAGCTTGGATTGGCCTTTCTTGTGAGCACTTAAATTAGGGTTAGACTCTTATAAAGTGCTGATTTTTGGTGTGCCTTTTTCTTGCACGTTTTTCTAAGAGAAAAACCAGATCCTTATGCTCTCTAAATTTTGGTCTTTACCAAAGGTTTAGAGAGAAAAAGACACCATCCATAGAAAGGCAAGGTTCCAATGATCTTGCTCCTCCTATCTTTAACCCGATCCTAAGAAACCATCATCTTCTTGAAAAGATAAAAACCCAAGGAAACCACAACTCAACCTTGTCTTCGCCTAGCAAGCATCCAAGGAGTGGGAGGTTTCAAGAGAAGGAGTTCTCATTGCAATGGGGGATATTTGTGTGGATCAACGTTAGAGGACATTAACAACCTTGAAGTCTTCGAGTGATCTAAGGTATTCTAATCTCCAATAGTCGTTTCATCAAATTATCCTAAACCCCAATAGTTGTTTTAACGAGTAATCCTAAAACTCATGACTATTATAAATTGTTATGAATTCTCGTGAGTACCGTAAAGAGTTACGGATTAATAATTATTAACTAATTAGCGTAATGAGTTAAGGTTAATAATTCATGAGGACCGTAAAATGTTACGGGTTTCCGCATCGATTAAACAAATTTTTGTTTTCAATCTCATGAAACTTTGCATGAAAGTCATGTAAACTTTGTATGAAAGTTATGTAATAGGCAAAATTAACCAACATGAGTTTGGTAATAAGTAGCTAGAGACGTGGCCACATCAGTGTATAATTGTGTGAAAGAGACTGTGTTTAACAAAGATCAAGTTATATATATACTCTGATTCGACGGAAGGTATCCAACTTCTTCTTTCTGAAACTAGCAGCTGATCTTCTCCAGGTGGACATTGAGATTAACCACTGTCACAGATAAGCATTACGGTGCTAAATTAGCCCAGGAACTGTGTCTCATACAGACTCCTCTACATTGTTGTTCAGATCAAATGTTAGTTGATTTAGGCTAAGATTGATTGATTTGTCATTCCTGTGCTGTAATATGTAATGTCCTTGTGACAAACCCCAAGAGGTAACTCTTGTCATTGTTGTTCTAAAAGTTATGTTTTCCCGTTCGTCTCTTACACTGTTCCCCCCCCCAAAAAAAAAAACAAAAAACAAAAAAAACAAAAAACTAATGCCACCATTAGTTATCAGTAGTTTTTAATTTAAAAGAGTTCCGATTGAACTCATTTAATTATTGATATTCTTACTAAAAAAAAAAATTTCTAGTTCATTGATTTTTTTGGGTAAAAATATCAATTATATAAAATATATAAAGTTATGCAACTAAAGTTGGAATAGTAGACTTGGGTTAAGGTGCAGATTTGCCAATGAACTATTACCCGAAGAGCATCTGACACAAAAAACAATTGAAGGAACCAAATTGGCCAACAAAACTCCCTCCGATCCTAATTATAGGAACACTTTTGTAGTGTAATTTGTATTACAAAAGTGTATTAAAAAAAGTATTAAAAAGTGAAAAAAAAACACAATTTTAAGTAGATTCGCCAACGGACTATTACCCCGTCATTGTCTTGGTGTCTCCGTCTTCCATTGACTTCCATTGACTGTCACAGTGTTGGCGACGTCGGCGTCTCCAAAGCTTCCATTGTTTGGGTGTTCCACTCATCCTTTTGAAGTCATTCAACAGTCCACAGCTTTCAATCGGCACGCGCCTTGCACCCTGGTTGCGTCCTACCGATGCCACAAGTAGCAACTACCGCTGCCACAGCGCCTGCTCGCATAGGTCCCATCTCTGTTGGTGTTTCCCTTATCCAACAAGAAGGTTTAACCGCTCTTTTCTCCAATGTTTCCGCCACCATCCAATGCCAGTGCCTTATATTTTAACGTAATAGTGATAGTTTTTTTTAGTAGTTATTTGGTTTTGTTTTTTTTTACTTTTTAATAGTTCGTTGGCCAATTTGGTTCCTTCAATTGTTTTTTGTGCCAGACGCTCATTGGATAATAGTTCGTTGGTAAATCTGCACGTTAACCCTTGTAGACTTGAGAATGTGGAATTAATAAAAAATCAGTTTGTTTAAAAGAGTACTGAACACTTCTTCATTGATGTTGAGAAAAGTAATTCCGTTGGTAATTTAAATATATTATAATTTTTCTTTTTGGAATATTGGTCGACCCAACGTAATTTATGGATGTATCAAGTTAAACCAATTAGTATAGATATGGGGAAAACTTAATTATGCTCTCTTATATATTTCCAAATTATCTTTTTTTTTTATAAATATTTATTCCAAATTAGCTATTAATTGAAATAATATAACCCATATTTTTATAATCATTGATAAGGATACATACGTTATTAATGCATTTTATAGTGTTTTGTGACAACATCTTATATCATTGTTCAGGGAATTGAAGCAGTTCATGAAGCTTGTGCCCATTTACGAATGTCTTATAATTAATTAGCCTGGAATATCATTGGAAAAGCTTTTACGATGGAAGATTAATCTATCCTTAAATAAATAATAAATATTTTAATTATCTTAAATCATATTTCTCTCATCATGTATCTTATGTATATATTTCTTGTGTTTCATGGACTGATGGACACTACCAAAAAAAAAAAAAAATCCTGTTTTGCGACAGAATTTTTCTATCGCAAAAACAGGGATTTTCCGTCACAAAATTCGTTTAAATTCGTTTTGCGATGGAAATTGCCACGGAAATCGGGTCGTCGCAAAAACTATCGTCACAATTACGATGCAACCTGAAATTTCGTAGCAAATCCCGAAATTTGCAATGGGATAATTTCAGGAGATTTGTGATGGAATTGTGATTTCATCGCAAATCCCACTGTCAATTCCATTGCAAATTTTTTTTTTTTTTTTTTTTTTTTTTAAGAAAATAGTTTTTTTTAAATAAAAATTATAAAAAAATATTTTTTAAAAAAAACTGTATATCATAAAAATATATAATAATGAGCAAACTATTGGCATTTACATTATCACTTGCTACATAATAATAATTTGATGTAATAAAAAAAATATAAAAAAACCTGTCTTTTAAATTAATTCTCTTATCCTAAACATCACTTTTCAACACTTCACTATTCTCATTTCAACACCATCCTATTTATAGATTTATATATCATTACCAACTAACACAATATCATAGCAATTATAATAAGATCCCAACAAATTATTAATAACCAAGGTTATAAAGTAAATATTAACTAAAATTGTTCAATGAGTTCTTATTGTACATATTAATAACAACATATCTCTAGGTTACTGGAGACATTTTTCCTTTCGATCATATATCAACTCTGTAAAATGTCATAAACGGAGGTGCAAATTATCATATAACTAGTTGAGAAGAAATTCCCCGGTTGCTTCTTTCCTTTCCCCTTTAATTATTTTGGTTAGAGATTAGGGCTAGCTAACTTTTGAATCTTAATTTTATGTTAGTCCTTTATATATAAATATAAAGCTGATTTTTTTTTTTTTTTTTTTTTTGACCATGAAGATGATTCATATATGCGATGCATGTCTAATTCTACTTATTTATGCACGTGTGTTAATAGATAACTTTTGGAAAGCAACTGGAACATGACTAGAAATATTGCTCCTACTATTAATTTATGGTTTAAAACTTTAAATGTAAGAGAGAGTTTGGTTTCATCATTAAAGTTAGACCTTAATCTTTTTTTGGCTACTTCCATGTACATAGATACATCTAATAAATGAGTAAACTTGAAAATGAAGACTATAACCATATATGGATTATGTATTTTCCTATTCTTATAGGTCACATAAAAATCTAAAGAACTAATACACCATTTATGTGTGTGTGTAGATAGATAATTATACTGGAGAAGTTGACTAAAAAAACTACATCTAATAAAAACTTAAAAAAAAAAAAAAAAAAAAAGGGAAGAGACTCACCATATAGGACGAAAAAGGAAGGAATGGAGGGAGGTCGGAAGGAGGCGCACGGCGTTCCCCTTTGGATGGATGCATGAGACACGGTGGAGAGGGGAGAACACGGAAAAATGGGGAGGAGAGCCGAAATGGGCATAAAAATGGAGGAGGAGGATGGAACCAGGAGGAGAGCACAAGAGAAATTATCTGGTTCGGTCTTATCTTTGAAGGACTTGGGGATTACACACTCGTACTCAAGAGTAGTTCTTCCAAATGTTGTAATCAATACACCCAACCACCAAGGATGGATGCATAGAACTCTCTCCGTCGGAGATAAAATGAGCACGAAGTGGAGATTGGGAGAAACAATAAATGGAAAAATGGGGGAGGAGAGCCCGAAATGGAGCATAAGACCAAAATTTGCGATTCATGAAAGCAATTAGGAAATCAAAAATTGGTTTCGGTGTTGGTTACTCGAGTAAGTTCATAGTTTGTGAGAGAGTCTTTCTTGCGGTATCAAAAGGATACTCGCAAACCATCAAATGAAACCAAAGTCCCTCGAGTAAGCAACTATTTGCTTGAAAACTCAAAGTGTAAGGGATTTGCAACAAAACCACTTTCCATCGTAAACCCTTTGGGGATGTTTTTGTGTATGTAAACCTTTACTCGAGTAAGTCACAATTTGAAAAACACATTTGCTTTTCTGGATGAAACATTTTCCTTCCCAAACCCCTTGAGGATTTGCGACGGAATATCATTTTCCCTCGCAAACCCAAAATTTGCGGGATTCCTCGGGGATTTGCAACAAAACCACTTTCCATCGTAAACCCTTTGGGGATTTGTGACGGAACCATTTTCCGTCACAAACCTCCGAGGGGATTGGCGATGGAATTCGATTTCCGTAATCGACGCCAATTCTGGTCCAATTCACAAACGTGAGAAGCCATTTTACGAAGGAATGTATTTTTCTATCACAAGATCGACCTTTTTAGCGATGGAATTTAAAACCCATCGCAATTGTTTTTTTGCACGGATTTTATATTCCGTTGCAAAATTCGGAAAATTTGCTATGGAAATAATTCCGTCGCATTTTAGTCTTTTCTAGTAGTGGGACTACCCCATATGTGCACCCAGCACCTATAAATTTTTCCTTAATTTTAAATATTTTGATTTTGATTTTTAAAGGTTTTGTAATTTTGTATATCATGGACTACCTATAACTAGTCCAGCCTTTTTTTTTTGAAAAATCAATATTTTATTTACTTGATAATAAAATTACACAACATATGTGTCCTTGGAATTATTCCCAAAAGGAAAATACCTGAGTCATTATGAAGACAGCATGGGATTTTCATAACTCAGGACTAAACTTTAACTTAATGTAACTCATGTTCCTAAATTTTGATTTGATACAACTCAATTCATATAGTTCTAACCATTTAAAAATTTTGTCTCTATATTTTAATTAAAAAAGTATTATATATTTCATAAAGCCGAGGATTTAAATTTTAATGGTTAAAGATATAGATAACTATATTACAATGAGTTAAAATTCAGAAACCAACATTATCCTATAATTAAGATTGAGGGAAGGTAATTAATATTTTTGTCTTTATAGTTTTGATTTGGTTGTAACTTTATCCCTAACCATTAATTCAGTTCCTATAGTTTTAACTTGATTATAACTCAACCCTCAAATTTTGACTCAAAGAAACTCATTCCTTGTAATTTTAACCACTATAAATACTTGTCCCTATTTTTTAACAAATAAAATTATATATTTTATGAATCTTAAAAGTTAAAGTTTTAAATTGTTAAAACTACAAGATAGAGTTGCACTGAGTTAAAAATTCAAAGACCAAGTTTCAACTACGTTAAAACTATAAGGACTAAATTGTACTGACTTATAGTTTTAGGACTGAGTTATAATTAAGTTAAAAGACTAATTTTCTCATAATTATTTACGGATATAACCAATGAACTGTGGACTAATGCCAACCAGTTTAATGGCTGGTTTAGAATTTTAATGTCTTGCAAATTAATGGCCTCTATCTCATTCGGGGAATAACAATATGAGACCAATTATATGTAGAGCTGGGAATCAAGGTCGACCCGGCCCTCCAGGGCCAACCCGTGAAGGGCCAGGGCCTAACAGGGCCGGCCCTCCAGGGCCCAAAGTAAGAAAAACATATGTTTTTCAAAGCTCGGCCTAAGAGCACCAAGGCCAGGGCTAGAGCCAGCCCTCCAGGGCCTAGAAGTTATTATTTCAAATTTTAACTATTTTTCTCCGTTTCTTCAAAGGAATTTAATTAGTAAATTACAACACGAATCATCCAACAAATAAGCACAATCACTAATTCATAATCAAAAGCAAACTATGTCCACAAACATCTCACATATTCTAAATATAAGAAGTATAACACTAAGCGACATTAGTACGATGACTATTATTATCGTTATCTTTTCCACCATCATCAATTTCAGTTCAACGACATTTGATTGTTCTTCATTTTGAGTAGTAGTCTCTGGTTCAAGAGTGACAATATCATGAATTTCTTCTCCCACATCATGAACACATCTATAATCTTTATCTGCAACAAATAATGATAAACCAAATCATAAAATTAGAGTATAGTTATTATGTATCTATACTTAAATGGATAAATAACTCTATAACAAATACAAAATACATATAAATTAATAAATTACCATCATATGTGAATACATGCATCCAATTGTATGTATAATAAGAGCTTGAACATTAGATAAAAGACTGGAACTTCTATATTTTGTTAGAACATGTGTGGGAAAAAAAAACTTCACTTAATCCCAACTTCAGCTTTTTTAAGGGGTAAAAAATTGAAGGGCCTAACGGGCTGGTCCGTGTAAGCCCTTAGACCTTCAAGGGCCTAACTTTACTTCTCACCTCCAATTTCCAGGCCCAGCCCTTAAAGGGCCAGGGCTTAAATGGTCCGATCCGACGAGCTCGGCCCATTTTCCCGGCTCTAATTATATGTAGCATATCTATTTTGATTTCATTGTAAAACCAACAAATTTTCCAATTTCAGTTCAGGATCTTTGATTCATAGGTGAAGGATGTAACACTGACTATTCACAATTTGACACTCCAATTTAAATAATTTTCAACTCATATTTTCATATTTAACCTGAAAGTATATATTAAAACCTTGTCACCCTCGTACTTTTAATATTAATAACCTTCCAAAACTATTTTACAAACAATTGTTTGTTACTTATTTTCCTACATTTAACTTGGAACAACCAAAGGTTCTAAATAAAAAATCAGAAATTTGTTAATTTAAAAAGAAAATTTAATTTATTACTAGTACTATTAAACTCCATGCTTGGACAGTTTGACTATCAACGGGACTTGGCAACGACTCATTTTTCTTAGTAAGAACTATTTTCGACATTTGGCTTCTTAATCAAAAAAAGTTAATGGGAAAATCCCATATAAAGACGGTTGAATTACCCAAATTCTAATTTGGATTATCAAACTTAACAAATTATTAATTAGGTTATATGACATAATTAGGGATTTAGAATTTGGGCCAAATTACCTTTATATGCCTTAGTTATTAAAAAAAAAAAAAATGGAGACAAAACAACAGCAATAGAATAATATTGTTTATACGCTACGTAAGAACCCTAACAACAGAAAATTTATTAATTGATTGTAATATTAAATCTTCATTCCCTAATTCATTTTAGTTAATATATGTACTCGGGGTAGATAGTATATCATATAAGCACAACATTCTTGGATCAACATAATTAGACGATGTGATAAATGTCATTGGGGATCGAACGATCACGGTGGAGATTTTTTTTCCTTGCCTTTGATTCTATGACAAATTATATATATCTCCTCACAACCATCGATCAAACTCAGCAGGATCAATCGACCGTAGCTCAGTATGTAGCTTCAAGTCTATGGGCATTGTGATTTCTTTAGTTATAGATTTTATGAGGTTCTGAAAGATGTTGGAATTTAACTGGTAAATGCTTCAAATATTTATTTGATAGAAACTTGAAGAAGGAAGCCAAGCAGTTCAATGATGGAAAACTTTTACTGGACCCTCAAATTATAAGTTACCGTAAATTCTGAACAAGATGATCTTAGCTCCTGTTCATCCATGGTCCAGGGAAGACCCTGAGCAATGGGTATTCTCTGTTTTTGTTTGTCAACCATCCTCCTGTAACTTCTTTATTCTTCCATTCAACTTTCTCCTTTGCTATAGTATTAAGTTACCAAGTTTCACCATCCAAATTCAATTTGTGGTCTTAAACTACCTCTGTTCATAACTTGAATGGTTTCTGGCCTATGGCTTTTATGTGCTCCCCAGATGTGCATGACGATTCCAAGCTCTAAAAATAAAATGTTCAAAGCAAACTCAAATTATTTTATAAAATAGGGTTCATAGTTATTAGAATAGTACATTCACTAAACTGGCATTTATTTCATGGCAAACTCACCTAAAATATGACATTCCGCACGCAACTAGCCATGGAACTTTTGTGGGAGTTTGCTCTGACTCTGGTTGTTTCTTTTCTGCTTCCATCAATTTTCTTGAAGCTCTTATCTGTTGCTTCCAGTGATGACGCTGACATGGCCATGGCCTCTTGCGATCATGGGTTGTTTCATCGGACGATATTCGGAAAACCGGAGGAGGTTGTCCTGATCACTAGAAACTTTGTTTTAAAAACTTCTGCTTTCCTTTCCTTTTTTTTTTGACAATGGGTTAGGGGTATTATTGGGAAATAACCAACATTTAAATATTCTAAATTGGGTCATTGACCCATTTTAAGATTTACTAAGTTTACCAACCTAAAATAAAATTTTCCTATTTCAACCATCTTTTCATAGAATTTTCCCGAAGTTAATTCTTTGATATTTAGTATAGGACCTAATTTGAAAGTCTATATTTATTCTAAATCTAAGACTTAATTTAAGCATTTTTCAATTTTTTCCTAAATTAGCCCTGTTAATATTTCCTTAACAATATTCAAGTGGTAGTGAGATGGATGGAATTAAGAAATCTAATCAAACTGTTTTAGGAAAAGATATATAATATAAACTAATTTAACTAACTTTTTAAATCTGATTAAATTAGTTAATTAGGCCTTATATTGTCATTAAGGACCATATAAATATTTTTCAATTGGAACTTGCTCTTAGAATAGGATCCAAAATGGGGTATGTATGATCCTAACGGTGCAATGTTGTCACCATCGCGTCTAATGTGTGTGGGGTTATTTCTTCAGCTTTCCTGCCCCTACTCGTTGTCTTGTAGTCTAGTGTGTATGGTTCTTTGTTTGAAAGTCTAAGTTAACTTCTATAGAGTGGTCTATATTTCATTATTTTACTGTGTCTAAACATGACTAAGCTATTTAAATTAGTTATCCCACATGACTAAAACTCAGTAGCCCTAAATTACTGTATCCAAACATGGTTCAATTTGTAAACATAAAAATGTCCTCAATAGTTCATTAAACTAGAAATTTAGATTATGAATGGTTAGATCACTCAATAATTCTAATAGCAAGCACAATGCCAGCAAGCGAAATGCACCAGAAAAACCAGAGCTTTAAACGAGCCCATAAGTACCAACAACTGAACAAATCTTCTAGAAATAACAATATGTAAAGCTAGAATTTGAACTGTCTAACGAATAAAGGGTAGCGAGTACTTACCTTGATGAATGCTCACTTTAAAAATAGAGCTTCGAACTCAGAACGAGTGATGAATGCCTTCATGAATAGCCTTGGACACAAAATGGAGGAGAATGGCCAATTCAACGACAACAAAGACTGAAATAATGGTGGCAATGCCAGAAAAGAGTGGTCAGAGGTGTTCGGAGATAGTGTAGAGGAATGGTGGGAATTTTAAAATCATGAATGAATAGAGGCCAGATAGGGTTTTAAAACCCTATACTTCACGGTTCAATTCTAAACAATCGTGAAATGTATAAGTTTCACGGTTGCTTGAAACTAATCATGAAACATTGTCAGTGTTGCTATGGGCCTTGAGCTTAACCTAACCATAATTAAATTATTAATTAGGGTTTTTTAGTAGATTCCAAAAGATCCTAAAATCTCGGCATATTTAAATTTCAATGTTTTGAATTATTTCCTTGATTCTAGCGGATATAATCTAGGTGATTCTAGGGTTAATAACTAACCTAAATACTAACCTATATGTACTGCCTATCATTACTTGAATAAACAAGACTTTACAAGCACCAGATTGTTCATGGTACCAGAGCCATGATTAGATTTGGCGTTGGTCTAGGCCTGCCTAGCAAAGAAGGTGGTTTTCTCTCATCATACATAGCACAATGCCACTGTAGCATAGTTGAATTCCAAGGGGAGTCACCAAACACCACAGGGCGCACATTTTGTTGCGATTACCATTCATAGATTGAATGGTAGAAGTTACCTTCAATGGGCTAATGGAGTTCGCTTGTATGTCGCTAGAAAAGGCAAACTTGACTACTTGACTAGCACCATACCAAAGCCTCCAACAATAGATCCTAAGTATAAAGAATGGGAAGTAGAAAACTAAATACTTGAGGTTGATTGTTTTTTTTTTTTAAAGATAAACAAAGCAAGCAAACATTATCTACGTTTTATCATTGTCGAGTATCCTCTGAAGTTCCTGATTAGCATGCGACATCACATGGAGGCTTGGTAGGGTCGAAAGGGACGCTTTAGCCAGATGATCTGCTGCCACGTTCGCCCAGCGACTGATATGTTGAACCTCCACATTCCAAGTGCGATCAACTATACTTTTAATCTCCACAACTATCCAGCTATCCTCATGCGCTCCATTAACTAGACTTCTTATCAGTTCCACAGCATCTGCAGAATCAGTCTCAAGAGTAACATCCTTGTACCCCATATCCCACACGATTTTGAGGCCATGGAGGCATCCCCACAACTCAGTAGATAAACTATCACCTGCCTCCCCTTTAAACATGAAAGCCATAAGGAAATTGCTATGCTCATCACGCAGCAAACCTCCACTCGCTATACCAGGAACCGACGATGAATAAGCCCCATCAGTGTTGATCTTGATTCGTCCTGCCTGTGGTGGTCGCAAGTGCTCCTCAGCCTTGTTCTGCAGAGACTTCTTGCCATTCTTTGTACCAAATCTAGCCCGGGCATCGGTCATGCTACTTACTATGGCCATAACGCTGGTTTGCAGGGATGTATTCGAAACCACCTTCCCTTCAAAGACTAAAGTGTTGCGGCGCCTCCACAGCCACCAGCACATAATAGCAAAAATATTCCTCTATTCATATGATTGTTGGTTCAAACCCCAATGGCTAATATTCCAACAAAGCCATTGATCAACCGGCAGAGAATGAAACTTGCGCCATAAATGCAAAGGAACTAATTGTTTCCAAAGATTCAAAGTACCTGGATAGTCTCATAACACATGTTATAAAGATTCAATCTCCAGGGTACAAACCGGGCAGCGATCATCAGTGGTCAAGCCACGTTTTCTTTTGGACGCATTAGTGAGAAGCCGCTTATAAATTACAAGCCATAGGAACATTTTCCATCTCTCTGGAATCTATAATTTCCATACTCTTCCCCATAGAGAATCCAGTTCAGCCACATCATTGTTAAGGGCTTCATAGGCGGATTTTATAGTAAATGCCCCATTCTTAGCCCACTTCCAGCGAAGTTGCCCATATGGTAAAGACTCAATACCCTCCTGTACCTTATTCCACGTGTGCTTGATCCTACTCCACAGATTTGACCCTGGTTTCCTCAAATCAATCTTTGGAATAGTGTCAGGACCATAGTTGTATTTTTTTCGTATAACTTTAACCCACAAATCATTCTTTCTAGTTGATAGGCTCCAACCCAGCTTCATAAGGTATGCTTGGTTGTAGCACTTGGTATGCTAAATCCCCAAGCAACCAAAGGTATTTTTCGGTGCTCCTCGGTACTTCCCCATAAAAATTGACGGTTGCATTTATCCAAAGTCTCGCACGTGCTAGCTGGGAGTAAGGAGGTTTGCGTGACATATCCTGAGATTTCTGTGGTGACCGAGGAAACAAGGGTTGATTCCCTGGCTGCTGATAGCGACTTTGCTTTCCATTTTGATAGCCTTAGCATGACTTTGTCCACCACATAGTAATAAGATTCCTTAGTCACACGTTTATGATGCAGGGGAACGCCTAAGTATTTACCAAATTAGTCACTCGTAATGGAGAATCCCATGGAAGCACACATCTCACTTCTCCTAGTATGATGGACATTCTTTGAAAAGAACACTCTAGTTTTTTGATAATTGATCTTCAATCCAGAGCTTGCACAAAAAGATTGAAGACATGAATTGATTATGTCTACCGGATCCATGGAAGCTTCTACAAATAGAATGATGTCATTTGTAAAAAACAAATGCGAAATAGGAGGGCCCATTTTGGTAAGCCGGATTGGCTTCCAATATCTGTCAGCTATGGCTGCCTGTATAAGATGAGCTAGTTTCTCCATACACATGACAAACAGGTAAGGTGACAAAGGATCTCCTTGCCTCACTCCCCTAGATGGGTGGAAGAGCTCAGCTTTATCCCCATTCCATAACAATTGCATATTAGGCGAAGAGATGCATTGGGCAATTACCTCGTGAAGATTACTTAGGACATTGATTTCCTGGAGGCAGCTTAATAAGAATGCCCAATTCACTTGATCATATGCTTTTTCCAAATCAATATTGATTGCCAAAAATCCCTTTTTTTTCTTCATGCTACGCATGGTATGAACAACCTCATGAGCCACAATTATATTCTCACTATTGTGCCGTCCTGGTACAAAACTGCACTGGTTGGGGCTATTACATGGGGAAGAATAGGCTTCAATCTGTTCACAACAATTTTCGAGGCTACTTTATAGATGACATTGCATAAGCTTATCGCCCTCAAGTCCCCCATAGTTTCTGGATGATCCTTCTTTGGAATGAGAACAATGAATGTACTATTTATCTCGGGAATAGCCTGCGAATTAGCAAAGAGAAACTTGACATAATTAGTGACAAACGTACATGCTGTATCCCATTGGTTTTGGTAGAAGAGGGCGTTAAACCCATCGGGTCTAGTGGATTTGAGACCGCCCATACTAAATATTGCATCCTTGATTTTCATATCTGAGACTTCATGATTGCACCATCCGAGCAAGCTCTCCTCAACACAAGGATATGACATAAAACAATCAAGGGATGGCCGGTCTAGGACATCCTCCAAGAGGAGAGTAGAGAAGTAGGAGGTGGCCTTATTTTTTATTCGCCCGGTGTCAAAAATCCATGAGCCCTCATCATCTTTCATGGCTTCGACTCTTTTACTTTTTTGTTGGTGGTTAGCACGAGCATGGAAATAGCGAGTGTTGTGATCCTCGTACACTGACCACTCCACGCCCAAAGGAGAGATTCTTGGAGTAGAACATCCTCAAGTTCCTTCCAAATTGATAATTGAAGTTCCTCATATTTAGGCATCATACCATGTCGAGCAACAGCCCTAGTGATCCCATCCAACCTATGCAAAAGGAGTTTCTTTTGGGATCCGTACAATGCAGTGGATTAAAATTTTTACGAATCCCGTCTCGAGGATCACTCAGGCGCGTTTAAACGAAGGCCAAGGAACCGAATATTACCTATAGTGAATTCGTCCGTGTCTCGTTCTCCTTGAACTGGTGGGCTACCTCCTCGATCAGCAGAAGACGACTCTTAGAATTGGCTTCCTATACCGGTATCCACACGAACAATCCCCGAACACGGCTACGGCAGCATGCTAGCGCCTTTTGAGTTGTGCGTCTCTCTCAATTTTCACTCTAGGATTTTCTCGCGGCTTTTTCTAATACGCTCGACAAAAAGTCCCGTAGGTTTTTCTAAACCTGTCGGCGTATTATATTCAAAATTAATCTTCATTAATTTTGAATTTTGAATTTCAAATATGGATTAAAAATACATTAATTAAATCTATATGTTAGATCTAATGTAACGTATTTATTTAATCCAATTAAAAACCAGATCTCGAAATTCGAATTTGAATTAAAAATATATTAATTAAATCTATCGATAGATCTAATCCAATGTATTTATTTAATCCAAATTAAAAGCCTTCGATTTAATTTATCTCTATAAATTAAATCCAAGAAATAATATCTATCTATTTAATTAAATCGAGACACTATATCTCAATTTAAATTAAACAGATATATGATATCTTTATTTGAAAATTAAATGAGATACAATATCACTATTTGTTTTAGATATTTAATTTATCAAATAAATTAAATACAAAACAAATATTATATATAATAATATTATAATCTCCATTAATAATATTAATATATATATATCTATATATATTAATTTCGAATTTATATATATATATATATATCCTAGATTAAATTCAGCAATCTCACTTTTGCTCGTGTTGGATTATTTTTATGTGCGACCCTGCAGGCCCACATGAGATTGGCAGTGGGCCAACACTGTATCAGCCCACAAGTCGCAAGTGGCCTTTAGAAAGACATTGCGATTACCCAATTCACATGGGGATCGATGACACGATACAACCTATCATACAACCATGTCACATCCCTTTTGTCACGCGATAATTTGGTCAAGGATGAGGCATGGATAATGTTAACTTTCTGTTCTTAACCTTTACTTTCTCGATTCTTGAGTAGTCTAATAAGTGAAATGGAAACTCCTTTCCATCACAGTATGGCCATACATTTCTTAGACTCACTCATCAAGGGGCCCAGTATTATCTCTCTACAATGTGAGGGACAAATTCCATCTTGACCATTCACATCCCTCCGCATAAAAACCACTGATCCCGATCCCAGCCTTTATCATCACCTAGTCAAAGATGACTTTTGACTAGGTCAAAGGTCAGTGACTCATCATGTAGGAATCCATGATGATCTCAGGTCATAGGGCGTCGTGACGCGGTTATACATGAGACAAGCTTTTGACTAGATCCATGCAGCTTTCTCATAGTGGGTCGGTCCAGCACCTTGTACTCTTACAAGTGCCCATGACTTTGATTCGTATTTCCATAGCTCATCAAAGTCATACTGGTCTTAACTCATCTTCGCTCCCGCGTAGATGACCGACCAGGGATGATGCAGTTATCAATACAAACATGCAAATGAAAATGATAACAAAAGGAGAATACTTTAAATAACATAAATATCCAAAGTACAATGAATTGCCCCTAGGGCATAATTTCCAACAATTTCTTCCTTTCCTCTGTGTGCCGGAACACTTCTCTATTCCACTAAGAGCACACTTGAGAAAATTGGGAAATGTTCTGCAATGCCAAGGACTATCCTGCATCCAAGAATGCTTAACAAACTCATTAAATTTTTCATGTAACACCCAGGTAGCGATGAAGCGAAACAGTTTGTTTGGTTTAGATGAGTTTACAGCCATATTCAACTGAAGTAGCAAGGGTCTATGATCTGACTTGGAGAGAGGTAGATGAGCAACTGAGGCATTAGGGAACATAGTAAGCCACTGATCATTAGCAATTGTAAGGTTGTTTGCTTCTACTTGTAAGGCATGTTTGTCATAGTTCAACTCTTGCAAGATAAGCTGGTTTGAGAAATCAATTGGAGGCAATTCCTCAGGTAATGGCATAGTAGGGAAGTCAAGAAGACTCTTTCCATTTTTCCGCAACAATGAATCTATTTCTTGTAATGCAACCTATTCTTTATCATATTTAGATATATTGACCCTGTACTTTGGGTAATATAAATTAGTTTCCACCATTTTATTATGAAAAGTGACTATAGTAAAAGGTAAGTTACACAAACTTACTTGATGACATGGGATCATTGCGGTGGATGTATAATACATCTTTTGAAAGTAGTTTTGATGTCTCCTTCCATACAAAATCAAGGCGGTGTAGAGAGAAATAAAGTAACATGCTAACAAATAGTTTCCTTAATGAATGACCTAATGCCCAAATAGATGCTTCTTTAATGGCTGAAATGTATTCTTGATCATCATCTAATAACCCCCTTGCAAAACAAGCATCTTTTAAAGTATTGTGGATAAAACCATCAATTGTTTTGATTTCGTCAAATGACCGCGAACCTCTTACTTTTGTGAGCAACACCGTAGGTAGTACAATCCCCCTGATGATGGTGACATGTGTATTATTCTACCAACAGATGAGCCTTTCTTTCTTTGTTTCCAAGCCTTGTTGTTCCTTTGATAAACGTAGCGTTTTGGGAATTCAATATATGTCAAAGTCCTAGCAAATGCATCTATCTTGTTCTTTTCCATCCAAGCAAGAAATTGTGATTCACTAACTCTAGGTTTATCCAACAATTCAGTAACATCATCATGATTGGAATAAATGACATATTGTTGATTTGGAAGATGGAAACTCAATCTTTCAACAGATGGATTCCTATGTGAAAGTGGAGCTAAATCACCAAGAGGGGGGTGAATTGGGGATTTTAAAATCTTTTGAAAACTGCTCTGTGTATACCAGCGAAAACAGAGATGAACAGAATAAGAAGGAGAAGAGTAAGACACAAGGATTTATACTAGTTCGGTCTAACCACTTGACCTACGTCCATCCCGGACTCTCACGGGTTTTTCACTATCACAATTGATTACACACTCGCACTCAAGAGTAGTTCTCTCACTAGAACTCACTCCCCTTACAAGTTGTAATCAATGCACCCAATCACCAAGTCCCGGACTTGTGGTTCTTTACAATAAATTTTTTCAGATAGAAACTCTCTCTAAGAGTGGATAATGATAAACGCTGAAGATTATAATGTCAAAAGACACAATACAAGTGAAAACAGAAAAGTAGTTGAAGAACTTTGAATGCTACGTGTTTTCAGCAGATGTGTTAGTTGGAGAAGAATTGAATGTAGCTCTATTTACACCAAGAGAGCATCAATTGACCATTGTAATCTTTAATATAATCGTTGCCTTCATTAGACAAGGTTCTGGTTCAGTTTAGGTCTTCTTCTCTCTCTAAACTTCACTTAATCCAGCTGGCAGAAGTTCAGAGTTGACTCTATGCAAATTTGTCCGTTGGAAGAGCAGCTGCTGGATGTAGAAATCATTCTTTAATTCTTTGTAATCATGTGCAAATGGATTACCCAAAAGTATGCAACTTTTTGGGTTTACAATTAATGTGGTGACATCACTTTTGCTTTTGCTTCAAACCTTCAATAAGCATCCTCTAATTTATCTGAAACTCACCAATAAAGTGGTTAAACATATCTAGAAACATTAGAGATTAATCATAGGAAGTATTAAGATCAAACAAGAAGGTTTCAAAATTCACGAGAATTTGAAATTCGAAGACGCCCGTAAACCTCGAGGTTTGTTCTTCAAACTTGGAGGTTTTTCAAGGTTGCAGAAAGTGTTAGTCTCTCTGCCTGACAAAACAAACCTCGAGGTTTCACTTTGAATGTGAAACCTTGCAAAAACGCGCCAAGAGCAAACCTGGAGGTTTTCTCGAAAACCGAAGATTTTCAAAATCGTGAAAAGTTGTTTGCTTTCTCGGATGCCGAAACCTCGAGGTTTTCGGCAAAACTCGAGGTTTTACTTAAACGTTGAAATTCTAAGTTTTGGGCTAAAACAGAAACTTGGAGGTTTAAGAGAAAACTGGAGGTTTTGAGAACTTGGAAAAACACATAACCTCTCTGCCTAGACAAACCTCGAGGTTTTCGAGAAACCTCGAGGTTTCTCATAATTTTGAGAAACTTGAGAAAAAAACATTTGAGCTCAAACCTAGAGGTTTCCCATAAACCTAAGATTTCGATTCTTGGTGTGGTCGCTTCAACTGGAGAAGGGAAGATGGGAGTGGATGGATCAGGAGAGGTTGAGGGGATTTGAGGTGAGGTGAAGGTGAATAAAGGTGAGGATGAACCAGAAGCAGGGCCAAAAGTGCTAGGACCAACAGCAGTGCCACGAGGTGAAGAAGGTTCAATATGCAAGTGCTTGACAATCTTGTCCACCTTGTCACTGAGGTCGATGTGAGATACAATCTGAGTGGACAGCTTGAGATCAATCTCCTCAGCCTTCTCTTTAATCTCGGTGGCCCGACCGAGAGCGCTTCAAGGTGCTCCTTCATGGCATCCTGAATCTCAATAAGTCCATCATGCCCACGAGTCACCTTAGCCCTCAATTTTCCCAATTCAAACTCCATGCGCATAGTCATGGTAGCAAGTGACATCCACAATTTCCTTTATTTGTGAAGCAAAGTCAAATGGCAGTGATGTCTGAGGAGGTGGAGGGTTTGGTGAGCCTCTTGAGCTTGTGATCTTGGATGTGATCGGAAGGAGCTTGGGAGTGCTGAGAACCTTCTTCCCCAAACTTGATCTTCGTGATTCATCTGTGTCTTTCCAAAGAATGGGGGATACTCGAGTGTGTCAATAGAGCCCACATGCAGATTTTGTGATAATAAAGGATAACAGAAATCAATGAAGGGAATGGACAATGGGATAGCTTCCTTTTTGAAAATGTGAATTGGGTCATGGCCTGGAGAAGCCAGTGACCAAGGTTAAAAGGAACCTTCTTCACAAAAGCAGTAAAGGGTTTGTAGTCATGCTGAGTGAAGTGGGTGTAATTGCCACCCTTTGGAATGAAGTTCCTAGAGTAGACATACCATAAGACTCAATTTTCAGCAGACATGGAACCAGGATTAAATGTAAGTTAAGTTGTTGGGCTAGAGGAAAGGGCTCATTTGGTCTTAGAGTTTCAAAGACTTCCTGATTGCTATAACTGAATTCAGGAATAGGTGGAGGATTAGCAATTTTCAGAATTTTATTCAAAATGGAAGTAGACAAGGTGAATTTGACATTTTTAACAACAGTGGTTACTCTCTCCTTAATCAACTCACCATATTCGCCTAGTTCATTATCATACTCCATATTGTAGTAAAACAAACGAACAAGATTTGGAGTATAGGGAGCAGATATGGAAATGAAAGACTCATATTGTTTCAACCAGGGAGACAGATCAAAATGACACTCTTTGACAAAATCTTTCAGATCAACAGCAACCACAGGATAGAAATCTCTATGTAAATAAGCTTCCCTAAATCTTTCATTTTCTTCTTTAGTCATAGTAGAGGAAGCAACGCCAAAACCTTTGGGTGGAGTAGGATTGCGATAGATTTAAACGGCATCTTCGATGAGCTGAAGGCACATCCTCTTCTTCCTCTTGATCTTGATTTACGACGAGGACGTGTAGTTTGAGAAGATGCTTGGCCTCTAGAAGATTTCCCCGGTGCAGGACACGGGATGCCTTGCAGTTGACCAAAAAAAAATCATTCCTCTATATCTTGTAATGTTGAAATCTTTGCCCTTTTCATCAGCATCCAATGAAGCAGCTTGAGCTCATAGGAGTGTCACTCCATTGCATTGATCCATCCCAAACTTCTTCACAGATCATTGAGATATTTGGTCTGAGATATGAAGATTTCATCCTTATTTTGCTTGATTTGTAGACCAAGGAAATAGTTGAGCTCTCCCATCATGGACATCTCAAACTCTCCTTACATATTCTTAGCAAACTCTTCACACAAAGCATCATTAGAAGCACCAAATATAATATCATCAATATATATTTGCACAATTAAAATTTCACCAAGCTTATTACTCTTTATGAAGAGAATTGTATCTACTTTTCCTCTAATAAAACCTTGATCAAGAAGGAATTTACTTAATCGCTCATACCAAGCTCTAGGAGCTTGCTTAAGGCCATAAAGAGCTTTTTTGAGACGATAAACATGATCTAGATGATGTTCACTTTGAAAACCAGGAGGTTGTTCAACATAAACTTCCTCTTGAATGAAACCATTTAGAAAAGAACTTTTCACATCCATTTGATAGAGCTTGAATCCTTTGACACAAGCAAAGGCTAGAAGAACTTTTATGGCTTCCAATCTTGCCACTGGAGCATAAGTTTCTTCATAATCAATTCCTTTTTCTTGATTATAGCCTTTAGCAACCAATCTTGCCTTGTTACGGACAATGATTGCTGACTCATTTCATTTGTTCTTGAATACCCATTTAGTGCCAATGACCGGATGGTCCTTAGGCCTAGGTACCAAATCCCAAACTTGATTTCTATCAAATTGATGCAACTCCTCTTGCATTGCTATCACCCAATCATTGTCTGAAAGGGCTTCATCAATCTTAGAGGGTTCAATATGTGATAAGAAAGCAGAAAAAGTTACTTCATTTAAAGTGCTATTTCTAGTTCTTACTCCTTGATTTACATCACCTATAACTTGGTCCAAAGGGTGATTTCTTATGAACTTCCAAGCTCTAGGCTGAGACTAATCAGAATTTTCAAGATTGTTTTGGGGATCAGCCTCCAAAACATTTTTAGGATTTTCAATAGAAGCAAGAGTAGTTTTCCAAAAGAATTGGTTTTTGAAAACATTTTCTTCATCATCATCCAAAGGTTTATCAGATTTAGATTCACAGAAAACAACAAGCATAGACTCTTCAACAATACGAGTACGAGTATTAAAGACTCTATAAGCTTTACTTCTATTTGAATAACCCAAAAATATACCTTCATCTACCTTGGGATCAAATTTTCCCAAGTTATCCTTACCATTGTTGTGGATGAAACACTTACATCCAAACACATGCGAGATGAGCTAGATTTGGTTTCCTTGCTTTGTACGGCTCATAGGGAGTCTTGTTCAACTTCTTCGGAGGTATGCCCGATTTGAGATATAGCAAGCGGTGCTCATTGCATCACTCAAAACACTTGAGAAGTGTTGTTCTCATTCAGCATAGCTCTTGCCATCTCGGTGAGGACTCGATTCTTTCTTTCCACAACACCGTTTTGTTGAGGAGTCCTTGGGGGCGAGAAGTTGTGGTCTATCCACATCTTTGTCACAAAACTCAAGCAAATGCATTGTTTTCAAATTCTCCTCCATGATCAGTTCTAATTCCTGAAATAGAGAGACCTTTCTCGTTTTGGACCTTCTTGGCAAAAACAACAAATTGATAAAATGTTTCATCTTTAGAAGATAAAAATATAGTCCATGCAAATCTTGAGAAATCATCAACTATGACCAAAGTATAAAGATTACCACCAAGGCTTCTTACTCTAGCCGGTCCAACTAGATCCATGTGAAGTAGTTTGAGAGGTCTATTAGTTGAAATCTCATTTTTAGATTTGAAAGATGATTTGGTTTGTTTCCCTTTTTGACAAGCATCACAAATCATGTCATTTTTAAAGCAAAGTTTAGGAACACCAATAACCAAATCCTTTTTCGATAATTTGTGAAGTTGAATCATATTGACATGAGCTAATCGCTTGTGTCATAGCCAACTCTCATCCAAATTATTTACAAAACATTTTTCAGAAACAGAACCATTACTAGAGAGGTTAAGTGTATAACAATTGCCATCTCTTGGGGCTCTAAATAAAGCTTTTGATTTTATGTTTTCCAAAGGGAGAATATCCTTACTTACAATCAAGCACTCCTCAGAATCGAAGATAACTAAGTTACCTTTATCAGTGCTTTGGCTTACACTGAGGAGATTGTGGCAAAGTCCTTCCACAAGGTAGACATCTTTGATGAGTGGTCCTTCATTGTTGCCAATTTCACCAATTCCGGCAATCTTTCCAGATTGGTCTCCACCAAAGGTCACCTTGCCACCATCCTTGGGCTTGATTGAGGCAAATTTTGATTGGTCTCCTGTCATGTGCCTAGAGCATCTACTGTCAACGTACCATTTGTTGGATTTTGATGCTCTTAGACATACCTGCAAGACACAACAAATCAGGTCTTAGGTACCCATCTTTTCTTGGGTCCTTTGGGGTTAGTTTGTGTCTTAGGAATCTTGTAAGATCCCTTTGGCACCCATTGATAGTTGCCTGAAGGTTTACTCTTTCTTTCCTTCTTATGAAAACAAGAAGAAGTAGTATGACCCTTTCTATTGCAGTAATTACAGTGTGCAAAAGGATTTGAAGAATGAATCGATTTTGTAAAATAGTTCATATAAGAATTTTCACCAGACTTCTTTCTTCCTTTCTTTTTATCAAAATCGGGTTTGTAACCAATTCCTGATCTGTCATTTATAAATCTTTACTGTTTCAAAATGACATTGAGCATTTCACTTCCTCTAGTGAATTTCTCAAGTGCCTTTGTAAGATGTAAATTCTTTTTCTTCAAATCAGGACATTCTTCACAAGCAAGATATTCAGAGGAAGAAAGTTTTTCTACTTGCAATTCAAGAGTTGTATTTTTGTTTTTCAAATTGAAATATTTTTCAGCAAGTTTTTCAAACTCAGATTGCACAACCATATACTCAGCAAATAACTCATCATAAGATGATTTAGAATCATATACCTCATTATTGTCGCATGTTGCTCTTCTTTCTTCAAAGAACTAAGCATATGTTTGCTTTTTCTTCCTCATTCTCATCATCTTTATCAGATGAGCTATCACCCCAAATGCCAGAGACATATGCCTTCTTTTTGAATCTGTTGAACTTCTTCTTTTCTTTGTCTTTGTTCTTCAGATTGGGGCATTCGGATTTGATGTGGCCAGGCTTCTCACACTCGTAGCAAATGATTGGCTTTTTCGCCTCATAGCTGGAGCTACCTTTGTGAAACTTCTTGAAACCTTGGTCCTTCTTGTAGAATTTCTTGAATCTCCGAACCATCATGCCTATCTCTTCATCATCGTCTTCATCATCATCATCATCTGATTCCTTAGCTTCTTTGACTACTTTGAGAGCAATTCCCTTGTTCTTGCCATGGACTTCTTCAAGTCCTTTCTTGAACTTGAGCTTTGCCTCATACTCAGAGAGACTCCCAAAGAGGGCTACTATAGATGCCATAGAATCTCCACGAGCTTCTTCAATGGTAGTGACTTTGGCTTCCCATTCCTTGTTGAGGATGTTGAGAATTTTCCTCACTTGGACATGTTGCTCATATTCTTTGCCCAATGCAGCAAGTTGATTGATGAGATGAGTGAATCTCAACTGGAAATCGCTAATGGATTCTCTAGGCTCCATATGAAGGAGATCATATTCTGTCATTAGAGTGTTGACTTTATTTTGCTTCACTCCAACAGTTCCTTCATGAGCAATTTCCAGAGCATCCCACATAGTTTTAGCTGAGGTTAAGTTGCAAACATGAAAATACTCTTGTTGACTAAGAGCACTTTGCAGAAGAAGGACAGCCTTGCTATTGAGTGTGACATTTCTTCTGTCATTTTCATCATAATCTTCTTCTTCCTTTGGAACTCTGAGACCATTCTCCATGACAGTTGGAGTGTAGTCTCCTCTTTCGAATACTCTCCAGAGACCATACTCTATAGCCATCACAAATACTTTGAACTTGGCTTTCCAGAATGAGTAATGTTTTCCATTGAAACCTGGAGGTCTGTTGATTGAAGCTCCATCAGGTAGAATACCATCCATATTGATCCTTCTTGAGATGTTAAGCTCTTTTGAGAAGACCTTGCTTTGATATCAAATGAAAGTGGAGCTAAATCACCAAGAGGAGGTGAATTGGGGATTTTAAAATCTTTTGAAAACTGCTCTGTGTATACCAGCGAAAACAGAGATGAACAGAGTAAGAAGGAGAAGAGTAAGAGACAAGAATTTATACTGGTTCGGTCTAACCACTTGACCTACGTCCAGTCCCCAGACTCTCTGGGTTTTTCACTATCACAATTGATTACACACTCTACACTTAAGAGTAGTTCTCTCACTAGAACTCACTCCCACTTACAAGTTGTAATCAATGCACCCAATCACCAAGTCCCCAGACTTGTGATTCTTTACAATAAATGTTTTCCAGATAGAAACTCTCTCTAAGAGTGGATAATGATAAACACTGAAGCTTATAATGTCAAAAGACACAATACAAGTGAAAACAGAAAAGTAGTTGAAGAACTTTGAATGCTATGTGTTTTCAGCAGATGTGTTAGTTAGAGAAGAATTGAATGCAGCTGTATTTATACCAAGAGAGCATCAATTGACCGTTGTAATCTTTACTATAACCATTGCCTTCATTAGACAAGGTTAGTTCGCTTTAGGTCTTCTTCTCTCTCTAAACTTCACTTAATCCAGTGCGCGAAGTTCGAGTTGACTCTCGCAAATTTGTCCATTGGAAGAGCAATTCTTTGGATGTAGAAATCATTCTTTAATTCTTTGTAATCGTGTGCAGATGGATTACCCAAAAGTATGCAACTTTCTCGGGTTTGCAATTATCGTGGCCGACATCACTTTTGCTTTTGCTTCAAACCTTCAATAAAAATCCTCTAATTTATTTGAAACTCACCAATAAAGTGGTTAAACATATCTAGAAACATTAGAGATTAATCATAGGAAGTATTAAGATCAAACAAGAAGGTTTCAGAAATTCACAGAATTTGAAATTCTGAAGACACCTAGAAACCTCGAGGTTTGTTCTTCAAACCTGGAGGTTTTTCAAGGTTGCGAGAAAAAGTTAGTCTCTGCTCGACAAAACCTCGAGGTTTCTCGAAACCTCGAGGTTTCACTTTGAATGTGAAACCTTGCAAAAATGAGCCAAGAGCAAACCCGGAGGTTTTCAAAATCGGTGAAAAGTTGTTTGCTCTCTCGGATGCCGTAAACCTCAAGGTTTTCAGCAAAACTCAAGGTTTTACTTAAACGTTGAAATTATGAGTTTTGGGCTAAAATAGAAACCTGGAGGTTTAAGAGAAAACTAGAGGTTTTGAGAACTTGGAAAAACACAGAACCTCTCTCGACTAGACAAACCTCGAGGTTTCTCATAATTTTGAGAAAGTTGAGAAAAAAAACATTTGTTTGAAAACGGAGGTTTCCCATAAACTGGAGGTTTCAAAACCGGCAAAAACCTAAGTTTCCTCGATAGGTCAAAACCTCGAGGTTTCTTGTCAAACCTCGAGGTTTCACACAATTTTGTGAAACCCAGATATTTCAAGCTAAAACAGAACCTTGAGGTTTTAAGGCAGAAACTGAAGGTTTTCATATGTTCAAAACTTAGGAGACTCTCTTGAGACTAAACCTCGAGGTTTGAACGGTAACCTTGAGTTTTTCATTTTCTAGAAAAGGCTGAGAAGTCTCTATGTGAAGAAACCTTAAGGTTTCTCTGAAAACCTTGAGTTTTGCTTAGTCTAGAATCCTTGAATACTCCTTTGTAAGGCCAAACCTCGAGGTTTCTGTGCAAACCTCGAGGTTTGCTCTTATAGTGAGTCTTACAACAACAGAGAGCAAAACCTCATGCTTTGTTTACAATCACTGGAGATCACCAAAACCCTTAGGGAACTAACACTATGATGAATATTAAATCCAAATATACGCCATGAACCCTCACTTGCATATATGTATCTACAGTTGTAATATTGTTTAATCTCATCAACATTGGCTTCACCATGCTCATTAGTAGCACCATATAAATTGCAGCCACAATTCTATCATTACCTTTGCTAATATACTTGAATAAGTATTTTTTAGCAGTTGAGTGATTGCATTTCTCAATAGTGATATATGTATGAAACTTACGTAACAACAATGGATTATATGGGACAACATATCTATCATCTAGAGGGATAGCTTTCACTTTAATTGTTTCGCCATCATCCCTACGTACGTATGTTGGATACCCATCTTCATCAATAGTTGTATTTTCATTAAACTTCTTTGGAAAATACTTATTACACTTCTGATTCTTCATGCATGGTGCTTTTATGTTACTTCTTCCGCAGGGTCCATGAAGCATAAATTGCCTAACCAACTTATACATTAGGGGAGAAATGTTCTTGTCAGGTATTTCTTCACAGATGAAGTTGTCGATTGCTTCTGGATCTTTTATCTTGTCATTTGGATAAAGGAACAACAGTATGTGGGCATGAGGAAGTCCTCTCTTTTGAAACTCTATAGTGTATATGTTTCTTCACAGTATGTGGGCATGAGGAAGTCCTCTCTTCAAATATTAACTGCAAAGAAATCATGGAAGATATATGGACTTCATCCAAACTTATGAAGAACGTACATTAATATCAATTTAATATTGGAGAAAAAAAGAGGAGCTAACCTGAGATGGTCCCAAATTTTTTTCCTCATTTATAGTTTTCATTAAGCGATCTAACTTTATCTTGTCAGTTGATGTTGCCGAAGACATGTGGTTGAGTCCTTTTATGGACGATCAAATGTGAAAAATTGGCAGGAATGAATTTAAATTCACAACACTGAAAAAGGAAACATGAGTTAAAACCAAAAGCAATTTCAGGTTGTTTCAAATATGGATTTTCATTTCAATGGTGGTTGCCTGGTGTTTGCTTGATGTCCCTCTAATCCTAATATAAGATAGACCTAATTTTTTTAAAGATATTAAGAAAGTTAATTAAATTAATTTAAAATATTTATATTTATCATTTTTTTCTTTAAACTATTTTAATTAACTTATAAACGATATATAATCTAATGATACACAACATATGATATGATTAAGTAACTTCTTTAATTTCTCCAAAAAATGGTTAACTCGTCTTATATTTAAGACCGAAGGGTTGTTGCCTTGTTATAAGATTTTACTAGTTTTTTTAAGGGTGAAGGTGTAAATTTGCCAAACAACTATTATCCAAAGAGCGTCTGGGCTAAATAACTATTGAAGAGACCAAAATTGCCAATAAACAATTAAAAAGTGAAAAAAAACCAAATAACTATTAAAAGTGGAAAAAAAAAACATCAAATAACTATTAGAAAAAAAAAACAACTATCACAATTAAGTTAAAATGTGAGACACTGGCGTAGGATGGCGAAATCTTTGGAGAAAAGAGCGGTTAAGCTTTCTTGTTGGAAAAGGAAAACACCAACAGAGATGGGACCCATGGGAGCATGCATTGCGGCAGCAGCGGTTGCTGCTTGTGGCATCGGAGGGATGGAACCAGGGTGTAAGGTGTGTGCCAGTCGAACGTTGTGGACTACTGGATGAGTTCAAGAGGGTAAGTGGAACACCCAGCAACAATAGAAGCTTTGGAAATGCCGACGTCAATGACACTATGACAGTCAATGGAAGACGGAGACACCAAGACAATGACGGGGTAATAGTTCGTTGGCGAATCTGCTCCAAATTGTGTTTTTTTCCACTTTTTAATTGTTGATTGGCAATTTTGGTCCCCTCAATAGTTATTTGGCCCAGACGCTCCTTGGGTAATAGTTGTTTGGCAAATCTGCACCTTGACCCTTTTTTTAATTCAACAAGTGAGATGATGTGTATGGTTCAAGAAACAAGTAAGAAGCTCTAATAATGGAGGTCAGGTGATGAATATGAGGGGGAGGGACAATTTTTTTTTTTCCTCACATGAAACAAGGGTAATTTAGGTAAAAAAGGCTTTAAGACCGCCTCATTTAGAGCGGACAATGGACACCGGTCTTAAAGGAATGCCGTGCAGTTCCGTAAATATAAAGAACTTCTTGCAGGACCAATTTTTCACCGCTCTTAAAATCATTATTGAGACCGACTAAAATACCACGGTCTTAAAAATTGAACTGAAATTTCAATTACTTTCTAAATATATCTCATATAGCCGTACTTATATTTTTACGCGGTAAAACATAATAAGGAAAAATTTAAATATAAAAAGTCTAAAGTTTTAAGACCGAACTTACCAACAAGGCGGTCTTAAAAGTTTTCTTTCAAGACCGGACATATGATACTTGCGGTACGAAAAAGTTCATTAATATTAAGGCCGGCGTTTTAAAGAGCGGTCTTAAAGGTTAAACTTTTAAGATCGGACGTTTAATATGACCGAGATTAATGTAAATATTAAGGCCGTCTCTTTTTCATCGGTCTTAAAAATCCAAGCAAGTTATACATTTCTTGGCGAAAGCTTTTGTTACTCTGTGGAGAACCTCATTCGCGTTAGAAACCCTTCTGTTGCATTACCTCTCTTCCTCGCCCACGTACCATCGGCCCCTGTTACTCTCTCATTTGCTCGAGGCATTCTCTCTTCTGTCTCGAAAATGGACGGTGAAAAGCGAATCTATTCGTGTTCGGCACGCCGAGTTCTGGTGTGGCGGGTGTGAGTGAGCGAACCCTCTTCATCTCACAATGAGGCTCGTAATCGCCACACTTGCCGTGGTAGAAAAGGCACACGAATGATGGATGTGACCTAAGTCGGACGGGTCAAAGCTCGAGATTCGAGTTTGATGCAAGGTTGGAACTGTCGGTCCTAATAAAAGCAAATATAATAGTTTTGTGGTGTCTAGCACGTGTGACAAGGTTAGCATCTTGATAGATGAGTGGAAAAGTGTGGACTATAAGAATGTAAAGGATCCTATTTGGGAGACTATCGGGTTACATACACTGTCACATTGTCGAGGAAGTTGAAAGACAAGACATTGTCTTATTGTGCTGATCGGTGGAGGAAGTTTAAGACCTTTCTCGCTAACACGTATATTTTCTCCGATGTTCCGCTTTGCCAAACATCCTTGGGAAGTTTACACATTTATTGATGAGCGAATTTGGCGACAATTTGTTCTTTGCGGACCACTCTGAAAAGCTCTGGTGAGTATATATTTAGTTTTGTTTTCCCTTTTGTTTGCTTATTAACCTGTGCGGATATGTGAATGTTATTGTGTTCATCTAATCATTAGTTATATAATAGTTCGGTGTGTGAATAGAAGTATACATTTCTGCCTTTGTCATGCAAGTCGATATGTCAACCACGAAAAGGTAAATTCTTGATGAGAAGGTATTAATTGTGTAATGGTTTGTCTTGCAAAGGAGGAAATGAATAGTCTTAAAAGGGGGAAACTTTATATACCCAATTGTTACTATCTAATGGGAATTTGCTTGATCATTTGGATGCCTTAAAAAGGATCAAGTTTGTATTATTATGTAAGCCTTTGTCTATGCAAGTCGATATGTCAACCACGAAAAGGTAAATTACTGATGAGAAGGTATTAATTGTGTAATGGTTTGTCTTATGCAAAGGAGGAAATGATCGAATAGTCTTAAAAGGGAAACTTTATATACCCGATTGTTACTATCTAATGGGAATTCTCTTGATCCCATTTGGATGCCTTAAAAAGGATCAAGTTTGTATTATTACTGTAAGCATAATTCTCTTTTGTTTCTTAACCTATCTATCTAGCTAGCACTACAAAACATAGCTCCAATTTCTTCTACAATTCTACATCTTCCTTAAATAAAATGTTGAAACTTGATGAAGTGAAGAATTTGACTCTTGTTTGATTGCGTTCATATGAAGCGAAGTTCTCTAATTTTTACATTAGTGACATGCATGGCTGGAATTCATAATTAATAGATGTTTTCTATCTGATTCACGAGAAAAGAAGGGAACAAGCACGGGAGATAGGTAGAAAGAATGATTGCCCTCATAGGGCTTCTCGCGACGGATATCAAAAAGGCGAAAAAGATTTGATGGCCAAGCGGAAGAGATTGGATGATGAAGCGAGAATCCAATCCTTACGTGATACATGCTCCTCCATCTCCAATACGTCGCGAGGAGTTGTGGTTGCATATTCGGCAAAAGCCAAGCGGCGCCTACACGAGTGAACAAACTCGTCTAGTTCTTTGAAAAGAATTGTAAGTATCGTTATTGTTATTTTTTAGTTACTAAACATGTTTCATTACTAAGCTTCTCGTTATACGTATCTTACGGGAAGATCTTAAAAACAAAAAGCGAGAGGGATCTTTTGTGTCGGACGGGAGGAATGATGTTCGGCCGTTGCGGCCAGGAAAAGCCGGATCACCGGGGCGTGTAAGGGGGATTGGAGGACGGGTAGGCATAAAGCAAGTCTTTGGTACATCCAAACGCCATAGACAAAGTATGGTTACCCGGGAGGAGATGGACAGGCAGTTGGCTGCTAATAAAGCTTCAATGGCTGCAATGTTTCAATCCGAGATGAGCAGATGAAGGAGGAAGCTGAGTCGGTGAGGCTGCTTTTGAGCAATCGTCGAGACCGGTGTTCCCTTCACACTCTCACCTGCAAGTATTTGCGTGAGCACTAGAGGAGCTGCATTGATGGAAGTCGAAGCAACCTTGTGACCTTTATGTGGAGGATCCGATCATCATGATGGACGATTATTGGTTGCAAAAGGGATTGTTCACAACTTGGGATCAGCATGTACACCACCAACAAATGCGATGATGAAGTCGAGTGTCGGTTGAAAAGGTGATCATTGATGCACGGCTCCCTCTCCCAAGCGATGGTGAAGCTTGTGAGTGATGTCAAGGGAACCTTCATCCCTTGGCGGTGAAGCTTGTACATGTCTCTTGCTCTGAAGCTTCAACCCCTCCTCCTCAAGTTCCATCCCCTCGTCGGGCTCCATCCCCTCCTCAAGCTCTATCCCCTCTTTGCTAAGTTGGGCTGCTGCCGAGGAAAAAATATCCGATCTAATGAAAAGTGGATATTTTAAGGATAAATCGTAACTGTCGATGAAGTAGTAGGTGTCCCTCATCTATGCCCGTTCAAGTTGACACCGTTGATGTTGAGTCCCTGCTTGCTTCCTCGACGGGAGCTTGCGATGCGGTTGTTCAACTTTTTATGAAGTAAGTATCTTGTCTATGAGTACATCATTTAAATGCATCGTTTAGACATACATACATATATATATTTCCGATCGATGTCATTATGGTAGGTTCTTGCATCATGAATTGGTTCAAAGGTGCGGGATCAGCGATTTTGGATTCTTGTGCCTGTCTATTCAAGTCAAACATCCATGGAGGAGAGGCGAGTACATATCAAAGAGGTTGTGCTCAAGTGATCGAGAAAGTTGTACTTTTTGCCATTCTTCCGTAGTACATATCAAAAATCTTGTCGCAATTCACTTAATTCTGCTACATATATATATCTTGAGTATAGTTCTTGATGTGAATTTTCAGCCGCCCTTTAGCGGATTGGTCGTCATGTGCATGGAGCGAGCATAAAGTTATCTTCTTATGCTCAGCTCACGCTTTGAGCCATTGCTACGTTGGTGCGAGACCATCAACGAGTAAGCATGTCATTTTGATTCCCTTGTCGACATCTCTTGTGAATTTTAAGTGAATCATTGATAAATTTGTGATTTTGATGATAGTGCCATGAGGACCTTCCAAAGACTAGAAAAGAAAAAGGCGTGCTTTACTCGGGACAAAGACCCCATATGGTACAAACCGGAGGTTGGTACAATATTTAATTTGTAGCACACTTTGCCTTGTGAACTTGGTCATTGAGCTATATATATGCTCTTATATATATTTCTTGTTCTTTTTAGACCCGTCGGCAACCGAGCGTCCAACTTATGTGGTGATCGTCATGAAACACATGTATGATATTACAAGCGAGGGGATACTAAATTAGCTGCAAAGGTAAATGTATTTGATGTTACATATTATGCAAGTTAATTCAGTTTAAACTTCTTGTTACAAATGAAATATGCACGCAAGTTAATTCGATTCTTTGTCTTTGATGTTACGAGATGTTTCAATGCAAAACTCCCTTTCGATGATGAAGCTGGAGCACATCGCAATGTGTTTTGTGAATATCTGTATGGTCGATCTTAGAGTCACAAAAAGGACAATAATTAATGTCCTAAATTCATTTGTAAGTATAATCTGTAGCAACAATAATCGATCTTGTAAATTTGTTTATTTTTTTGAACAATTCATTTGTAAATATACATAGGCAATGTAAAATTCAATACATAAATGTAGTTAATTTTTTGAACAATTTTCTTGTGTCCATTTTGGGTTTCTTAATGTATTATTGGATGGTGGATATAGCTATTTAATTTAGTGTTTGAAATCGAGACTTTTAGGACCGTTCATTAACATCATGTCCGGTCTTAAAGGTCACAAAAATCTTCGGTCTTAAAGTATGAGACTTTTAGGACCGTATATTTCTCTAGTGTAAAGCTCTAAAAACTTAAAAAACTTCATGAACTTTTAGGTCGGACGTATTATAGAAGATCGGTCTTAAAAGTCGCCAGCCTAACTTTTAGGACCGTACGTTTTTTTATTTATGCGATCTTAAAAGTCAATTTTAAATACATCTTTTCGGACAAATTAAATGGATAAATTTGAAGACAACCTTAGAGGTTGGCGATCTGCTCAAGCTAGGTCCTTCATTATCATCGTTGTTACCTCTCCATGTGTAAAGCGGCATTATCGGTGTCCCTTTTATTTTGTCTTTTGTCTTTTTGTCGGAAAAAGAAGGAAGATAATGAAAAGGACACTTTGTTTCTAACATGGGGAGGTAAGCCCGACAACGAAGGTCAACCTTGAGAACGAATAGTCACTTTTTTTGTTCTTATCCGAATAAGGTAAAAGCTCCTTTTTTTACGTATGTTCTTAAGCGTGATTATGCGAATTTTTTGTTGTTGGATTTACACGAGGACAATGTTTTGTTTGTTTCCTTTTTGTCGGAAAAAGAAAGACGATAATGAAAAGGACAAGAGGCAATCGGATATGGAAACCAAAGTGACAAAAATGGCGGTGTTTTTAGGGCCGTCGATTTACTAACTAAAGTCTTCGTTCTTTTATTTTAGGTTTTTTAGTTACGCCATTATCCGTCCTTCATAGTTGCCTTGTTTATTGCTTTCCAGGTTCAGATAATGGGATAAACTACTAAACTTCGCACGAGAACAAAATTTAAAAATATTTTATTTTCTAAGTATCCGACTTTTAGGACCGTATATTTATTTAGTGTCGCTCCTAAAAACTTAAAAGATAAATGAACTTTTAGGTCGGACGTATTATAAAAGGTCGGTCTTAAAGTCCCCCACTTAACTTTTAGGACCGTATGTTGTTATTTGTGCGATCTTAAAAGTAATTCCCCTTTAAATACTCCTTTTCGAGACAAATTAAATGGTTAGGGTTGAAGACAACCGAGGGTTACGGCGTTTGCTCAAGCTAGGTCCTTCTTTATCATCGTTTTTACCTTTCCATGTGTAGAGGCGGCATTATCGTTGTCCCTTTTATTTTGTCTTTTGTCTTTTTGTCGGAAAAAGAAGGAAGATAATGAAAAGGACACTTTGTTTCTCACATGGGGAGGTAAAGCGAAGCGTCAACGAAGGTCGACCTTGAGAAGAATAGTCACTTTGTTTGTTCTTGTCCGAATAAGGTAAAAGCTCCTTTTTTTGTATGTTCTTAAGCGTATTCTGCGAATTTGTTGTTGGATTTACACGAGGACATTGTTTTGTTTGTTTCCTTTTTGTCGGAAAAAGAAAGACGATAATGAAAAGGACAAGAGGCAATCGGATATGGAAACCAAAAGTGACAAAAATGGCGGTGTTTTTAGGACCGTCGATTTACTAACTAAAGTCTTCGTTCTTTTATTTTAGGTTTTTTACGCCATTATCGTCCTTCATAGTTGCCTTGTTTATTGCTTTCCGAGGTTGAGATAATGGGCTAAACTCGCACGAGAACAAAAATTAAAAATATTTTATTTACTAATTTTTTTATTTGCCTATAGGGCGATCAAAAAAAAAAAAAAAAAAAAGCAAAATAAAAAAGCAACAAAAAAAAACTAATCCCTCTCGTAGTCGGAAAGGGAGGGCGTCGGGTCGTCGGAGTTGTCGGAGTTGTCGGAGTCGTCTTGGCGGGATCGTAGTTCACGTCATTGGCGTGGAGTACCATGTTCGGCTTGTTGTTCATGGTATGAGCAAAGCTGAACCAATTAGCCCAAACGTCGATCGATTTGATCGGCGGGCCCGATGGTACACCAAGCGCTTCACGGTCGGATTTGGAGGAGGCGGTGGCGGAGTGGGGCTGAGGTTGAAGAGGAGGAGGAGGAAACGGAGGACTGGGGAGCAGCCATTAGAGTGGGGGCTGAGGTTGAAGAGGAGGAGGATGAAACGGAGGACTGGGGGAGAAGAATGTGAAGAAATACGGTAACAACGGGTTTAAATAGAGAACCCATCTGAACAATGTGGCTGTAGGAAGCTTTAACGAGGAGACGCATTGTTCATCGGAATACGAGGAGACGCCTAGTTGGGAAGTTTATCGGAAGCAGAAGAGACTCTGCATCATTCATTTGAACGGTGTGTAATCTTAGGGTAAATGATAAAAGGTCGGTCTTAAAGGTAAGACTTTTAGGACCGGACTTACTATAAAAGATCGGTCTTAAAAAATTAAAAAATAGAATTTTATACCGCATACCTATAAGTACCGGGTTAATGATAAAAGGTCGGTCTTAAAATAAAATGAATTGCAAAAATATTAAATAATGGAATTTTATACAGCGTACCTATAACTCCTTATTAATTCCTCACTACCTCGTAACTCCAAACTACGTACGTGGCTATCGAGAACAGCTCTGCCTCTATTAATTAACTCCTCATACCTCTGCACTTTATTTGCTCAAACCATGGTTAGATACAAGAGAACCGCTCGTAGGGGTGCTCTTAGTCGTGATGCTCGTGCCTTCGTCGATCGTTATACGGTGCGCCTCCTCCATCGAGAGTCCGTCCTATTGTGACGAGAAGAGTCTCGGGTCGTTGGACCCATTGTTATTTCTTCGGATGATGAAGAGGTTGCGACACCCCTCCCCCTCTCCGAACCTCTTGGCCCCGGTTGGCGACTACTCCGTGACCCCTCTCCTCTTTCCTCTAAGTGATGCATTGTGGTGATGCGACGTAAGGCGAGGAACTTTTGATCTCCGTGGGAAATTAATCTTTGTTCACGCCGAAATCGCCAAGGCTTTGGAGGATAATAAGCTTTAGGAGATGTTTAGTCGAGATTCTTGTTTTTGATAATTTTCTGCTTGTTTTTGTTTTGTATTTTTTCTTGTGTACGTGCATATGCAAGTAATATATGTAATTAAAGAAACTCAGTTTTTCCTTTAATTTTTATTCATTCGATTCTTTGCGCTCGCCAAATCCTTTTTTTAGAAATCAAAAAAGAATTTTAGGGACCGGAGTATTATAAAGCGGCGGTCTTAAAAAGTTGTATATATAGAATAGTGTTCTTTTAATGAACCGGTTTAATTGTCTCAATTTAGGTGGGAGGATTATAAAAGTCGGTCTTAATAAAATCCCAAATATAAAACATGTCTCGCGCGTCGCGCGGAATATTAAATTTCCCTCTCGAACTTCTCTTGTCGCGCCTAAAGTGTAACTCGGGTTATCGCCACTTCGTCATTTGGTTCGCGTTGTACCTCTCGACAATCACTTTCTGGTTCCTTAGCTAAAGCGTCTATAGACCAAGCTGTAAGAGGTGTTTCGGTTATATAACTTTATGATTTTCTGCTCATCGTTTGGGTTTTCTGGGTTGGCGAAATCGATCAAATGTTCTTGTGGGTTTTGTGTTGTTAATGGATATTGTATTTTGAAGATTATAATTGCATTTTAGACCTACCCACTGACCAATAAATGTTTTTAGGGTACTCTTTAATGCGCAACATCAACGTTCGTGGCGGGAGAAGAAAGACTAAGCAAACGCATTTGAATTTATATGATACAACGGTGAGTCCACAAGACCTTCACGCGATGCATTTAATTTCCTCGTCATGCATTTATTTTGGTTCTTGGATTCTCTGCGATACATTTATGACCAAAAGTTATTCTTCGTTCTGCATTTAATGAGCAAGTTTATCAGAAAAAAAGGAAAAAAAAAAGACATAACCGACATTTGAGCATATATATGTATGTTAAATCTTTCCGTCTATATATATAGGAATTCTACTATGGATCACAGTTGGATAAATGCTAAACGGACAAGTGTTGAATATCGAGAATGGGGTGAGGGACTTTATAAAATTTGCTAAACAAAATGCCCATCTTGAGGGTGGGAAGTTTTATTGCCCTTGTGTAAAATGTTTGAATGAGAGCGACTAAGTCTGAAGTTATACACACACATTTAATTTGTGAAGGAATTTGTAAGACTTATACGGTATGGGTATGGCATGGTGAAAAAATACCAAGTGGGTCTCAACATAGGGAAGTGGCCTTTGATGATAATGACACGGATATGGATGATCACATAGAGGACATTATCCGTGATGTAGGAGAAAGAGGCTTTTCATCAATCACATGCATATGGTAATATGTGCGGTGATGCGAGAGACCCTATACCGTGGGTGTAAAAAATACCAATTGTTGAATCTTTGTATTGAAATTGGTAAGCTTGAAGGCACGTCATGGATGGAGCGACAAGAGTTTTCAGAAATGCTTGAGGCTTTTAAGGACATGCTTCCGGATGATAATGTGTTGCCGCATCGATACTATGATGCTAAGAAAATACTTTGTTGTTGGGGATGGAGTACAAAAAGATCCATGCATGCCGAATGATTGCGTGTTGTATAGAAAGAGTTTGAAGAGGGCGAGTTGTAGAAATGTGAAACCCCAAGGTACAAGTCAAATAAGGGGCGGCAAAAGTGTTGTGGTATCTTCCAATCATACCAAGGTTCAAGCGGTTGTTTGCGAATGAAAATGATGCAAAAAATTTGAGGTGGCATGCGAGATGAGAGGATTTCGATGGAAAGCTTCGACATCGGCCGATTCTTCTCAATGGAAGAAAATCGATCAATTATTTCCGAACCGGCGAAGAACCTAGGAACCTTAGGCTTGCCCTTAGCACGGATGGCATGAATCCATATGGAAGCCTTAGCGGCATACATAGTTCATGGCTGTACTACGATTATTTACAACTTATCTCCAATGTTATGCATGAAAGCGAAAGTACATCATCTTGTCTATGTTGATTCGGGACCGAAACAACCGAGGAAATGACATTGATGTTTACCTTGACCCTTGATCGAAGACTTGAAGGAGTTGTGGGCGAGAAGGTGTTGATGTTTTTGACTCTTTCAAGAAGGAGGTGTTTAAAATGCGAGCCATGATATTTTGTACTATAAGCGACTTCCCGGCATATGGGAACTTGTCGGGGTATAGTGTAAAAGGCCATAAAGCATGTCGGTTTGTGAAGAAGGCACACGCTACCATCAACTTCAACATGGAAGAAAGCGGTTTATCTTGGACATAGGAGATTTCTTAGGCGGGGCCACCCATATCGTCGATTGAAGAAAGCCTTTTTTGGTGGCCAAGAGTATGAAGATGCTCGGTGGCATTGGTAGGGAGCAAGTTTATGAAAAGGTGAAAAATATCAATGTCGTATTCGGTAAGGCTGCAAAGTGTAGAAAAGAAACAAATATATGGAAAAAGAGATCTGTATTCTTGATCTTCCATATTGGCGCAATCTTGATGTGAGACACGAGTATTGATGTCATGCATGTGGAGAAAAACGTATGTGATAGTATTGTCGGCACGCTTCTCAACATACAAGGTAGTTCCAAGGATGGTGTGAAGGCAAGATTGGATCGATAGCAATGGGAATACGCGAAGAGTTACATCCAAGGCCAGATGGGAAGAGAACTTATTGTCCCGGCTTCTCATACTTTGTCTAAGGATGAGAAAGCGAAGTTTTGTGAGTGTTTACATGGCACAAAAGTTCCCACGGGGTATTCTTCAAATTTTAAGAGGCTTGTATCGATGAAGGACTTGAAATTAGTAGGCCAAAAGTCTCATGATTGTCATGTCTTGATGCTTGACTACTCCCGATAGCTATTCGAGGCATCGCCGAATATGATCTTCGGGTCGTTTTGACTAGACTTTGTGTCTTCTTCAATGCGCTTTGTCGTAAAGTTTTTGAGATTGAAAAGTTGGATGAATTGGAGAATGAAGGATATCTTATCTTGTGCCACCTTGAGAAGCTTTTTGTTCCTACATTTTTTGACATCATGGTTCATCTAATTGTTCATCTAGTGAGGGAGATAAAGATGTGCGGCCCTATCCATTTACGGTGGATGTACCCAATTGAAAGATCTATGAAATTCCTAAAAGGGTGCGTGAAGAAGCATCGACGGCCGAAGCATCGATTGTTGAAATATGTTTGAAGAAGCCATGGAATTTTGTCAAGATTATTTGGCCAAAGTAAGACATATTGGGCTTCCAAAGCGTCGGCATCTTTGATGGGGGTAGGCGAGGGCTTAAGTAAAGAGTGTGGATCGATGAATTGTCACTAGTCCACTTGTACATCTTGAATAACGTCGATGAAGTTCAAGCCGGCATAGCTGCACATAAAGCATTGTAAGGAAAGAAAATCATCGAATAGTGAACAAAGGTTGATTAGGGAGCATAACGAGAACTTTTGCAAAGCTGGTTCAAACAAAAGGTCGAGGGAGAGGAATGTGTTTCGATACAATCAAATGGTTAGCGAGGTGGTCGAGGTTGATGTCATAAGTTGGAATTCGTATGTGATCAATGGTTATACATTTTACGAAGTCCCTAGATGATACGAGCACGGTCGAACGGTGGTGTTATGTTAGAGAAATTTGAATCTATGCACTTCTCCGAGTTCGAAAGACAAGAGCCCTTTATTGGAGTCATGCCATATTATGGGGTTATTGAAGAGATTTGGGAGGTGGACTATGTGAAAATTAGATTTCCCATTTTCAAATGCAAGTGGGTTAATGTCAATAATGGTGTTCGGATCGATCGGCTAGGATTTACATTAGTCGATGTCAATGGTAGAAGTTTTGGAGATGAACCTTTTATTATGGCGGACCAGGCAAAACAAGTGTTCTATATCACTTAGATCAAGAAAATAAAATGTGGTGCGTAGCTCTCCAAGGAAAGAGGGTCATTGATATTGATGAGGAAATGAATTCAAATTATGGTATTCTGAGAGTACTCCTTTTTCAAGGGGTCTAGGACATGAGCGAAGAAGATGAAGCGGATAATGAACCCGGCATAAGAAGTGATCATCAAGAAGGGATATGGGAAGATATCACTTTATAAAAGAGTCAATTCATAAGGTAATATTCATATGCAGATTTCTTTGAAGACTTTAATTAAGGCTTTAACTATATATATTATATTCCTTCTATCTATGTTCATAGTTAATGTCCTTGACTATGAATTTTGTTCTTGTTTTTTTTTGTGGCGGGATCGATCAAATGGGCATGTTATATAAGAGGATGTTACGTTGTTGGGTGGGGGAATCGAGATGAAGGCATGGTGAATATTATTTTGGGCGCATGTATGTTGTACTTGTAACTTATTGTATTTGTAAGTAAGTTATCTTATTGTATGAATTAATTTAGGTGTTGTAGTCATAGTAATCATTAATTAAGAGGCCAAATAGCTCATGGTGAATAATATTTGTATTCTTTTTCCAATTCAATTTATTCAAATAATTGTTCATAGTTTGTAGCTTAAAATATCGACTTTTATGTCTTTGGATTGGGTGGTGGATTTATGTATATATATATATATATAATCGGGAAGAACGCGGGGAAAAATTCGGGAAAATTTAGGCGGAAATAATAAGCCGGTTTTTAAATGTTCACTTGTTAAGGCAGGATGTAATTATATGCCGGTCTTAAAGGTCGGGACACTTTTGAGTTTTGATATTAAACCCGGTCTTAAAAGTTGGTCTTTTAAGACCGGTATATTAAATCCGGTCTTAAATAAAAATCTTTAAGGCCAGGATGTATTTATCATCCACTCTTGAAAGTCCTTTTAAGTGTGTAATTAGTCTTAGAAACCGCTATTTTAAGGCCGTATGTGTCTTGTCGGTCTTATAATTACGATCTTTTAAGCGCCCCCTATTTTTTGACCGGTCTTAAAAGTTGAGCTTTAGGACCGAACAAAAATTATTTCGGCTTCATTTAGTACAACTTTTTAAGACCTAAGTTTTTAAATGTCGGTCTTAAAAGAGTTTCTTTAAGACCGGTTGATCGGTCTTAAATGGTAGACTTTTAATGCATTTGGAACAAGACCGGTCGCATATCGGTCTTACGACCCTCTTTTTTGT